>CM042978.1:9398130-9998130 GCA_023678885.1 Pogostemon cablin | reverse complement strand
CCGGTCAAGGAAGGACTTTGGTGAATATATCAACTAGTTGAAGATGAGACGAAACGAACTGAGTGTGTAACTTCCCAGAGGAAACAAGTCCTCGAACAAAATAACAATCAATGTCAATGTGTTTGGCCCGCTTATGAGCAATGGGTGTTGAGAGTGGAATTTTACACATTTTATGTGTGCACATTACTCCGTTTTGCTTAAGAAAGTCATTGTTTTTGCATTGAATTATATACGTTTGAGTACCTGCACGATTTTGAGGATGTTAAGGTGTTTTTGTGAGTTTTAAAGGCCTAAAACAGGGAAAAATAGATCAGAGTCGGAAGCAGCATGAAATAGAGTCGGAAAGACCCAACTCGGCACCTGCTCGGTACTAGCTCAGGTCGAGTTGGGGGGTGCTCGGAGGTCAACTCGAGCCGAGCTGGGATCCATGGGGGCCTACATGATGTGGCAGTCCATCCGACACCCGCTCGGCTGCAACTCGGCATTGTCCAGACCTAGCTCGAACCAAGCTACAAAATTTTCGACCCAGTTACTGCCTATTCGATCCAGATTCATTTTTTTGAAAGCTTTGAAATATTATTTTCGAGCACTAGAGCCAAATATATTCTTACCACAAGCTTTTAATAATATGGCCGTGATTTGTTATTATGTGCGACTATCTTCACTATAGAAGTAAAAAAATAATAACAAAAGAAAAAATTGATAGACATAGCTACTTTTTTCTATAGATAGACTAAAGCATCACAGGACATCCTGTGTTCTATAGAAAAAAGTAGCTAGGTCTATCTATAGGACTTTCTTTATAAAACAACAATTTTTATCGGTTGTAGAAAAGAAAGATACTTCATATTCATAAAGAAAAAATAAAAAGACATAGCTACTTTTTTCTATAGATAGACTAAAGTATCACAGGATATCCTGTGCCCTATAAGGAAATATGTCTTTTTTTTTCCAAAAGCAACACTCGCGTGAGAACGTTACCTGGTGACTTTTTTTTTTAATTTGTTATTACCTTTTGATAAAGATGTTACTCTCTCAATTCCAAGAATATTTGCACACCCTAAAAAAGGAAATAATATATAATATCAATAACTTTATACTACAATATTACAAAAATGTCACATTTTTTTTACACACAAATAAGTCAAAGTCAAATATATCATGCACTTTATTTTATTAAATTACTCAAAATACCCTTCACTTTCTTACATCATTACAACATCAAAATTAATTTTCTTAAACTCCATGTCACCAAATATGTGCATGTATTCTTGAGAAAGAGGGAATATCATTTTTTATTTATTCTTTTTTATTTATATTATAAATTATTCATAAAAGATTTCACTTAATTATGTAGATAGTAAATTATGGAGTAATATTTTCATCAATCAAATATCATTTTTATTTAATATTATCACTTTTTATTTGTTCATAAATCCATCCAATAAGATGGTCACACAAATGTTTATCATTTATTTTTTAAAAAATATTGTATCACTTTTTAATTATTATTATTATTATTTTCCCGCCTCACCGGACAAATTTCTGTCACCCCAAACTACTCTATGCATAAAGACATAAATTGATCACAAGATCATAAGGAATAAAATCCATTATAAACATATCTCGAAGTTTCCAACTCTTTGAGATCATATAGATATGAAGCTAAGGTCATATATTTACCATATCTACCAAATATTCTAAAATTCTCCATCTTCAAGATAGCCATGTTATGAAGAAATGTTTGAAATTAAAATTTATTTACGTCGGTGATGGTAGCTAGTCTGCTAAATAAGATTCGTGATATCTTCATATTGAGGTACATATCTAATTCTCAATATATATTAATGGGCAAAATATTTTAAAAAGAATCTTTTGGCACTTGAAATAAGTGTGGATAATTAGCTTTATATTTATATTCTCTAGCATCCATAGACGCATTAATAACGTTCATAGGGTGAGATTCAGCTTATAGCCTTACACTTCATGAAACTTATTTAACTAGCTAGAGAAGTAGACATGATATATATTGACCTTATTTTGAATTTGAAGTTTCGTAGTATGTCCAATAAAAATCTACATCAATGACACAATACTATGGAGAGTTAATCTCATGTGTTCTCGCGAATACAAAATGTATAGAGGTATAACAATAATATTTTAATGGATATACATTTTAATTAGTAAGGATATAAAATTTTTATTTAAAATATCATATGAAATATGAATAATTTGAATGTTTGATTAAAAAATTAAGTTTTTTTCTTTTGACAATAAAGGTTATAAGTTTTTATATTAAAAGACATAATATGTAACACTAAAGGGTATAACTTTCGAAAAATATGAAATTTGGGGGCACGGTATCCCTAGTTACACACAATTTTAGCCTACTATGTAATTATAACTTTGTGATATTTGACAAACACTTGTATAAACACGGTTCACATGTGAACCATGTTTATAATTATTACTTTTTAGTACACAAAAATTTACTCTTTAGAAACATAAATTATTATTTTTCTAAATGAAAAAAATTACTCTTCAAATTATTATAAATCTTGATTTATCGATTACTCTTCAGTACATAAAAATTTATTTTTTAGAGAGAAGATTACTCTTCTGAATAAAAATTATTATTCTTCAAAGAGTAATTTTTTATATACAAAAGAATCATTTTGCAAAAAGAGGATTTAAGTGTAAATACGATTCACAACAAACTCACTTATGATATACTCCCTCTGTCCCGCATTAAGGTTTACGCTTTTCATTTTGGATTGTCCCAAGTTAAGGTTTACATTTCCTTTTTTATTATGTTGGACCCACACAAAACAATTAATTATTCCATGTAAGACCCACATACAACACTAATACAACTATCCACTTTACATTACATATTATTTCTCTCACCTCACTACACATTAAAATATTATATCTCTTAATCTCCATGCAAAAAACAAACATCAACACTAACGCGGGACAGAGGGAGTACATACCCAATTAATGAAAAGTGATAATCATTCGATGAATTATTTCATAAATAATTTATAGTATATCCCTCGAAAATCGAGATCTGAAGATTCGCGAATCGAAATACGAGTGTTATTTAGAGTTTCAACGGGTACTTTCTAAACATCGTGCCTTAACAGAAAAGCGTCGCGTACACTCCCAAAGAAGCTTTTCTCGACTTTTTGCGGAGAAGCGGCACGAGCTGGACACCCACGCCGACTGGATCCCGACCGAAAGGGATGGCCGGGAAATTCAATTTATCCAACAAGTGGAACAAGATCTCAGAGTCAGTGGCGCCCAGTCTGTCTATCTGAGACAACTACTTGGAAATGGCGCTTGATCAGAGTATGGGTTCGAGGGGAAGGGGAGAGCACGGTAGGGCAAAGGTGATCATTTACTTTTTGTACGTATATTAAAGAGTATTATTATTTTATATGTATTGGGTAGTTGTATTAGAAATATGTGATGAGTAGTGATGGACTTTTTTTACTAAAAAGAAAAATAAGGACTTTTAAATGAGACACCCAATATAGTAAAATAGGATCTTTCGCCGGGATGGAGTGAGTATTACATAATAACTAATTAAGGAAAAAAAACACGATCTCTCCGTGAATTAATTATATGCATTACCAAATCCATTAATTATTTCAAGTTGATATCATATTCAAATGTATATATATAAGATCAATTAACTCGTTTATTAATTATTATTCATTTCAAAATACTCTAGTTTCATAAAATTTCATGCTAATTATGAAATATTGAAAGATTATACCTTTTATACCGGACATAGAATGGTGTGAGTTATCTCAAGTAATGGTTTATGTGAAACAAATAAAAAATGATAATTTTTATAATAAAAATGATACTCAATTAATAAAAAGTGATAATATTATTTCATAAACAATTTATAGTACAAATTAAAGTGATAACATTTTATTTTATAACAAAAGTGATAATTAATTATGAAAGCGTAAAACGTTTTCATTGCTTATTTATACTGTTGAATTCTTAAAACATTTAGCAATTTAAAACAATGCATTTTTCCATTTTCATGCATTAGAGCATCACGTAATATATACTCAAATTTATCACATTGGTTTTGGTTCGATCAACAGCTTATACATCCATCCAAATTAACCTTTAAAATCCATCCAAATGTCAACTATTGTTTTCATATGTTTCTGTGTAGGAGAAATAAGAAGCAGGGTTCGGACAAAAAGTTGAAAGATGCCAAAATTGGTTGACATCATCATAGACACTAAGAACAACTACTCTTAAGAGTAAAAGATTACAAAAGATTCTTCTTAAGATTTACTTTATTAAATTAGCATTTTGATTCTTCTATATATGTTTGAATTTCGAACGATTTCGTCATGCATGCATGCTGGCTGTACTGTTATTAGTGTTAATCACACTAGCTTAGTGTTAATGTGCACCTAAGTGCACTAGAGCTTAGTTATAGTGCTTAATCACACTAATTGACTTTGGAAATCTTCCACACCGACTTACTAGTGACAATCGTTATACTTCCTCCATTACACAATAGCTTCACAATAGCGTGTAGTATATATTTTCAATTTTAGCGTCTTACCTTTATAGGTGCATCTTCCTTTTTTTAAATGCAATCCACACAAAATAATTAATGTATTTTTATGGAGTTTACACAAAACACTAATACGACTATTTATTTTACATTAAAATGTTATTTCTCTCACTTCACTATACATTAAACTATTAACAAAGTCTCTTGTGAGACGATAATTATATGAGACGGGTTGTGAGACGGGTCGACCCGTTGTTAAAGTATCATTGTTATGTAGTTAAAGTATTCTTATTATTAGTTAAAATATATTTTTTTAAAGTATGATTAATAATGAATTAAAGTATGTTTTTAAGTATCAATAAATATACTTTATTTATATACCAAACATACTTTAATAACAGATCGACCATAATCCATCTTATATATACACGTCTCACAAGAGAGTGCTTCTAAACTATTATATTCCTCAATCTTCTACAAAAAGCAAAAGTAACTATTATAACACAAAGTGTCCACCAAATTAAAATTTTGCACAATATACCATTTTTTCACAAATATAATTTTTATACTTCACTCTAAAGGATTTGAATTTTATTTTTAAAGTTTAATGTTTTAGAGCTTAACACTTAAAATATTTTAAAAAAAATTTGATATAATATTAATAATACGAGTTCTATCTACACCCTAACACTCAGGATGAGCTTTTCATGAATTCACGAAATGAGACTATCTTAAAAAATTCGTCATGTATTCACTGAAAAAAGAAAAAAAAATCGTCATTTACTCGTTGAAAAAAAAAATGGCACAGAAAACACAAAATGAAAAATATCACACGAAAAGTTCATGTGAGATCATATCTTATAAAATTCCAGTTGACACATTAATAAAATGTGTGATACAAAAAGACATACAGAAGACACTTAAAAGACATTTGGTGGGATGCCAATTCGCAAATGGAGTATAAATTGCTCTAGCTGGTAAAAGTGGTTAATAATTTAATAACTAAATTGGATCACTTTCTTCAACCTTTAACATTAGAGCAAGACTTATATATATGACGAAAAATGAGTTCTTGGAATTAAATAAGAGATGATATATTTTTTCCTTAAAAAAAAAAATTGTTACCCTACTAAGGAAAGGTGATATCATTCTCAAGAAATCATCCTGTAAATAATTCATGAATTAATTGTGTTTTAAAAAAACGAACAAATGTGATATATTTTAAGTAGAAAGTGAATCTGATCAATTAAAATCAATATCCATTTCATGCATGAAACCATTTCTTGAGATGAAATTGTTAAGTTCCTTCTTTTTTCTCTTAAAAAAATTTATTTCTTTCAAGAGTGAGAGATCTATTGTAGCTCGAGATGAGTGGAACCAAGTTTAATATCGAACCCAAAGTAATAATGTAGACAATTTACTCGTTAAGTATTAATTTGCACAACAATTAATCAAGACATCCAATTGATGAGTGTGTAAATTTACAAATTTTGAGCTCTGATTCTTGTGATAATGATGTATGATTTGTTCCTAAGTGGAGATAAATCGAGATATGTAGTAGAAAGTCACGAATCAGGTGCGTTTGAGGCCGTTTAAGTGGATTCTCGAAGGAAAACAGGATAGAAGTGATTGGAACCGGAAAAGGGGTGTTTTAGGCACCCGGTTTGATCAAAGGAGGAGTTGTTCGACCAGCACCCATAGTCGAACCAGGTGTATGGAGGCTATTTCAGAGTGGTTCGACCACGACATTGTGGTTCGACCAAGCATGGTGGTCGAACCGTGGTCAAACCAAAAGCCTGGAGATTCACAGAATGTGCTTCGACCACGAAGCTTCTGGATCGACCGGTGGTTCCGGTCGAACAAGGCACCTGCCAATTCATTACAGGCCGGTTCGACCAGGCCATGAGTGGTTCGACCATTGGCCCTAGTCGAACCAACGTGAGAAGATTTCAGATCAGTATTTTTACACCTTCAGTACGTGTTTTCGCTCAAAAAGCCCATCTAAGGTCCATAAGGAGAGTTTACAAGTATAAAAGGAAGCCCTACGCAGTTGAGAGGGAGACGAGTCACCACCTTCATCTCCACCTTCATTCTACACAACATCCAAAACCCTACCATCATCCACGAAGCTGTGGAGAGAGATTCATCTGTCAAATCAAGTGAGAACTAATTGAAGATTCAAGACGGAGAGAGACGCGACGGCGCCCACATCTTAATTTATCTTGTAATTTTCAAGACTATGGGTAAGATCTATTCAACCACCATGATTGTTTTTCGATCAATCATGGGTTAGAACCGCTTCAGTAGTTCTAGGGTTTATGAAAGTTTTATGAGTTAATTGAACTTCCGTGTGTATACTCCGTACAACACTATTTAAGGTTTTTTTATATAAGACTATTCTTTTTTAATTCGTACTCAGAGTTATTTTGTGTATCATTAATTGTTATGTAGAGTCTGAATACATATCTTGATTATTGATTGAGTGCGTTCACTGTTGAGCAGGGTTACATGTTATGATTCTAAGTGAGGGGACTCCAAAGCTTCATTAGAACTATCTTATATAAATACTTGTTAATTGAGTCTTATTCGGGTTAATAAGTAGGACAAAGAGAATAACTTCGTAGTACCTATAAAGGGAGATCATATCGGGTTAAAGTACTTAGTTCACGGGAAATAATTGGTACTGATAATACCTAGAAAGGGGGGTGAATTATATCTCTTGCTCCAAGGATATTCACACGTGTCACACGCTTATTTACTTGTGTCTAGAGTAGATTTGCATGGTTTAGTGATGCATCCATATTCCACAAGGTAGAGTCCATTGATACACGGAAGGGAAATTAATAAGTAAAACTGGATGGCCCGAATGACTACCTAATTTCTCACTTATTTGCTTTCGTTTTATCTTTACTGCTTGTTTATTTTAATTGCTATTTTTAATTATTTATTTATTGGTTACTTAATCTCCACAACTATATTGTCATATTAGTCTTAATAAGTTAGATTATAATTAAATTGATAATAATACGTCCTTTGGGATCGATAATCACTTGGTCGCTTATCAAAGCTACAATAGCATCCTTCACACTTAGGGATTAATATCGTGTGTTGAGAAAACGCTTATCAAGTTCTTGGCGCCGTTGCTTGAGACGACATTAATTATTAGTTTATTATTTCTAGTTTAATTGAGACTATTTTATTCTTGTCTTTATTTTCTAACGCTTATTTTTCTTAGGTGTATGCTCACTAGATCAAAGGTAGGAGAGTTAGCACCTTTTAATCCGGTGATCGGTGCATCATCGAGGAAGAAAAAGAAGAACAAGAACAAGAACAAGAATGTGGAACCAAATAAAGCTCTTAATTTAGGATTTGAAGTTGACGAGTTGAACTTGCAAGCGATTGAAGCTGCAGCCGGAGACGAGTCAAAAGCAGAAGCAGTCAACATGGCGGCAAACCTGGATAATCTTGCCATTTGTGAAGTCTTAAGAACAACGGAGGAGGCAATGGGGGGCTATTATGAGCAAGAGGGGCCGGAGCTGATTTTGATCTTCACCCTGCTCTGATCAGCATGATTGAAAGGAGTTCCTTTTCTGGGGGAACCTTTGAAGATCCCCAGCAGCATCTGAATAAGTTCCTTGGTTATGCAAGTACACAAGAAGATGCAGGAACTCATGAGGATGCGAGGAGGATCATCTTATTTAAGTTCTCGCTTACTTAAAGAGCGAGAGATTGGTACGATACACTTAATGCTGCTGAATGCACTACCTGGGAGCAATTGAAATTGAAGTTCTTAGAGAGATACATGCCATCTTCAAAGGTATTTAAGATGAAACAAGAAATCAATCAATTTGCTATCAGTGGTAATGAGAAATTTGATGAGGCTTGGGACAGATTCAAGGACATGCTCAGAAAGTGTTCACAACATGGGCTATCTAAAGCTCAATACATCAATATTTTCTACAACGGATTGGATTATGATTCTCGAGTGTTACTAGATGCTTCATCAAATGGAACATTGCTTACAAAGTCATCCGTTGAGGCCGAAAAGCTCTTTGAGGATATTTCGATAAATTCAAGAGAATGGCCAACTGATAGAGTGAGAGGCACTTATGTTCTTGGAAAAGTAGCGCAGGTCGAGCACACTATGGTTAAGTTGAGTAGAGAAGATGAGATCGTCTCTAGCCTGGTTATTATAAATAAGATACTTGAGTCTCAGCAAAAGCAGATTACTAACATAGCTCAGCGAGTACCAATTATGCAGCAGGATGTTTATAATGAAGGAACTAGGCAAGAGGAATTGGAAGAGGCAAACTACGCCATGGGTCAAAGTATTCAAGGAACGAAGTTCCAAAATCATGGAAACCGAAATTATCAATGGAACTACAATAATCGTCGTCCCCCTAGTAATTATTAACAACCAAGGAGGCCGGAGTTTTCATGGAGTAATCCTAATACAGCAGTGCAACCTCCTGTTGGTGTTGATCTGGGTGCTAAGGTCGAAGAAGGAAAGCCTGGTTTTGAGGATACGGTGGATAGGTACATGGCGAGGAATGATGCAAGAGTGGATCGTCTAGAGAAGAAGTTAGAGGCTAAATTTAATGCTAACCATGAGGATATATCTAAACAGATGAAGGACTTGACGTTGTTGATGGGGCAGATGGCCGGGAATGTTAACCAATTGATGCAAACTGTGGAGAAGGAAAAGTTCCCATCTCAGAGTATTATGAACCCAAAGCAGTGCAACACCATCACTTTAAGGTCTCCTAGAGGTCGAACCAAGCACCTGGGCTACCTCTGAAGCATTCTTAAGTTGGGTTTGACCAATCCGGGAGGTCAAACTGAGGTCGAACCAACCTGTCCGCGACCCTCTGTTTTTGCTGAAGATGGGTTCGACCAAGACCTTCGTGGTTCGACCAACCCTGTTGGTCGAACATGGTCGAACCAACCTGTCCAGGAGATGCCATACTTTCTGAAGCACGGTTCGACCACTACACACCTGGTTCGACTAGAACTCATGGTCAAACCAAGGTCGAACCGCATAGTACGATACCATTTTCCACGCGTAATGCTTTACTTGATGTTAATGCCACTTCAGTGCCATCCCAAGAGCAGAATACTGAGCTTATAGCGGAAAAGAAATGGGAAAGAGCAAAGAGATTGAGATCCGAGAAGGACAAAGCGGAGAAGGTTGAACGTGATGAATGGAGGATTCCCAAGACTAAGATACCTTATCCATTTCCTTTCAAGTTAGTCAAGAAGGGATTGGAAGAGAAGTTCACGAAGTTTACAAATATCATAAACAAGATAAGCTTGAGCATTCCTTTTTCTAAGGCAATCTTGGAGATGCCATACTATGCCCGTTTTCTAAAGGATATACTGTTGAATAAGAGAAGCTTGAATGGAATTGAAATGGTGAATTTATCTGAGAACTGTAGCTCAATCATATTGAGGAAGCTGCCAGCGAAGTTAAAAGATCCGGGAAGCTTCACTATTCTATGTGAGATTTGAAAGAGGCCGGCACGACGAGCCTTGTGCGATATTTGGACAAGCATCAATTTGATGCCATTGTCAATATTTCAAAGGCTTGGTTTGGGGGAGTTAACTCCCCTGACAGTGGATCTACAATTGGCGAATAGGTCTATGACTTTTTCGAAGAGTGTTATTGAAGATGTTCTTGTGAAAGTAGAGAAACTAGTCTTTCCTGTTGACTTTCTTGTACTTGAGATGGAAGATGACAATGATAATATTCCCCTTATCTTAGGGAGGCCATTCCTTGCCACTGCTGGAGCTGATTGATGTTCAAAAGGGTGAGCTAAGGCTGCAGATAGATAAAGATGAGGTTCTATTCAACCTTGATAATGCAATGAAGATGCCGATGGAGACGCAGTGTCACAGCATTGATGTGGTGGAGGAGATAGTGAAGGAAGATATGTCTTTGATCCTTTCAAAGGATCCCTTGGAGACATGCTTGGCGGACTCTCTTACTTTTCCCACCACTGAGCTAGATGAAATCTCTAATGAGGTATGTATTGAATTTCTTGAAAATCTACTTGCTTTGGGTGATAACAGGTATGAATCAGAAAGAACCAAGATTGAAGAGGCGAAGTGGACTAGAAAATACTTGCCTTTGGATAGGGAAATCACAACAAAAGAAGAGAAGAAAGAGGAGTTAAAACTGCTACCGGAACACTTGAAGTATGCTTATCTAGGTGACAATGAAAAATATTTAGTAATTATATCTTCTTCTCTAACTGATGGTTAACTCGATGAGTTATTAGATGTGCTTAGGAAGTATAAGTCTGTGATTGGTTGGTCTTTATATGATTTGAAAGGTATTAATAATTCGTATTGCATGCATAAGATAAGATTGTTAGATGAGGTTAAGAGTAGCATTCAGAATCAGCGGAGGGTGAATCCCGCTATTCAAGAAGTGATTAGGAAGCAAATCCTAACAGTGAAAGCTGAAGATGGTGAGACTTTAGCCACTAGGAATCCTATGGGATGGCGTGTGTGTACTGATTACAGGAAACTGAATGAAAATACATGCAAAGACCATTTCCCTCTTCCTTTCATGGATCAAATGCTTAATCATCTTGTAGGGTATGATTTTTATTATTTCTTGGATGGGTACTTGGGGTATAATAAAATCATGATTCCATCCGAGTACCAAGAAAAGACTACTTTTACTTGCTTGTATGGAACCTTTGCCTTTGGTAAGATGCTTTTGGACTATGTAATGCACCTGCTACATTTCAGCGCTGCATGATAGCCATATTTGCTGGGTTGATAGAAAAGATCATGGAGGTGTTTATGGATGACTTTTCTGTGTTTGGTTCCTCTTTTGATATTTGTTTATCTAACCTATCAACTGTTTTAAATAGATGTCAAGAAACTAATCTTTTCTTGAATTGGGAGAAGTGCCACTACATGGTGAGAGATGAGATTGTTCTTGGACACCATATTTTGGCTAAGGGATTGCAGGTGGATAGAGCAAAGATGGTGGCGATTGAGAAGCTTTCCCCACATACTAATGAGAAGGGAGTGCGGTCCTTCCATGGACACGCAGAATTTTATAGAAGATTTATGAAAGACTTCTCAAAATACTTCAAGCCATTGTGTCACTTACTTGAAAAGGATGTTCCTTTTGTTTTTTATGAAGAATGTCTAACAACTTTTCAGGTTTTGTAGGAGGCACTTATTACTGCACCTATCTTGATCACACCGGATTGGAATTTGTACTTATGTATGATGCAAGTGATTTAGCACTTGGAGTGGTGCTTGGGTAGATGAGAGAGAAAAAGTTCTGTGCCATTTAGTATGCGAGCAAAACTTTTGTTGCAGCACCAAAGAACTACACTATCACTGAAAAGGAGTTTCTAGCTGTTGTGTATGCATTCAATAAGTTTCGATAGTACTTGGTTGGCATGAAGACCTTTGTGTACACGGATCGTTCTGCGATCAAGTACTTGATGGAGAAGAAGGAAGTGAAGCCAAGGATCATTAGAGGGGTCCTTCTTCTGTAGGAGCTTGATATGGAGATTCGTGACAAGAAAGGTACGGAGAATGTGTTGGCGGATCACCTATGAAGGTTGGAGACAAGAGAGCATTGTTATGGTTCTTTTGAATACATAGAGGAGATGTTCCCTGATGAGAAGATTATGGCGGTGTTTGCTGAAGGAGCGGAGAGAGCTTGTGTAGTCGCTGCTCAAGGAATGGATCCATGGTATGCAGATTATGTCAATTACATTGCCGTAGGAAAAATTCCAAGAGATCTTAACAGGTATCAACTTGCAAAGTTTAAGAGGGATGTTGAGACGTTTATATGGTATGATTCATTCGTTTATAATATTTGTACGAATTCTATCGTCCGTATGTGTGTGCCCGAGATGGAGATGGAGAGTGTTCTTGATTTTTTTCATGCACAATCTAACGGGGGACACTTCGGAGCCCAAAAGACTACAGCTAAGGTACTTCAATTTGTTCTTTATTGGCCTACGTCGTTTAAAGATTGTGAATCCTATGTAGCGACATGCGATAGATGTCAAAGGATGGGAAACATAGGTAGAATGCCACTTCAACCAAGCATTATTGTTGAAATCTTTGATGTATGGGGAATCGATTTTATTGGGCCATTTCCCCATTTATTGGATTTCTCTACATCCTTCTAGCAGTGGATTATGTTTCTAAGTGGTTAGAAGTCATTCCTACTCACATGAATGATTCAAAGACCATGTTGTCTTTCCTAAAGAAACGTATGTTGGCCCGCTATGGAGTTCCTAGAGAACTTGTAAGTGATGGAGGTTCTCACTTCGTCAACAAGCTTCTTGAAAGGGTTCTCAAGGAATATGGTGTTAAGCATAAGGTTACTACACCCTATCATCCTCAAGCTAATGGGCAAGCTGAAGTCTCCAATAGACAAGTAAAACAAATTTTGGAGAAGGTAGTCGGAACTAATAGAAAAGATTGGGCTATGAAGCTTGATGACGTTTTGTAGGGGTTCCGAACTACTTACAAGACTGTGCTTGACATATCTCCTTATCAAATTGTCTGTGGAAAACCATGCCACTTACCCGTAGAGATTCAGCATAAGGCTTTTTGGGCATTGAGAAGTTTGAACTTGTGTCTTAAGGATCAAAAGAAGTTGAGGTTGACACAAATTAATCATCTAGACGAGTTCAGAAATCAAGCTTATAAGAATTCAGTAATCTATAAGGAAAGAATGAAGAAATGGCATGATTTGAAGATCATTTACAAGGAATTCAAGTAAGGTGATGAAGTATTACTCTTTAATTCTCGTTTGAAGCTCTTCATAGGAAAATTGAAATCGAAGTGGACGGGACCATTCATTATCCATAGAGCCTGCGGACGGGGGAGTTTTGAGATCATGGATAAGGACGGAGATATCATCGCAGCGAATGGATATCGATTGAAGCATTATAAGTCACTGAATGATGCTTACATCGTCTTTGAAGATACTTTGCATTGATATGGTACTATCGTGACTCTTCAACGTTAAACTTGAGCACCTGTTAGGGGCTTACCCTCATGTTTTATTACTTTATTTCATTGGTATGCGTAAGAAATTTTTATATTTGACGTGCTTCCTTATCGAAAATTACATCTCTTTACAAACTTAGTTTCGACTATAGTTTTTACTAAGTTTTGGGGGGGGGGTGTGATGTACTTATCTCATCGTAGCACCAAGAGTATAATATTTTCTTTGTAATGTTTGTTAGGGGAGTTGATTTTTTGAGGCATATTAACACATTAATCGGTGTTGATGTGTCATTTTTTTTGCAATTTGCCTAATGTTCAGTGGTGTTTTATTTATTGAGTCGTATGCGAAGTATTTGTACAATTATTATTAAGTCTTAATGGTGGTTCTCTAGCTATAGTATTGCTCTGTTTTGGAACCTAATGATCATTTTTTAGCTTGAAGTTTGCAGGGGACGAAGAATAATTGATTTTGAGGGAACAGGAGCATGGTTCGACCAAGAGAGGAGGTCGAACCAGATGGTTCGAGTCGAACTGGCAATCAGAGAATTTTTTACAGGCCGATTCGACTAAGAGTGATGCAAGTTCGACCAAGGGTTGGAGTCTAACCAGCAACCTGAAAGTTTGTTATAGGCTGGTTCGACCTAGATGTTCTAATTCAACCAACGATTCGAGTTGAACCATAGTGCTGAAGTTGTCCAGAAGCGTGGTTCGACCACGATGAGGTGATTCGACCACTTGGTTTGAGTCAAACTGCTCAGGTAAGTCGTGTTTAAGTCTGATTTTCGCTCCCATTCCGTACATTCTTCACACCACCCTCACTCGAATCCTCTCCGAACCAAAAACCCTCTCTTCTAAACTTTAATTTTACTTCATTCTACTCCTATTAAACCAATTTCCACCCTTCCCACACTCTAATTCTCACAAATTTCGAAGTTTTTAATTGAAAAACTAGGGTTTTCCATTCAATTTGGGGATTTTTTGTTTCTTGTTGATACTACACTATGGCTGGATCAAAAGGTACATTCTCTTGATTTTATTACCCTAGGATTGAAGTTCTATTGGTTGATTTTAAGTGGGTAAGTTGATTGAACTAGTTTTTATATGGATTCATGGTGTAATTTGAATTTTTGTTTGAAATTTCGTATGAACAAGTGATGGGTCCGATTTTAATTGTTGATATGTTGATTAGACCTTGATGTTTACGTGAAGTAGTTGAGTAAATTGAGTGGTGAAGTGAAGCATGTAGAAATTTGAGTTAAATTGTTGAATTTGATAGATACATGCTTAAGAAAGTGAAGTGATGATGTAATTTTTGAGGAGTTGAACTTGAAGTAAAATTGGATTAGCATGTGTATGATTCATTGTTGAATTTTATGAACAGATGGAGATTGGGAGCATGATTATTTGGTGATGCCTGGAGAGGAGCCTATCCATCCTGGGATGGATATTCCACAGCAGCATGAGATGCCACCACAGCCATATCCAGCATAGCCACAGCAGCAGCATTAGGGCGGCCCTGACGAGTATTATAGAGAGTAGTTCCGTTTGATGAATGAAAACCTCGTTAATGTAAACAACAATCAGAGGGAGACAAACCGCCAACTGGGCTTGCTTACCACGAGCTATGCCGCGCTTGACATGCGTTACAACGCGCTGCATGCTAACTACGTAGTGATGGATCAGAGATTGGGAGACTTGAATGATAATTATGAAGCTCTAGATAGGAAGGTGAATACACTTCAGAGAGATTTCAATGATTGGTGTTGAAATGATGATGATGATGATGCTCTGAAGTAGTAGAAGGCGCTAGGTTTTCATCTTATCGACTTCATCTCATCCCCCTTCTTATTTTTCTCTTTACAGGATGGGTATTTGGTGGTGTGAGTGACATGTACTTATATTGATATTCTGATTTGAGATTGGATTGATGTGTGATACTTGATTCTTGAGGTTGCATTAGATTGGTGATACTGTTTGGATTTATATGATGGGTTCTTGATTAGTATGTTACATTCATATTTTGCATGTGTTGATTTTGTTGATGAGAAGCATGTATAACTTGTTAAATATTGGAAGTTCATTGTGGAATTGATCTTGATTATATGCTATGAGGAGTGCTTAGGAATCTATATACCCATGTGAGAATTTGAGCCTTATGAAATCATGCTACATACATGCATGATAGTTTATTCTTGTGAGAATCGTTCATATGACCGTATTCTAGAACTTGGCTTGGAGTCTTGTGTGAGACTTATGATTGATTAGTTATTAGGACATGATCTTAGGCCATTATTGTTTATTTGAGTCACTTAGCAAAATTTTACCTTCCCTTATATTGTATAAATCATTGGAAGCCCTGTTGAGCCTTTAAAAGCTTTTTCTTTGGCAAGTCTTGATAGAAAACCTTATTTATCCTTTACTTGAGCCTTGTTGAATACCCTATTCATTAGTAGAGAGTTGAGGTGAATATATACTAGTTTGAATGTGAAAAGAAAAGGAAGGAAAATTTGGGTGAGCGATATGAAGAAAAGAAAAAAAAAGTTAAATCTTTTTAGGGGTAGTGCCTGATACCAGTACCCCGACTGCTTAAAAGGGTAGTGCCCAAAATTGGTACCCTTATACTTTGATGAATAAAGATGTTGATGCCAAGGAAAAGGAGGGCGATGAATCACAAAGATTATGAGAATAAGATGGAGAAGAAGAAGCTGTTTGATGAAAAGCAAAACTCCAAGGTAATTCTCTACTAGTGAGTTAGTCAATGAATCTATATTTTCCTACCTTTACCAAAGAGCCAACACTATAACCCAAAAACAAGTCCTTTGTGATCCTAGTAATGAAGTGATATAAGCTGATTTTTGAGACCCTTGCCAAGCTTATTATTACACGAAAATATGAATTGAATATGAACGTATATATTAACCTGTTTAAGTGTACTTTACACTTGAGAGCGAAAGTAAACACTTATCTTGTGAGCTAGATGACTGAGTACTCCGAAGCGAATTATAATTGAGTGATGTTTTGCATGAATGAAATGTATGATGTGAGTGGTAATTGTTTTAAATTGATAGAATTGCATGTGTAGGTATGTATTGTATTTGACTAGATGGACTTGTGAATTTTACACTTACTCTTGTGGTTTTGATTTCGTTGCCTCGTGACAAGCAACATGTAAGTTTGGAGGTTTGATGAGTGTCTAAATTTACGTATTTTGAGGTCTGATTCTTGTGATAATGATGTATGACTTGTTCCTAAGTGGAGATAAATCGAGATATATAGTAGAAAGTCATGAATCAGGTGTGTTTGAGGCCGTTTGAGCGGATTCTAGAAGAAAAACAGGACAAAAGTGATCGGAACCGGAAAAGGGATGTTTTAGGCACCTGGTTCGACCAAAGGAGGGGTGGTTCGACCAGCACCCATGGTTGAACCAGGCTTATGGAGGCTGTTTCAGAGTGATTCGACCATGACATTGTGGTTCGATCAAGCATGGTGGTCGAACCGTGGTTGAACCAAAAGCCTTAAGATTCGCAGAATGTGGTTCGACCACGAAGCTTCTGGTTCGACCGATGGTTTGGTTCGAACCAACCACCTGCCAGTTCATTACAGGCCGGTTCAACCAGGCCATGAGTGGTTCGACCACTGGCCTTGGTCGAACCAATGCGCGAGAAGATTCTGGATCCGTATTTTTATACCTTCAGTTGTGTTTTCGCTCAAAAAGCTCATCCAAGGTCCATAAGGAGAGTTCACAAGTACAAAATAATGTCCTACGCAGCTGAGAGGGAGACAATTCACCAACTTCATTCAACACAACATCCTAAACCCTATCATCATCCATAGAGTTGTGGAGAGAGATTCGTCTGTCGAATCAAGTGAGAACCAACTGAAGATTCAAGACGGAGAGAGATACGACGGAGCCCGAATCTAGGGTTTAATTCGCATCATAAAGATCTATTCAACCACCATGATTGTTCTTCGATAAATCATAGGCTAGAACCGCTTTGGTAGTTCTAGAGTTTATGAAAGTTTTATAAGTTAATTGAACTTCCGTGTGTATACTCCATACAATACTACTTGTGGTTTATTTTATATAAGAATATTCCTTTTTAATTCATACTCAGAGTTTTTTTGTGCATCATTAATTGTTATGTATAGTCTGAATATATATCTTGATTTTGATTGAGTGCATTCACTACTGAACAGGGTTACATGTTATGATTCTTAGTGAGGGGACTTCGAAGTTTCATTAGAATTATCTTATATAAATAATTGTTAATTGAATCTTATTCGGGGTAATAAGTAGGACAAAAACTTCATAGTACCTATAAAGGGAGATCATATCGGGTTAGAGTACTTAGTGCACGGGAAATAATTGATACTAATAGTACCTAGAAAGGGGGTGATTATATCTCTTGCTCCAAGGATATTCAAACGTGTCTCACGCTTATTTACTTGTGCCTATAAAGTAGATTTGCATGGTTTAGTGATGCATCCATATTCCACAAGGCAGAGTCGGACATTGATACACAGAAGGAAATTTAATAAGTAAAACTAGATGGCCCTCGGACTGCCTAATTTCTCACTTATTCACTTCCATTTTATCTTTACTGCTTGTTTATTTTAATTGCTATTTTTAATTATTTGTTTATTGGTTACTTAATCACCACAAATTTATTGACATATTAGTTTTATTAAGTTAGATATTAATTAAATTGATAATAATATGTCCTTTGAGTTCGATAATCACTTGGTTTCTTATCAAAGCTAGGGGTGTAAACGGGTAGGGTATGGTACGGGTATGCCAAATCCATACCCTACCCTATATCTATTTCCTTCATCCATACCCTACCCTATTACCCTCAAATGTATCATCGGGTAGGGTACGGGTATTATCCATCGGATAAACGGATATCCACCGGGTAAACGGATATCCACCTATTTTAAAATGACCACCCTAATTATCTTACTATTCTCATTTATCCCTATGATGCCGATACTTCTCTTTATTTTATTCGCCTCAAATAAATACAAATGTCCAACATATAAATAAATCATCACTCTTAACCACACAAGAATCATGAATCAAAATACAAAATAAGGCTTCAAGTTATACTAATAGCATTAAAAAACCCAAGTAGCACGATAAAAACTAATCAAACTAATCAAGCAATGTTTATAAAATCATCTTCAACTGTTGCATGGCTTCAAGTTTACACAGATTTAATAACTTCAAATGTAACAAAGATCTTCAAAGTTTCATAATCTCAAATTTAATTGTCAACAGATTCATCCTAAAAAAAATACATATATAAATATTAAAGGACATATTTTAATAACTATCATTATAATAATAATAAGTATAAAGAAATAACTAAATAATATATATATATATATATATATATATATATATATATATATATATATACGGGTAAACGGGTAGGGTAATCGGGTAGGGTAGACGGATATTTTATAAAAACCATACCCTACCCCTACCCTTAACATTTTAAACGGATACGGGTAATACCCTACCCGATACCCGATTATACTCTACCCTACCCTTACCCGATCGGGTATTACCCGCCGGGTACCCGAACCCGCGGGTAAAATTGACACCCCTAATCAAAGCTACAATAGCATCCTTCACACTTGGGGATTAATATTGTGTGTTGAGAAAATGCTCATCACCAATACATGAAGAGAATTAATTAACTAATAAAAACAAAATTTAATAAATAAATAAAATGAGCACTTAGAAAATAACCAAATATTTAAGTGACACGGAGACCAGGTAGTTCCATCATGCAAATCAACTATATTAAACAAGTAATCAAATATGTCATGAAATGTTTATAAGAGTATCATTAAAATTTATCAATTCATTAGGTCAAGTTAATTCAGTAATTTAATATCAATAAAATGTAAACTCAGCTACTTCCGGTCAAGCTAGTTTAAATACGCAGGTTATCAATCAAATTACTAAAGATCGAAGTAGAAATTAATCTCCCTTCTCTTTCTAATTATTTTATGACTAAACTCCATTGAAGGCTACAGCAGTAAACATCCATTAGGTACTAAAAAAATAAAATTTGAAATAATCGTATTCCATTTCTTAGTCCTTCATATTAAATTCAATTTTAAATTAGAGCACTAGGTACTAAAGAATTAAGTTAATGTTTCCTTACCAGATTTTCTAACAATGGTCATGCAAAGATAATCAAGCATCCAGAATTAACGATTCTAATAATCAAATACTACATTGGTCATTCCCTTTAAATCATAAAATATTTTTCATACAATTCAAAATACATACTAATCTTAATCATACATTACGGTCATGAATATATAATCGAAAATAAAAAAAAAACACAATCATATAAAATTCATAAAATAAATGATGGAATAAAATTCTGTAGAAATATGAAACTGATGTCTAGGTCTATTAATCAAACATAATTCAACCTTCAAAACTTTAGGATTAATCTAGTCAATAATGTTACAAGCAACTACAAGGTCATGGAATTTTTCTTACCGATAAGTCTATTACCTAGAAAAAAGGAACTAAAGAGAAAAAGAACCCGTATTCTAACCTAATCCTCCTTCTCCACTTCTGTCTTGATAGATCTTCATTTTCCTCCTTTTCAAATATAAAACATAGGATTAATCTTCTAACTGTGGTGGTGGATGGAGGATGATGTGTAGAGGTGAGAGGTAGAAGGGCGACAAGTTTAGGTTTAGGGTTTTCACCCCGGTTGATTAGTGTTTCTTGCTATCAGGATTTCTCGTATGATGAATCTTTAATGGAATGAGGTATGTGACGTATTTATAGGTTAAACAGGTTTAAATGCATGTGATTTATATGGAATTATGGGTAAGTGATCTTGTGACGCTAGAAAAATAGGAAAGATGGCTAAAATTATAATATTTTTAGAAATCCCGTCAAAATGTGTGCTTCTGCACCGTTTCGAACATAACATCCATATTGAGATTCTAATTTGAGCAATTTTTGTGCCTAAATGATCATTTTTCCTTGGCTATCTTCCCACATAAAAAATATGGGCTCATCATGTGGTAACGTCCACATGCCTTTCCCTTTGCATATAATGATCATTTTTTAGGGAAAAACAACTAGTTCTTCAAAGATATGTAACAATCATTACTAGATACTTAATAACAAGTAAGAGTTATTTCTCATAGTCTAATGATCATGATTGAGCTTATATTAATCAGTAGGTGCTCTTTCATCAATTATAACAGACGTTATATGCATAGTATCGATCGTGAGGAGGGAACAACCATTTTCTGGATGTGTTTCTATCAACAGGCATGAGTCATGCAGAATGTAGTGTGATTTGTGCCACACCATAGGAAGTCAGCATCAGCTTCTCCTTTTCTCGTGCCAAGTTTCTAGAAGTTAGCATGACCCTTCAGCTCTTATGCCAATATTTTTGTATGATATTCTTAGTTAGCATGACTCTTGCCAACTTTGGCATGACTTGTTTTTGCACGTTTTCCTACACACCAATTCAATTCTCAAGTGTGAAGGATATCAATTGTAGTGGACAATCGACCAAGTTAATTATCGAAACCAAAAGGACAATAAATTATCTATTTCTACAATTACTAGATTAATTTAGAGATGTAACTAATTTCCAATGTCATGAAATTTAATTAACTGTTAGACAAATTAAAATTAAATAACGAAATTAATTAAAATCACTAAAAAAATAATTCAATATTTAATTAAGAGCGAATCAAAAGTTATATGAAAATTCGGCATAAACTAATTAATTTGACTTCCTAGACATCCAATTGTTCATTAATGTAGAAGTTATGAAAGCATCACGCAGATATGAAAATTCACTTGATAGGATAAAGATAAATTAACAATTAAATCTGGTTTATTTCCTATGATGCGTGAGTTATAATTCCACCCCCCCTCTCTAGGTTCCAAGTGTACTTAGTTTTTTTCCCTTAGAAGGTACTTGAATCATATATGTTATTCCTTTATAGGTACTATAGAATTAACTCCTACTATCTGTCTTGAAAGTCTAGTTGCATTGTTCCACTAGATCTTTCAAACATCTGATTTATCAGTTCTAAAGATGTAAAGTGATCACGGGCAATCTATCTGAATCCTAAACAAATAAACAATTCAATTCTTGAACGCACACATGCTAGCATAGTAAATTAAGCATCACGGGCAATGTCATTATATATATTAAGGCGTTATGAATCATGAATTTTAATGTCTCAATACGAAATAGATAAATCAAAATAATCAATCCTTATGAATTCAACAAAGTAGTCTAGTTCATCAAATCAATCATATCTATCCATCAAACCATAGAACTGTATTCTCACAAAAAAGTGTTAAATTGGACACTAAAATACGCTGATTTTCAATCTGAACAAACTCCCAAACTTAACTGTCTAGGCAACAATATAGAATAAAAGAGAGAGAGAGAGAGAGAGAGTGAGAAAATCATATGGAAAACAAGGATTATGACAACTAGGCCATTCAAAATGCAATTTGTCCTCAACTTAGGTCGGTGAAGAACGCAAACAAAGATGTAGCTCGGTCATTCAACTCTCATTACATGCAATAATCAATTCATAGCGTACAAGATAAAACAATCACTACCAATTAAAATACTTCATTGACATGTTCTCACGGGAAGTATGTAAATTCTCACTCTCAAGTGTATAAGATGTACACTGTTAGGATAGAAATTTATACACTAAGATTTAATTCAAGTGCATGCGTAACCATAAGTTTTTACTGTCTCAACTCTCCTTTTACTCGTAGCTAGCAAATCATGGATCAAAAATGTCTTTTTATTTGTTGTAATATCTCATTGGACAAGGTAGGAAATATATGGATAAGTGACTCAAAACTCAAATCAATTAAGTTGCAGTCTCTCTCGATCTTTCACTCTTCCTCATCACTTCAATTAAGGCACAAATTCACATCTATGTAAGAACAACAACCTTCTTCTTTTAATTTCTTTTTCTAACTCTTCAACTCCATCATTCTTGCTTGCTCACCTTTTTTCATGTGTCTCCAAGTGTAGGGAATCAATTGCAGTTCAGCGTGTGACCAAATAAAATGGTCAAACCCAAGGGATTAGCATTAAATAAGATACGCACCAAATAATATGCACCACTAATAATTAAGACAAAATAACCTCTCAAGAGTTTGGAAATTAAGAACTAATTATGCAGAAAATAAATACTAAATAAAATAAAAGTCACAAACAATCACAAGTGTTCCAAGAAAGAAGACAAGATAACTCTAGGAAATCCAGTTTAAATTAGTCATATTAAATCACTAGACAATCGATTAGAATTCCTGCAGATTATATGGAAGCAATCACTTAATTATGTTAAATCCCTCTTTTAAAGTAAACTTAACACATAAATATGGTTCAAACCCTCAGATGCAGAAGAATAATTCTTACTCCCTTTCTAGGTACTTCATGCAAAATTCCATTAAAGGCTAGTTCACTAGACTTCCCTTTATAGGTACTTAAGAAATAAACTTCAATTCACACCTAACAATCTAAGAAACCAAATCCTCTAGAATGGTAATTAATAGATATATGAAGTGTCCAATATTAATTATTCTAATGAATAAAGGTTATATGGTTAGATCCCCTTTACCCATAATAGGTTGATAAAATTAATCCCTTTTATGGCACAAGCAACAAGTATAAATATGCATAAGACAATGTCATATCATGAATGAGGGCATACCATATAAGACAAAAATATAAGTCTCAAATTCAAACTTAGTCTAGGTCATCAATTCAATTCAATTCAACCTTCAAAACCTAAAACTATCAAGAAAAGTACTAGCCCATGGTGTTACAAGCAACAACCATGTCTATGGAATGAAACTTACCAATGAGTCTATAAATCAACATTAAGAAATTAAAGAAGGAAGAAAAACCCTTGTCTAGAATAGTTCTCCATCTTCTCTTTCCGTCTTCTTGATCCTCCTCCGTTCTTCTTCTCAAGTAGAAAATACCGTTATTGAGTGTGAGGGTGATAGGTGAAAGGCGGGTGAAGGGTAGAGATGGATGGCGGAAGGTAATGGGTTAAGATTGTGTAGTCCAAAGGGCGTGGTGGAGAGTTATGGTTGGAACTCCCCAAGGGCTCCTTTTATAGTTGAAGGCTGATAAAATTCGTATTCTACCTCAAAATAGGGCCTTTTCATGTCAAAAACACGTACGGGCCCAAAATTGGGCTGCCGGGTCGTGCCACTCGTCAGCAGATTGCACGACCTCACGGTTTTGCTCATAACTTCTTCATATGGACTCCGATTGAGGTGGTTTTTACGCTCATTCGATCCTCTTTTTCTCAGATTTCTATCCATATAAAGAATTCACAAAAATTCCAACATTTGAAGTGCACAAGTCGTTCAAAAGTGGCAGGAGTCGTGCTGGTCGGCACAGCTTGCGCGACTTCACCGTTTTGATCATAACTTCCTTATCTGACCTCCAATTGAGGTGTTTCTTGAGCCAAAATGACCTTCGCTTCTCTATCGTTTTAACCATATATCATATGATCAGTTTGTATATCTACACATATACAGAGAAATTATGAAAATTGGACATGCGTTTTTCAGCATTCTTTCATGATTTCACTCTTCATTCCAAATTTTGCACTTTTAATCCATTTTCCACCTAAAAATACAAAATAACACCTCAAATGCACAAATATCTTAAATATATGAATATTAACCATTTAGTGCTAAAATACGAGCATAAATTCCACAAAACGGTGCTAAATCGGACCCTAAAATATGCATATTTTCACACTAAACAATTCTCCTTTCCTTCATGTTATTTTTGAATGGGTGTCAGTTTTAAGTACTACCCTAATGAATCCTTGCTAATTAACTAGATTTAAGAACTATCCTAGGGTGTTTGTTTCGTGGAATTCTAGATTTAAGCACTACTCCATATATTTTTTCTTTTGTTTTTTATCCTTTCTTCATCATCCTTTTCAACCCATAAAACACCATTCTCTTCAATTAAGCTTTATAAGTTATCAAAAGAATGGATTTAAAAGGCTCAATGGTTGACTAAGGATTTAATAAATTCAGGAAAATATATGGGAAAAGATGAGCTATAAATCAAAGATGACCTAATATCATTTCCATGATTTGCTAAACTAATCTTGAATATTCAAGTAGACTCAAGGAAAATTCTAGAATACATACACAAGAACGATACTCACCAGAAAATAAGCATTATGTGTTTATGCGCAGAATCAACGAGGCTCAAAATTTCACATGGGTTTTAACAAGTAACATAACACTTTTCATGGCAAGTGATATCTCAGAAACACACTTAGAACTTCATATATATCACAATATAACTTAAGTACGCTTCCTTCATCAATGTCAAATAGCGTATGAATCTTTGGCATAATTTGAACAATACAAGGTCACATGGAACAGAAAAAGAAATTCAATCCTTTCACTCCTATGAATTAAAAGCAAACATAAAAATTAGAATAAGAAAACGAGTGAACCTGATTTTTCTCTTTCAAAACATTCACGAACTCCTTGAGTTATTCAACTCGGCCAGATCGAAACCTCAGTGAATAACTCCCCTTACCACTCTTTTACCTTTTTAAATCATCAAAACTTAAACACACATCATTACAAATTAGAATTCATCAGAATAAAACAGTGAACACCAGAAAATCAAAGACTAAAAAAATATTAATATTATCAGAAAGATGAAAATTTTTTCAAAAAATTGACGAACAGAGCACTAAGGAACACATATTAAAGAACAAAACAAGGAAAATCTTATCTTGGTCCTAATTAGACAAGAGCAGAACATCACACCCCCAAACTTAGTTTAAAACGAAGAATGAAGCTAAGTTTGAAAAAAATATTATTACCTTAAGCGTATATATGCACCCGAAGATAGAGATCTCCTACAACATAACAAACACAAAAAATAAAATCTTAAAAAGAAATAAAGAAAAACGAATGGTCTCCCATCAAGCACTAAGTTTCACATCTTCAAGGTGGACAAAAATTAGCAGGCTCATCTAAATGGCCATGGATATCTTTCGTCCTTGCCATCGAACTCTAATAGTTGTGCTTCTTCATCAATCTAGTACCTATGACAATGGATGGCCTCATTGGTGTTGAGAGTGAAAATAAGCGTGTTTTAGTGTCCAATCTAACACCTTTTTGATGAGAATTGTTGTTATATATTAGCACAAATTTCTTATATTCAATATATATGAGAAAAATGTGCACTTGAGGTGTTTTGTTATATTTTAGGTGGAAAAAGGATCAAAAGTACCAAGTTGGAGTAAAGGTGAAATTTGTGCAATGATGTTAAAAACGCACGTCCAACTTATGTAATTTTTCTATATTCATGTGGAGCTTTGAAATGAATGTGTGATAAATGGTTGGAAATCCACAGAAGAGAGGGTTGTTTTGGCGTAAAGAACACCCCAATCGGATCCCAAATGAGAAAGTTATGATCAAAGTGGTGACGTCACGCAAGCTGTACCGAACAGAACAGCTGTGCCACTTTGTATGACTTGTTATATATTCAAATGTTCGATTTTCTATAATTTCTTTATATGTATAGAAATCCAAGGAAGAGAGGATCGCGTGAGCGTAAGAATTACTCAAATCAGATGTAGGATGTGGAAGTTATGCGCAAAAAGGTGAGACTGCGCAAGCTTGCTCGATCAATGGAGTCCGTTCGACCAACAGAAATCAGGTCGAACTGGAGAAGTCTGGTCTAAAAAAATGCCGAAAACTTACAAAAAGATTATTCGGCTAGCATTCGACCAGGAGGAGTTGCTCGACCAAGGAAGGTTTGGTCGAATAGAATTGCGCTGGTGATATTTTTGGTAATTCCAAGTTTCCTTAGCCAAATTTGACGTATGTCCCAAGTAAAAGCCCATCCTAGGACAATATGGAGAAATTAAGTATAAAATGAGATGTAGATCACATCATTATTCATCATTGGGATTGAATTGACTGGAGAGAACCAGAACACAATACTATACCCCACAAGGGGGATCACTCCCAAACCATCATCCACATCTTTTCCTTCATCTATCCATCACTTTGAAGATTTGTCTATGGAATCAAGAGCAGAACCAAGAAGAGAATTCAAGACGAAGAAGGACGCGACGACTCCCACATCTAGGTTTTATTCATTTCCTAATTTATCTTGTATTTTCCAGACATATGGGTAAGATCTATCCAACCCCCAAATTGTTCTTCGCAACATCATAGGTTAGAACCATTTTGGTAGATCTAGGGTTTATGAAGGTTTTATGAATTAATTAAACTCTTTTGTTTGTCCTACGTACAACACTACTTGTGGATTAATTTTATATATGATTGTGCTTTCTTAGTCCATATTCACGGTCGTTTTGTGCATCTTCGACTGTTATATAAAGTCTGAATATATATCTTGGTTGTAGATTAAGTGCATTCACCGCTGATTAGGATTCCATGCTATGATTTTAAGTGAGGAGACTCTGAAGCTTCATTAAAACTGTCATATGTGAATGTTTATTAATTGAATTAAATTCAGGTTAGTAAGCAGGATAAAGAGGGTAATTTTATAGTACCTATAAAGGGAGATCATATCGGGTCAGGTTCCTGACGTGGGGAATAATTGATACTGATAGTACCTAGTAAGGGGGGTGAAATTACGTCTCTTGCTCCGAGGTTATTCACACGTATTACACGCATATTTACTTGTGTCTATAGAGTAGATTTGCATGATTTAGTGATGTGTCCATAGTTCACAAGGCAGAGTCGGCCTGCACTTGAGAGGGAAATTATGTAGTAACCCTAGAGCTACCTATTCTCCTACTTGATCCACTTTCGTATTCTTCCAGTAATATTTTATTTTATTTGTTATTTAATAATTCTGCTTAGTAGTTTATAATAAATTCTCAAACGTAATGACCTTGTCTTAATCAATTTAGTAAATAATTAAATTAATAATACGCCGTCCTTTGGATTAGATATTTAACTTGGTCGCTTATCTAAGCTATAATAACATCCTTCATACTTGACGATTAATTGTGTGTTGAGAAAATGCTCATCAAGTTTTTAGCACCATTGCCGGGGACGGCTGTTATTATTGATTTTATTATTTCTAGTTGATTAAGACTTTTATTCGTGATTATTAATTTCTATTTAACCTTGAATTTTTCTGAGGTACTTATGCATTAGGAAAAGTAGAGGAAGGAATAGAAGGAATAACACACTGAGCTTAACATGGCCGTAGCAAGGCAGAATCCAGATAATATTTTCATACGTGAAATTTTCATGAACTATGGGATTGGTAACATGGGGTTGATAGGAGCAAGGAGGAAGATGATGATTTTGAGATATATCCCGCTCTTATTAACATGGTAGAGTAGAATACCTTTTCTGGAGGTTATTTTAAAGATCCATATCAGCACCTCAAAAGATTCTTTGGTTATGCAAACACCCAAAAGGGTGCTGGAGCTAATGATAATGCTAGGTGGATCGCCCTATTCAAGTTCTCTTTGATTGATAGGGCGGAAGCTTGGTATGAGACTCTTGATGCAGCAGACTGCACTATATGGGACCAACTGCAGCAGAAGTTCTTAGAGAGATACATCCCACCCTCAAGGATCTTAAGAATGAGGCAAGACATCACCCAATTTGTTATGAATCGGGGTGAGAAATTTTATGAGGCGTGAAACAGGTTTAAAGATATGCTCAGGAGGTGCCCACAACATAGGATTTTTAAGGCTGAGTACATAAGCATCTTCTACTATGGATTGGATTGGGAGTCGCGTATTCTTATTAATGCATCATCAGGAGGAGCGCTGTTTTCTAAGACAACACTTGAAGCAAAAAAGTTGTCTGAAGACATCTCTATGAATTCACGTGACAGGCCTATGAAAAGAGTAAGAGGATCTCATGTACTTGGTAAGGTAGCACAAGTTGAACATCAAGTGGTGAAGCCGAATATGGATGATGAGATCGTCTCTAGTCTAGCTAATATCAACAAGCTACTAAAGTCCCAGCAGAAGTAGATTACAGAGTTGACACAAAGGGGGCCTAGTAGGCAGCAACAAGAAGTGAAGAGTGTTGAAGATACCTTCAATTGGTACATGGCTGAGAATGATGCAAGGGTTGACCGCATCGAAGCAAGTATGAATGCTAATCATGTAGATTTTTCTAAGCATTTGAAAGACCTTACCTTTATAATGTGGCAAATGGCCGCGAATGTGAATCAATTTACGCAAACGTTGGAGAATAATGACATCAAATTGAGGTCCGGGACACAGTACGAAGGTCCGATGAAGCCGGTGTCTGAAAATGAAGGAAGCAGGGCTCCCGTTCGACCAACCCCATGCAGTTCGACTAGACCTGATGGTCGAACTGTAGACGAATAAGTTTCAGAAAAATAGAGTTACGATGCTCTATTTTCAAGCTCGCCGTTTGACCAAATTACCATTGTTCGACCAGACCACTTTGGTCGAACAAAGGTCGAACAAGCTTCTACGGAGAAGACAGATCGCGCTCAATTTACAGGGCCTCTGTTCGACCAGTCTCTTCCCGTTTGACCAGACCATCTTGGTTGAACATTGGTCGAAAAACAACTGGAAAATTTGAACTCGCGATCAGAGACATTGTTCGACCAGCCACAGTCTGTTCGACCAGACCAATTTGGTCGAACAGAGGTCAAACAACTTCATTCAATGCCCGTTTCTATACCGAATGCTACACCCGTTGATCAGAACATCTTAGTACCATCTCAAGAGCAGAATAATGAAACAGCTGTTGAGAAGAAGTGGGAAAGAGCAAAGAGGTTGAGAGCTGAGAAGCTTAGACTGCAGATGGATAATGAAGATGTGGTTTTCTCTCTTGATCAAGCAATGAAGATGCCTATGGAGACTCAATCGTGCAAGATCATAGATGTGATTTCTAACTTATTTAATCTTGATTTTTCTAAGATAGATGATTCTGAATTTAAGTGAAAGATTGACAAGAAGGCGGCTAGACAGCCATGAGAGAAAGGAAATTCCAAAGATCATATACTTGTGACTAAGAAAGGTGAGGTGCTGAGTGTAGACAAGAAGAGAAAAAGAAAGTATTTGAAGGTGATGATGCGAGAAGATCGCCCTTTGATCAAGTAGTCCAAAAAGTTACATCTGTCGCGACTCTCCGACGTTAAACATGAGCGCCTGTTGGGGGCTTGTCCCTTCCGTTTTATTACTTTATTTCTTTCG
This sequence comes from Pogostemon cablin, assembly GCA_023678885.1. Taxonomy (NCBI): domain Eukaryota; kingdom Viridiplantae; phylum Streptophyta; class Magnoliopsida; order Lamiales; family Lamiaceae; genus Pogostemon; species Pogostemon cablin. Next base: position 9,968,315 of record CM042978.1, on the reverse strand, counting down.
TGTGAGTGAGGAGTTATTATATTTGAGGTGCTCATGCTTCGGCAATTACATCTCTTTGAAAACTTAGTTTCGACTTATGTTTATACTATGTTTAGGGGGTGTGATGTACTTACCTCATCTCATAAGTAGCGAGGGTATAATTTTTCCTTTCGTTGGTTGTTTGTTTATTAGGGGGTTAATTTTTTGAGGCATATTAACATTTTAACTGGTGCTGATATGTCGATTTTTTGCAACTTATCTAATGTTTAGTGTGTTGTGTTGGTGTGTCTAGTGTGTGGAGTCGATTAGATAGTCAATTTCGTCTTTCTTATAGTTCTCCTATATTATAAATGATGAATCATGTGATAATGAGGTGTGCTTGAGCTTTGATGATAGAAAAGGTAAAAGAGTGGCAAGATGAGTTCACACTGAGGATTTGACCTGACCGAGTTGAGAAACTCGAGGAGCTCGTAGATACATTGAAGAAAAATCAAGTGCCCTCGTTTCCTTATTCTAAATTTTATATGCGCTTTTAATTAAAATGGGTGGAAGGATTGAGTTTATGGTTGTGATCATGTGAGCTTATACTTTTGAATTATTCCTAAAATTTATATGCTTTTGAAATTGATGAAGGAAGTGTACTTGAGTTATATTGTGGTATGAAGTTCTATGTGTACTTGTGGGATATTTCTTACCATGAAAAGTGTTCTATTACTTGTTAAAAATCTATGTGAGATTTTGAGCCTTGTTGATCATGTACATAATCACATGATATTTATTTTCTGGTGAGTATCGTTCTTGTGCGTGTATTCTAGAACTTGCCTTGAGTCTCCTTGAATATTGAAGATTAGTATAGCGGATTATGGAAATGATATTAGCATCTTTGATATTTAGCCCATTTTTCCCATATTCTTTACTGAATTTATTAAATCCTTTGTCAGCCCATTTGAGCCTTTTTAAATTCATTCTTTTGATAGCCAATTAAACTTAATTGAAGAGAGTGGTGATTTGAGGGATGATAAGGATGATGAAAGAAGAGTCTTAAGGATGAACAGGAAAATTCATGGAGTTGTGTTTAATTCTAGTATTCCATGGAAACAAATACCCTAGGATAGTGCTCAAATCTAGTACTCAATGGAGGATGTGAAAGGTAATGCCCGAAACTGGTACCTCAAAAGAAAAAAAAAGGTGAAGAGAAGGAGAATGATGGAGTTGAAGAGTTAGATCCATGATTTATTAGCTACAAGTAAAAGGAAAGTTTGAGACAATAGGCAAGTTTATGTTTACGCATGCACTTGAATTGAATTTGAGTGTAAACACCTAAACCCATAAGTGTACATCTTTAACACTTGAGTGCGAATAATATATACTTCCCGTGAGAATATTGTTGGATTGTATACTAAAAGTCTAGCTTTTTGTATGAACAATGTTTAAACAATTAATTTGAAATGAGAATCATATGATCAAATGATTGCGTCTTAAAATTTATTTATATATTCGATGCAATAGTCCACTTACTTTATAATGTAGATAATATATTGTGCGACAACACGCGGAAGATTATATTATCGATTTCCTTATAAAGTATAAACTGATGCTCACAACCAAGATAGACGGGGACTCTCTATCAGGAAGGTTGTAGCGTGGTTTGGTATTAGCTTGTCTTGGCTATAGAATCACATTAATGCACTTTGCATGTATTGAGCAGGACCACTAGAGATCGTTCGACTTATACTGACTTATAGGAGAACTTGATCTCTGTTATTATGGATGTTCGTGCTCTTAATCCCTATACAATAACCTCGACACGTAGAGCAGTATGTATTTCTTTAATTCATCAATGGGTGAGATTTACATATATTAAATCAACAAACTCGGTGAGTTGGGAAGTAGTGTGGTCTCTATGGTGTGCTGTTGATTGTAGAAGAAATTCGTGTCCGTTATAGGTTGATGATGTCCCCTTGAGGAGCTCATACGGATTATCATATAAACCCATCTAGTGGATTTATTCTGACATGATAATGAAGTTGAGTGGTACTACTCTTGGATGAGATATTAATTAATGGAGTTGTCAGTAACTTAATTAATTAATGGGCATTGTATATCTTAAACATGAGGAGACTAACGGGCTCATAATAAGAAGGAGCCCATAACGTAATTATGGGATTAGAATGATAGTGCAGTAATAATATTTTAGTGGTATATATTATTATTATTATTATTATTGGACTTAAGTATAAGCTTTGGGCTAAGCTTGGATACTTATCCCCAATGGAGGCCCAACTCTAATTTCTCCTCCTGGTCCCTGCTGTAGCCCATATATAAGTCATCTCAACTGTCCGGAAACCCTAATCTATAAGATTAATCACGCCTAACACTGTAAGTAGGGTAAGGAAACAACAGATTGAAAAGATCTCGAGGATCATCGCCCACAAGACGTCGAGATTGGACTTGGGAATACAACAGAAGACTGGAAAATTGTTCGCTGCTGCTGTCCGCCACATTCTACGATTTTTATAAAATCGTACAGAAATCAAAACAAGACTTGTGGTATAGTGACAGAAAGCCACAGAGGAGAGGGTCATTTTGGCATATAGATCACTCAAATCTGACATCGGATGAGAGAGTTATGCCCAAAACGGTGAGGCTGCGCAGGCTGGTTTCGAGAATTCATCGTCTTCAACATACCCTGGTGAAAGGTAATACGTTTCTTGTTTACTTGCTTCTACTGGTTGTTAGAAATGTATAGAACCCTAACGGTTCATGTTAACCAAACGATCGAACTCCAACAATTGGTATCAGAGCTTCGGTTTCGTGGTGAAGCGTGAAACGTTAGGCTAGGGTTTATGTGTTTTGTATATGATTAGGGTTATAGAACTTGGTTTCTTGGTGAACACCCTAACTGTACAAGAGAGCACACGATCATCGCACTGCGCTGTTACTTGATGGTCGACGATTTCACACGCCCGATGCATTGTGGTGAAAGGGTTTTAAATTTTTTTCGTATTGTATACCCTATTCGTTCAATTGTTGGTGGACAACTGTCGATGATGGTGAAAGTGGTGATGGCATCACTATGAACATCGAATGGAATGCAAGACGAAATGGCTAGCGGGTGGCGCACTTGGCTGAACGACAAGACAAAACTGTATACTGGGTGGCCGTACGCTGATGCTGCTGCGTAACTTGTGGGTTCTCAATTCTGGCAGTGAATTGTGGTACTAGGGTTACGCGTGATCGTCAAGCATGATGGTATGTAAGTTGCTGGCGAGCAGGCGGTGAGTTCGCTGGAGGTCTGATGGCTGGCGATCGACAACGGGGCCTGGTGTTGGGTGACAGCTGTGGTTCAGAGCGGGGCTGGCATGGTTTTGATCAGCCTGGTGTGACTTCCGGTCGCGTCAGGGTGTAGACTGATCGGGTTAGCATGTTTTTCCGGTCGGGTCTCCACATCAATCCGAGTGAGTCTTCCTTGATGCTGGGCAAGCAAGATACCGGTGGCATGGCAGATGATTATGGTTGTCAGCAATGGACGGCGGCGAGAGAGGCACGATAGATGGTGCAATTCATAGTTGGGTGACGGTGTTGGTTCCTTCGGCACAGCCATGACTTGAAAATTGTGAGCACAGTGGCGTGTGGGACAAGTCCTAGCTATTCCTAGCAGGCCTGAGGTGTTTCTAGGTGCACCTGCAGCTGTTTCGAGTAGGTTAGCTGCACTTTTCACGACGAGTCATTATTTTGGCTGAGTCAATAACTTCAAGGCGAATGGCTGCACAATCAGACCACCGGTGTACGACGTAGGGCAGAAGACTCAACATGGCATGGGCGCAAATTGTGCTGGTGGTAATTGCTGCTAATAGCACGGCACTAGTAGCCGATGGCGGCTGGTGAAAGCTGATCAATAAAGGCAGCACAAACTACCGAAGAGGACAGCACGTGTGGAGGGCTTATTGCGTGACTAGTTGGCACGTCCTGGCAGTGAGGCTGGCACGATTAGCTGCCGGCAATTGGCGTGTACGGGAGATGGAGTTAGCAGTGTGAATTTACTGCAACTTGCAAGGGGTGTGATACTGTCGAGAGCTGAAACTTCTTGTAAGGCATGGTGCCCGTAAGTATGCACGGGGCCTCGCACGGTGGGGCATTTGCTGAGCGAACAGCACATGTTGCCATGCGAGTAGTACACGATGTTGGGCAAAGCACCAGGTGAGCAGAAAGTTGCGCTCGTTCAGCACAAAGCATGGGTGTGAATCGCGTTGGGTTTGAACGGTAAATGGGCGGCTAGGTGTGAGGATGTCGGGTAGGGTGCCGGAGTGGTGGAGCAGTTTGGTGGACAAGGAATTGGAGGAATTTTCCCTGCGACCTCATCGGGGAGGTCGAACCCCACATAGGCACAGCTACTAAATATTTATGCTTAGAGGCGGACAATCGAATTCGCTGGTATATAACTGCATTAATTGATTTAATTATCTAATTATTATTATATATAGATATATATGCATGATTCTCTGTGATTTACAGCCTTATGTGCAGTAATAGGAGCATGCTAGGTTGCGTATTTTATGTTGAATATTATATGCATGTAAAAACCCTCGGTGTTAAATAACAAAGTGGGAGAGGGGATTGGTAAATAATTCCCGCGGCTTCCATTATTGGTTTGTAATTGATGTGAGTAAACTTGTGTGTTGGCAATATGCCTTCCTCCCTAACAGATGAGTTTATTCACGGATCACTGGTACAGACTTCATTAAATAATTATTGTTTGTAATGTGGCATATGAACTTGCGTGTTGGCATAGATCTTCCTCCCTAACAAATGAGTTTATGTACGGTTCACTTGTACAAACATATAATTGATGATTGTAGGAAGTTATCCGAGCGCGTGTGTACTTCTCCAACTGTAAGGCACATAAGCTCGTGCAATGGACTTGGGATCAAATAATGGTGTACACTTAGGTGTAAATAATTAGTATCCTCCCAAACGGAGTCACTGCTATTATTTGCATGGCTAAAGAGGAATCGACTATTAATTATTTTGTCATGAGGTTAGGTTGACAAATGAAATTAATGGGTAAAATCTTCTCTTGTAAATGTTCGGGTTTTTAAACGTCCACACTAACGTGGCTTGCAGACTCACGGTGCTTGAGATGTCGGTGAATTTTAATTTTATAATGTTTTGAGGGAATCAATATAAATGGATAAATTCGAAGATTTGATCGGTGTATTTATTTATGATTCTTTGATCTTTCAAATAGTTTTATTTTACTTAATGTTAACTAAAAGAAACATATTTACTGGTCCAAAATTAGATGATTAGAAAAGAATCTTGGTTTCAAATTTTACTGCTTAGGAAAATATAAGTGTGTTCTCACTAAGGATGTCCCATTATGCCTTTTAAAGTCTCTAGTGAAGAGGTGAGAGGTTCATAGAAATATGATGGTCTCATGCGACCCTTCAGATGCTTGAGTAAGTTATAAAGGAAAGAGGTCATTGATAAGTTGATGAATGAATTGGAAAACCTTGAAATAGAAATTGAAAGGGAAACCTAGATCAATTTATTCTTCATAATTTGTCTGCATGTTTTGAGCAAGTTCTACCTGAAATGCGAGAAGTTGTATATGGTGGGGAACTTCTGACAAAATATGTGGCGAAAGAAAGCCATTTTCATCATGATGTGAAAAAATTTAGTATCTTATTCACTAGTCGTTGAAGCATTATTAGTGATGGCATTTACTGACACGATGTCTGTAGATACCGTAGTCACTAAAAGCCTGCAACTAAGTGATGATCAGATTGTAATATACATGAATACTACAAGAGTAGTGGTTGTTGCAGTGGAAGTTGTTTATTTATCTTAAGATAGAAATAAACGTTTGATTATGAGAAATTATCTTTACGTACGTTTTCATAGAAAGAATTTCATTTCAGTTTCTATGCATTTACGGATGGATACTCCATTTTATTTAAATGACATGGTCATAGTGATGAAGGATGGAGCTATAATTTGTTGTTGTACATTGGCGATAATTTGTTCACTCTTAAATCGTATTTATCCCACGGATGCAACAAATACTAATTAATAATGCATCTTCTAATCCTAATAAGAGAAAGACTCTTATGGAAATGGTTAGATGGATGATGAGTTATTTGAAATTACTAAATTCATTTTATGGGTATACCCTAGAAACATGTCGTATAACGTTTGACTGTTTGTGGGATAACCTAGAAAAATGAAGGGTGGTGATTTATTTAGTCCAAAAGATCGAAGGGTGATTGTTAACACAAACACTAGATTTTTGGAAAAGGACTATGTATTAAATCATAAACCCATGTATAAATTGTTCTAAAGGAAGTGAGAGGGAAAACACAAAGTATTAGTACCAAGTGTACAAGAGGATATACCACAAGGTAAACTGCAACGCATGTCACGTTTGATATACAATTGTGTGTAGTGCCTTGTCATAGTGGGAGGATTTTTTGACAACCCGTAAGATATATATTTTGGGAGAGTCATGAGGCTTGGTCCCTAGTAAATATGGAATAAACTCACGGATACAATGAAGCACTACAAGATAGAAATGCAGAACCTTAGCAAAGTGCAATGAATGTTGAAATAGAATCGATGAATTCTAAATTATATCTGGGTGCTTGAAGAACCACGGATGGTGTGAAAATCATTGGAAGTGGTTCTGTAAAAAAAAGATGATCATAGGATAAGTGAAAACTTTGAAAGCAAAGCTTGTTGCGAAAAGGTATACTCAGAAAGAAAGGCTTCGATTATGAGAAAACCTGTTCGCCGGTAGCTATGCCTATGTTGATCCGGTCTCTTTTATTTGTTGCTACTCATATGAAATATGAGGGATACCAAATAGATGTCAAGACAACTTTCCTGATTGGAAGTCTTGAGGAAAACATTTATGTGAAGCAACCAGAGTGATTCTTTGCAAATGGCTAAGAGCATTGTGATAGTAAGCTTAAAAGTATCCATCGATGGACTAAAGCAAGCTTCATGATCATGAAACATCCGTTTTGATGAGGAAATCCATGCATATGGATTTATTCAATGCGCGGATGTGTCTTGTGTATTGAAAAGAGTGATCGAAACGTGGTGGTATTTCTTATACTGTACGTAGATGATATATTGCTCATTGGAGACAATGATAGAGTATTGGGGGTATAGGTATGGTTGATAAAGCGGTATGAGATGAAGGACTTAAGAGGAGCAAAAATTTCTTTTGATCACGGTAATACGAATCATAAGAAAGGATGTTACGCTTGTCTCAAGCTTCATGAGATGATACGATCCTTATTTGTTTTAGCATGTGACTTTATATAAGGAAATGTGTCTTCAGACACAAAAATAAGATAAAGGTGATGAAAGTGGTTCCTTATGTTTTGGCGAATAAGGAAGCTTAATCTAAGGAATGCTATGCACGAGTATGGATAACTGTTTTGCCAAAGGCATGAACAGTGGGTATCAAGGTAACCCGAAACAAGAATGATGAACAGTGGTAAGACATATACTTATGTACCTGAAAAAGGACCAGAAATTATATGTGGACTTACCGAACAGATTCACTTCTTCTTATGGGTTACATAGATTCAAATTTTTCAAATAACATAGGAACGACAGTAAATCCACCTCAAAGGTTATGTGTTTAATTTTAGGAAGTTGAGTCATAATGTGGAGGAGTGTTATATAGAAATTTATTTCAGACTCCGGACTCCATCATGGAAAGATGATAAATTGGAGCCTATGAGGCAGCCAAAGTATCTGTATGACTCCAGAAACTTCATGATGGACTTCGAAGTGTTTCTAAGTTTGCCCAAGGTTATCACAATTTATTTTGATGATAATGGTGCAGTTGCAAAATTGAAGGAACCACAAGCCCATAAGACAATTAAACACATAAAGCACGAGTACCACCTATTATGAGAAATCGTATGATGAGGGGAAGGTTGTTGTCGCCTAGATTGCATCAGATGATAACCTAGTAAATCCATTTATAAGGACCTTAAAGCGAGAGCTTTTGATGGTTGTGAAGTGGGAGTGGGAATCAGATGTATGGCGGAAGACATGACAGCATAGTCTTTTAGTATAAGTGGGAGATTGTTGGATTGTATACTAAAAGTCTAATTTTTTGTATGAACAATGTTTAAACAATTAATTTGAAATGAGAATCATATGATCAAATGATTGCATCTTATAATTTATTTATATGTTCGATGCAATAGTCCACTTACTTTATACTGTAGATAATATGTTGTGCGACAACACGCGAAAGATCATATTATCGGTTTCCTTATAAAGTCTAAACAGATGCTCACAACCGAGATAGACGGGAACTCTCATCGGGATGGTTGTAGTGTGGTTTGGTATTTGTTTATCTTGGCTATAGAATCACATTAGTGCACTTTGCGTGTATTGAGTAGGACCGCTTGAGATCGTTCGACTTATACTGACTTATAGGAGAACTTGATCTCTGTTATTATGGATGTTCGTACTCTTAATCCATATACAATAACCTCAACACGTAGGGCAATATGTATTTCTTTGATTCATCAATTGATGAGATTTACATGTATTAAATCAACAAACTCGGTGAGTTGGGAAGTAGTGCTGTCTCTATGGTGTGCTGTTGATTGTAGAAGGAATCCTTGTCCGTTATAGGATGATGATGTCCCCTTGAGGAGCTCATAAGGATTATCATGTAAACCCATCTAGTGGATTTATTTCGACATGATAATGAAGTTGAGTGGTACTACTCTTGGATGAGATATTAATTAATGGAGTTGTCAGTAACTTAATTAATTAATGGGCATTGTATATCTTAAACATGAGGAGACTAACGGGCTCATAATAAGAAGGAGCCCATAACGTAATTATGGGATTAGAACGATAGTGCAGTAATAATATTTTAGTGGTGTATATTATTATTATTATTGGACTTAAGTATAAGCTTTGGGCTAAGCTTGGATACTTAAGCCCAATGGAGGCCCAACTCTAATTTCTCCTCCTGGTCCCTGCTGTAGCCCATATATAAGTCATCTCAACTGTCCAGAAACCCTAATCTATGAGATTAATCATGCCTAACACTGTGAGGAGGGTGAGGAAATAGCAGATTGAGAAGATCTCGAGGATCGTCGCCCACACGACGTAGAGATTGGACTTGGGAATACAGCCGAGACTGGAAGGTTGTTTGTTGTTGCTGTCCGCCACCTTCTATGATTTTTATAAAATCATACAGAAATTAGAACAGGCCTTGTGATGTACTGACGAAAAGTCACGGAAGAGAGGATCGTTTTGGGGTATAGATCACTCAAATCCGACATCGGATGAGAGAGTTATGCCCAAAACAGTGAGGCTGCACAGGCTGGTGGCGAGAATTCATCGTCTTCAACATACCCTGGTGAAAGGTAATACGTTTCTTGTTTACTTGCTTCCGTTGCTTTTTTAAAACGTATGGAACCCTAACGGTTCACGTTAACCAAACGATTGAACGCCAACAAACATGTCAATGGAGCATTTGAATAGGTGTTGATTGTCTTATCTTGTATGCTATGAATTGATTATTACATGTAATGAGAGTTGCATGACCTAAGTTGAGGACAATTGTATTGTGAATGTGGTATTTGTCATAGTCCTTGTTTCTCCGCTGATTTTCATACTCTCTCTCTCTTTATTTTTATTTGTTGCCTCTGGACGAGCAACTTGTAAGTTTGGGGATTATTGAGAGTGAAAATAAGCGTGTTTTAGCATCCAATCTAACACCTTTTTGATGAGAATTGTTGTTATATATTAGCACAAGTATCTTATATTCAATATATGTGAGAAAATATGCACTTGAGGTGTTTTGTGGTGTTTTAAGTGGAAAAAGGATCAAAAGTGCCAAGTTGGAGTAAAGGTGAAATTTGTGCATTGATGCTGAAAAACGGACGTCCAATTTGTGTAATTTTTCAGTATTCATGTGGAACTTTGAAATGAATTTGTGATAAATGGTTAGAAAGCCACAGAAGAGATGGTAGTTTTGGCGTAAAAAGACCCCAATCAAATTCTAAAAGAGAAAGTTATTATCAAAGTGGTGACGTCGTGCAAGCTGTGCCGAATAGAATGGCAGTGCCACTTTGCATGACTTGTTTTACATTCAAATGTTAGAGTTTCCGTGATTTCTTTACATGGTTAGAAATTCAAGGAAGAGAGGATCGCGTGAACACAAGAATTACTCAAATTGGAGGTTGGATATGGAAATTATACGCGAAATGGTGAGACTGCGCAAGCTTGCTCGACCAATTGAGTCCGTTCTATCAGCAGAAATCAGGTCGAACTGGAGAAGTCTGGTCAAACAAAATGCCAAAAACTTACAGAAAGATTGTTCGACCAGCGTTCGACCAGGAGGAGTTGCTCGACCAAGGAAGGTTTAGTTGAACAGAATTGCGATGGTGATATATGTGGTAATTCCATATTTCCTTAGCTAAATTTGACGTATGTCTCAAGTAAAAGCTCATCCTAGGTCAATAAGGAGAGCATACAAGTATAAAAGGGGATGTAGATCACTTAATTATTCATCATTGGGATTGAATTGATTGGAGAGGACCACAACACAATACTACACCCCACAAAGGGGAATCATCCCCCAACCATCATCCACATCTTTTCCTCCATCTATCCATCACTTTGAAGATTCGTCTGTGGAATCAAGAGGAGAACCAAGAGGAGGATTCAAGACAGTGAAGGACGCGACGACTCCCACATCTAGGGTTTTATTCGTTTCATAATTTATCTTGTATTTTCCAGACATATGGGTAAGATCTATCCAACCCTCATAATTGTTCTTCGCAGCATCATGGGCTAGAACCGTTTTGGTAGATCTAAGGTTTATGAAGGTTTTATGAATTAATTAAACTCTCTTTTGTGTCCACCGTACAACACTACTTGTGGATTGATTTTATATATGAGTGTGCTTTCTTAATCCATATTCATGGTCATTTTGTGTATCTTCAACTATTATATATAGTTTGAATATATATCTTGGTTGTAGATTGAGTGCGTTCACCACTGAACAGGATTCCATGTTATGATTCTAAGTGAGGGGACTCTGAAGTTTCATTAGAACTGTCATATATGAATGTTTATTAATTGAATTAAGTTAGTAAGCAGGATAAAGAGGGTAATTTTATAGTACCTATAAAGGGAGATCATATCCGGTTAGGTTCCAAACGTGGGAAATAATTGATACTGATAGTACCTAGAAAGGGGGGTGAAATTACTTCTCTTGCTCTGAGGTTATTCACACATATTACACGTAATTTACTTGTGTCTATAGAGTAGATTTTCATGATTTGGTGATGCGTTCATATTTCACAAGGTAGAGTCGGTCTGCACTTGAGAGGGAAGTTATGTAGTAAAACTGGATTACACTAGAGCTATTTATTCTCCTACTTTATCCATTTTCGTAATCTTCCAGTGATATTTTATTTTATTTGTTATTTAATAATTCTGCTTAGTAGTTAATAATAAATTCTCAAACGTAATTACCTTGTCTTAATCAATTTAGTAAATAATTAAATTGATAATACGCCATCCTTTGAGTTCAATATTTAACTTGGTCACTTGCTTAAGCTGCAACTGATATCCTTCATACTTGGGGATTAACTTTGCGTGCAAAAAAAAAAATGCACATCAATTGGCATTCTTAAAATTTATCTTGACCTTGCCAACCATGTATTGATCAGAACTCATCAACCTCTCAATTCTACTCCAACACTTATTCTTTCTTTTAACGAAAATTTCCAACTTTTCATCCAATTTCTTTTTGCTCTAAGAATATATGAGGAATCATTAGGTAAAACAAACTCACTAGAAACATTATCATCAAATTTAATGCAACTCAAATAGTCTAAAGGTTTACAAATGTTTATTTCATTCTTCAAGTCTTCTTCAGTTTCTTCTTGACTTTACCCTTCTTCTTAAATCATATTCATGTCCATCTAATTCTTCCACTTATACAAATTTCTCCCGAAGTTTATTTTAATTTATTTAAGTGGGGGTAGTATTTTATTGGAAAACTAACTCTAACCACATGGATACAATGAGGCCACATGACTGCATATTAACCTATTTATTTGTTACAGGAGCCAAAAACATTAATTTGTGGTGCATTCCTACGCTTTAAATCAAATATAATATTTATTTGATCATTGCATATATATAGTATATAAAAGTCGTATGATATGAGAAGATCCAAATTAATGTGATAGTTGATGTCTGCGGGCTAAGTTAGAAGAACATTTTGCATTTTTAAAATTGAACTATTAAAATATGTAATTTAGATAAGGCTTCTTTGTACAAATAGGGGAAAATATCAAAATTAGTCCATTTATTTATATATTTTTTATTTTAAATTTTGATTTTTTTTATTCAATTTTAGTCCTTGGTCACAAAATTTGGTTATTTTTTATCCACTTTTGGTTCAAATTTAATACTCCCTGCCAATTTTAACTTCACATTTTCCATTTTATTCCATCCCAAATTCAATTTCACACTCCCATAGAAAGAAAAAACAACTACCATCCCTCTAACATATTTTAATTTTAAATTGCCACCACTTTTTTAACACAAATAACATACTTCATCATTTATTTATTACTAAAAAATATCATATTATCAAAAAGTAATTTTTATTAAATTTAGTAACTAAATTAAACGTGAAGATTAATTTGGTACTTCATCATATATTTATTACTAAAAAATATCATATTATCAAAAAGTGATTTTTCTTAAATTTAGTAACTAAATTAAACGTGAAGATTAATTTGGGATGAAGGGAGTACAATTTTTTTTTTTCAATTTTGAACATTTTTTAAATTTAAAAGACTAAATTTAGATTTATAAAATGTATTAAATTTAAGAAAAAGACTAAATTTGGATAGAAAAGTTTAAAATTAGGAAAAAAATTATCAAAATTGAGAATTGCAAATTAGAAAATGATTAAAGTTGAAATCTATCGCAATTTGATATTTTCTCGACAATTAGCACCAATCTTAGATTGTACAATTAAATTAATATGACTAAAAAAAACTATGATACGGTTAATATTTTTCCGTATAAAAAAGATATCATGCCATATAAGTAAGTGGTACATAAAATTATATTGATAGATGACTTGATCTCTATATATTTGAAAAGCATCACATAATTCACTTCAAATTATGATAGAGAGAGTATGTTTATATTTTCTTTTCTAAGATATAATTTTCTCTTTTATCTTACATGTCATTCATCTAACAGTGTGATATAGAAAATATTATAATAAAATAACATAGAAAAACTAGATAGCATGTGAACGATATAGGATCCCCTGTGCATTATCTTTATTGTCACTAAATATGCAATTGACGCATATGAGGGGAAGAAAATTCAACTGTTGTCCCTAAATAAAAAATATGTTTTTTAATAATTGGATAGTTTTTTTTATATTCAATTTTTCATTAAAAAACTAACAGAAAAATTGCTAACAAATTGTATACTCCCTCCATCCCAAAAATATTGACACACTTTCTTTTTGGGTTGATCCACAGAAATTGAAATATTTCCTTTTTAAGAACATGGACCCACACAAAAATAATTTTTTTATTTATATGGGCCACACATACATCACACTCACCACTAATACAACTACCCACCATACATTAAATATTACTCCTTTCGTCCCGCATTAATATTGACGTTTGCTTTTTGCACGGAGATTAAAAAATATAATATTTTAATGTGTAGTGGGGTGAGAGAAATAATATTTAATATAAAGTATGTAGTTGTATTGGTATTGTGTGTGGGTCTTACAAAGAATAATTAATTGTTTTGTGTGGGTCCAAGTTGACAAAAAAAGAAATGTAAACGTTAACGTAGGACAACCCAAAATGGAAAACGTAAACCTTAACGTGTAACGGAGAGGGTATTTCTCTAACTTCACTTTACATTAAATTATTTTACTCCTTAATTTCTGTGCTCAAAAAATGTGTCAATATCTACGTGGCGGAGGGAGCACATTTTTATTTATTAGTTTATACTCCATCCGTCATACACTTATGTTCACACTTTTCATTTTCGTTCGTCTCATACTTATATTCATCAACCAAAAAAGGAAACTTCACATCAACCAACAACCTTAAAAGTTATCATAATTTCAAAAATATTATTCTCACCTAACACATATAAAATACTTTATATTATCTAAAAATACAACAATACTCCTAAAAAATCATAAAAGTCAATAAAATTGGTTAAAAAGTAACTTTTCTTAAACTCCGTATCTATAGTTCCACTGAATATAAGTCCTGGACGAATGGAGTATATTTTTATTCGCGTAAATTTTTAATAGTTGATACACGGTTAACCGCTTCACAGATAATTTCTCATTTTTTATATGTATGATGCGCTCAGGGCATACCGTTGATATGGAATTGACTCATACATCCTCCATTAATTCCAAGCACGCGGTGGCCCTAAAGTGGTATTTTATATATTGATATTTTTAATCCTGTATACAAAATGTTTGTTTTGCAAAATATAGGCAAATCGAAATTGACCTTCATTCATATTGGTGAATTAAAGTCACGCGCAACCATAGCAAAGCCTAATTATATATATACACACAAATAAAATATATAAATTAAAAGATTTAAATAAAAGAGAAAATAAGTTATTGTTAATTTTATGGGCAATAGACCCACAGCCCCATTCAACTACCATATTTGCAGTGGATCTCGTGGAGATTGTGATAATATGAAGCCTTGGAAAATGATGACAGAAGCCTAACAGTTGTCGCCAGTGAATAAAAAATGTATATATCTGTAAATGGTGTGAGCTTTGATTTTGCTAACTCCATAGAATCATCAAATCAATCATTGCTTCTTTTGCATTTATTTATTTAATTTTGTATCTCAATTCCAATTGTAACTTAATAGAATAATACAAAGCTCAATGGCCCCTTAATCTTCTCTCTTCACACTTGATGTATAAATAACACAACTTTGACAATCACTTTTCATTCAAGAACTCCTTAATCAACTTGTTTCATACAGTCTCTAACTGCTACCTCTTTAGAGAGAGAGAGAGAGAGAGAGAGTTTTTGAAGGGGTTGCAATATAATAAATAATATGGCTATTGAGATTGAAAAGCCCTCAGTTGGTCTATCTAAAGTTGCAGAATCAGAAACTCATGGTGAAGATTCACCATATTTTGCTGGGTGGAAAGCTTATGATGAAGACCCTTATGATGAGTTATGCAATCCCTCTGGAGTTATACAGATGGGACTTGCAGAAAATCAGGTAACTAATTAATAAATCTTTTTTTCATTTTTCAAAACAATATAATTGATCAATAATTAAGTAAAACTTAGTATGTGCTACATTATGTACAGGTTTCATTTGACATGCTGGAACAATACCTTGAGAGACATTCAGAGGCAACAAATAATTATGGGCCTACAACATCTCAATTTAGAGAGAATGCATTGTTTCAAGATTACCATGGGCTACAATCCTTCAGAAAGGTAAACACGAGGCGAAAAAACGAAAGTTGCGGAACGAAATTCGAATTTTTAACTTTTTTGGGACTGTTTCGAAAATAGTAAAAGCTCATATAGTTGTTGTACATCACTTTCAGGCAATGGCCAGTTTCATGGAGAAAATAAGAGGGGAAAGAGTGAAATTCAACCATCATAGAATAGTAATCACAGCTGGAGCCACTGCTGCAAATGAACTTCTCACTTTCATTCTTGCTGATCCTGGGGATGCTTTGCTTATTCCAACTCCTTACTATCCAGGGTATGATCATTAATTACATAATCTATAATTTTGACCAATCAAGATCACCTATTCTGCTTCTGTGTTCCATCTCCTATTCAACCTATCAGATACTTACTACATGTTATAATCAATGTCTAGGGTATAGTACTTTAATATAAAACAAGTTATGAAACACGGTGGAATAGGAGATCCGGACCGAATTTTGACATCGTGATACAAATTCATTCTTAAAAATCATATTAATGAATCATGCTGCTTTAATTCATGCAGGTTTGACAGAGATTTGAGATGGAGAACAGGTGTAAACATCATACCAATCCACTGCGGCAGTTCAAACGGCTTCGAGATCACTCCACAGGCTCTCGAAACAGCGTACGAGGAAGCCAAATCCATGAACATGAACGTTAAAGGAGTTCTAATCACCAATCCATCGAACCCTCTTGGAGCAACCATCAAAAGACAGATTCTCGAACACATTCTTGATTTCGTCACCAGTAAGAACATACACCTCATCTCCGACGAAATATACTCCGGTTCCGCCTTCTCTTCTGACGAATTCGTCAGCATTGCCGAGGTCCTCGAGGCAAGAAACTACGAAAACTCGGAAAGAGTCCACATTGTTTACAGCCTGTCCAAGGATCTGGGCCTTCCAGGGTTTAGGGTTGGCACTATTTACTCATACAACGACAAAGTAGTGACGACCGCAAGACGAATGTCGAGCTTCACTTTAATCTCATCCCAAACACAGCATCTGTTGGCCACAATGCTTTCCGACTCGACCTTCGCGGAGAAGTACATAAAGACGAATCGGGAGAGGTTGAAGAAGAGGTACGAGACGATGATCGAAGGGCTTCGAAGGATCGGGATCGAGTGCTTGGATGGGAACGCAGGACTGTTTTGCTGGATGAATCTGAGCAAGGTCTTGAAAGAGCCCACAAAGGAAGAAGAATTAAGTTTGTGGAAATTAATATTGCAAGAAGTGAAGCTGAATATATCTCCAGGATCATCATGCCATTGCTCTGAGCCAGGCTGGTTCAGAGTTTGCTTTGCTAATATGAGTGAGAAAACACTGCAAGTTGCACTCACCAGACTGCATAATTTCATGCATACAAGAAGTAGCTAGTGGAAAACCAACTTCCTATTAATTACCCTTTTGGTTCTATATATTTTGGGGTAGTTTGGTTATTTTATTTTAGGGTTGGTTTCCATGTTTAATTCTTCAAGATTTTAGTTTTTGATGTCCTCAATATATTAATTTATTGATTGATGGAGATTTAGTAATCTTAAATGTCACTTTTGTGATAGCTAGCAGGTCTGGAATTGGATTAGTTCATGTGTGTTTGACTTTTTTAACTTAGCTAAACTAGTTAAGCCAAATTAAGTAATATTAAAACACAATGTACCTACTTAGCCATAATCTTGTTTACTTTCGAGTTTACATCTAACAGAAATTAAGAAATGTGGTAAATTTTAAGAGTATTATGCTATTTTTTTAATAAATAAATAATAAAATATGTTAGCTACGTATTTTAGGTATATGCTATTTTTTAAAAGTAAAATTTATAAGAGAGGGTGATAATTTTGACTTTTAATTTTTTTTTAAAGAATCGTAAATTTTTGTGAAATAAACTAAAAATTTTTGTGAAATAACCTAAAAGTAAATTTAAAAATATGCAAACTATTAACAAATAGAGGGACTAATTATTTGCCCTTACTAATTAAATAATTCACTAAGTATTTATTGTGCTAATAAATTATTTACATTTTTTCATTTATATCCAATAAAATTTTCATACTCCATTTTCTATTAAAATACCTGACAAAAAAAATAAAAAGCTCATTATATTTTATTTTTTAAATTGACATTCCAACCAAACATATACTAAAACTTACTTTTACTTTTTATTTATAACGCATATATTTACTCAAACAAGGTAGTACCTTTACAAAGTCGAAAAATTACATTGTGGAGAGAAAAAAATACCAAAAAAACAAAATTTTGTAATAGTAAATGTGAAAGCACTAATAGGACAAGGGCGACGAAAGTACAACTTTTAGAATTTCATTGTTATTTCATGCATACTATTCACAAATAATAAATTTATGAGTAACCCTAAAATGAATCGGTTGTACCTAGTTAATAATAATTACTCTCTACATTCCGTGTCACACTTTTTGTTTTCTTTCGTCTCACAATAAGTGTCACCACTTAAAAACGAAACTTTACATCTAACAACAACCTCAAAAATTATCTTAATTTAAAAAATAACACCAACACCTAATACACATAACATACTTTATAATTTATTTATTAAAAATACCACAATACCCCTAAAAAGTCAATAAAGTTGGTCAAAAAATAATTTTTCTTAAACTCTGAGTCTACAGTAATGATGACATCAATTATGGGACGGAGGGAGTGTTAGATTAAAAAAAATATTTTATAATCATTTTTATATCAAACAAAATAATTAAGAATTTAAAAAATAAAAATAATTGAGTGATTCTCATTTAAATTGGATTTACATATAAATCTTATTTTTAAAATTACTTTTTAGTATATAAAAAATTAGTACTTTTTAAAGAATGCTCTCTTTCCCCTTGATACGTATACATTTTTCTATTTTGGTTCGTCTCATTACAAAGTATCTATTTTCTTTTTTTAAATTGATGTGACCCACAACCACTACACATAACCCCACATTCAACACTAATACAACTACTCACTGCACATTAAAATATTATTTCTCTCACCTAACTATACAGTAAATTATTATACTCCGAAAAAAGTAAACGAATACCTTTCAAGAGGACGGAGGGAGTAATAATTTTTTATACAGAAGAGTAATAAATTATGTCTCTGAAGAGTAATTTTTCATGTACTAACAAGTAACCAATAAAATAATTTTTTAATTTAGAAAAGTAATCATTTATGTATCTAAAGAGTAATTTTTTATGTATTAAGGGATGACAGAGAATTTATATAATAATGTATGTTGGTTTATACAAGTGTTTATGAAAATAATTATACTTAAAAAAACTACTCTATTAACCCCAAGTAAACCATGAACTACAAAATATTCCTACATTTAAAATGGAGCCAAGTATACATAAACTACACAAGACTAACTTTGCACGTAAACTATGTCCGGAGGATAATGTTTTCTGCAAATAAAGTATGTAGTGGTTTGCCCTATTTGTCAACCACATTCTGAAACATACTAATTAGTTCCACCAGTTCGGAGTAGTTATTTTTTCCACACATAACACAAGAAGTCAAGCTGTCAACACCTTCATCCTAATTAAACTCTTCACTATCGTCAATGGCGTTTTCTTATTTTTCTAAGTTTGTAATTTTTATGACCGTAGATTTTCAAACAAGATTCTTTATTTATTAGCTCACCACTTTCATATCATAAATTGATCAATTGAATATAAATAATGTGTATATATAATACTTCCTCGCTGTCCAAAATTTATTTTCACGTTTATTGTAAATATGAAATTTAAGAAAAATCACTTTTTAACTTATTTTTTAGGGTATTATGATATTTTTTAGTAATAAATAAATGATAAAATATATTATGTTTGTTAAAAAGTAATGAAAATTTTAAAATTAAAGTATGTTAGAGTAATATATATTAGTTAGTATTTTTTTCTTTTATAAAAATGTGAATTTGAATTTGGGACGGATCAAAACATAAAGTATGAAGTTGAAGTTGGGGTTTGAGGGAGTATATAGGAAATTTTTTTTATAAGAATCAGTTACACTACAAAAAAAAGTATTTTTAGCAACGGAATTCAATCTGTTGGTAATTAACAATGGATTAACAACCAAAATGACATTTTTCTATTAGCAATGGAATGCCAACGGATTTATTCTCTATTTTAGCAACGGAATTCAATCCGTTGGTAATTACCAACGGATTACCAAGGGACTCCTTATAAATTAGCAACGGAATTTTTAGCAACGGAATACCAACGGAATTATTTACCAACGTAATTGATTTTTCGTTGTTAAAAATTTACCAACCACCACTTTACCAACGGATTCCGTTGCTAATCCGTCGGTAAGCCAATTTAACAATAAAATCAAGACTTTTACCAACGGAATATTCCGTTACTAAAAAACAATTTTTTTGTAGTGTTACATGAATCTAGTATTAGTGCAACAAGATTTCAGTGTAAACACGAATATTATTTGGTAAAAATTTTATAAATGTGTTGGTCATCCGTTACTAAAATATAAATATAATTTTTATTGTCAATTCATTGATAATTACTAATGAATTGAATTTTGTTTGTAAATTCTAAATTCAACTATATATATAACATAATTGTAGAAATACATTTCATTTGGATTAAACTTTAGAATTATGTCATCCTCATTTACACTAACTGGATTTTTAGCACGACTGAAATTTATTCGTCATTACAATCATAAAAAACCCAACTGGATTAGACCAATTAAAGATGTTTAAGTGGGTTTTGCACTTAGGGATGGGCGGTATGACATACCGAAAATTTTTGGTCATACCAAATACTGTACCGAAATTTTCAGTATATAATAAATCATATCGTTACCTTACCTAAACTTTCAGTATACCATAGTTAGGTATACCGATATTTCGGTATAGGAAAATAGTATACCTTTTGCTTATCGATATTTCGGTATACCGTATCATACCTAAAAAATCGGTATATACCGTCCTATTAGATATTTTACTATACCGTTATGCACCTAAAATTCAATAAATCTAATTAAAACTGTACTAGAAAAGTGAAAGATAGCTATAAAACAAATCTAATAGATAACAAATTCATAATAAGAAAAATATTCGACAATCCACAGACGACCAAATTAAATAAGAGTGAGTCTCATGTAAATCGGGTTTACATGTAAACTCTATTTTTTAAAATTACTCTTTAATATATAAAAAATTACTCTTTGAAGAGTAAAAATTTTTATACAGAAGAGTAATAATTCATATCTCTAAAAAGTAATTTTTCATGTAATAAAAAGTAATTGATAAATCAGGATTTACAAGAATTTGAATACTCCCTCCGTCCCCTGTATTTTTACACACTTTTCATTTTGGGGTGTCCCACATATTTTTACCTATTTCATTAATGGTAAAAATACATAATATTTTATTACCTACTTTTTACAATCTCAATAACTTTATTTACTTTTTTACACTTTATTTATCATTATCAACAACTTTATTTACTTTTTCTTTTTAAATTGCTAATTTATCCCTACTTTTTCTTACATTATATATTAAAAAAATAACACGTCTTAATCTCCATGCCCGTATAAATGGGTAAAAATACCCGGGACGGAGGGAGTAGTAATTTTTTAATTTAGAAGAGTAATAAATTATGTGCTAAAGAGTAATTTTTTATGTACTAAAAAGTAACAGGGTTTATATAATTAATGTATGTAAACTCGGTTACACAAGTGTTTGTCATTAAATAAATAGTACCCAAGAGATCTACACAAGAACCATATAAAACTTATATTGAAATCAACACTTTTAAATTTTCATATAGGATAGAACTACGAAATTAAAAAAGAAGTACAAGATATCATGAAAGCCAATCAACTTTATCACTCATTTATAACTATGAAATTTACAGTAGGATTTTAGATTTAATCTTTTAATTAAAAATAGTGTATATATAATTTACTTAAAAATTATAATATATAAATAATTATTATAATTGCACATATCATGTACTCCATCCGTCCCAACAAGTAATTCACGTATTGGTGTGCGCGGAGTTTAAGAAAATTTTATATTTTTATGTATAAAGTAAGAAAGAGAATATATATTTTAGTTGATTTAATGAAAAAAGTGTGTAAAGTTGTTGGGAGATGTGTAAAGTTGTAGGGAAATGTGAAAAAGTAAGTATTATATTGAGATGTGTGTAAAAAGTGAGTATTGCTATAATGTATTTTTTACCAAATTTAGTAAAAGTAAAGTGTGAAATACTTTGAGGGACGGATGAAAAAGGAAAGTGTGAAATACTTTTGGGGGACGGGGGAGTAGTATGGTATATCGTATCATATAATTACCCAAAAATTGAATATTTAACTGTATTTCGGTATATATCGAAATATCGCGGTGTTGATAATTTATATACCTTTATCGTACCAAAATTTTCAATACGATATCATACCTTACCAAAAATTTCAACATACCTAAAAATTCGGTAAAAATTGGTATTTTTCGATATGGTAAGGATGATATACAAAATTTCAAGTATTTTTCCCCAGCCCTACTTGCACCATTATTAACCCACCTCAACCCATCATTTGCTGGTCAGAGTTCGTTATGTTATTGATAAGTTGGGGCATTTGTCGAGCAGATTATTTGCGAGACAGCCATTGAATTTTTTTTTGATAAACCATAATAATTATCAACATGTCAAACTCATTATGATATTTTTATATGGATTTTTAAAAGAATATGAACCTAAAATAAAATTTTAATAAAATATGTAATGAAAATGAACAATCCACAATTTATAAAATGTCATTATTTATTTATTTATATGTGATGGGTTATATATTAATAGGTAGAATTAATGTATAGAACTCGAATGAGGCAAGTTATATATGAGTCATAAGAGTGGATCATTTATAGGACGGTTCATTCGTGGTGAAGGTAGGTGGTGAATTTTTTAGGTTGCGCGGATTAACTCACGATATTAGGCATATTTTGACGACTTTAGGATTATTTTGTTGAATTTTAAAAGTTAATAGATCAATTTCAAAATTTTAGAATATTATGAATTAATATTAATTTTATTGAGGTAAACTTAAAGAACTAATTTCAAAATGAGGCAAACTTACTAAACTAAATATATTAATTTTTTTGCCACTTCAGTTTTGCCACGTGGCATTATCAATTGGGTATCTTGCTCCAGCCGGTAAATGAACTGAAATGTAAAATTCTGAAAAAGTTAATGACCAATTTAAAAAAATTTGAAAATTATAGACTAATTTAAAAAATAGGTAAAGTTAATTAATAGACAAAAAAAATATTTTAAAGAAAAGAAAAAACTGTAACTTCAACAATCTACCACTAACAACAAACTTTCATCTTGATATATAACTATTACCAAATCCATATCAAAATATATTCGATGAACATGAAGAATAAAAATAACAAGAATTTAAAAATTATCTTTTTGATGAATATAAACTTAATTTGGAAGGGAAAAAAATCTTCAAAATTAATTAATTCAGTTGCACATCCAAAATGTAGACAACTAACCAAATGATAAAATATTTCGAAGAAAATTTCTATTCCTAGTAATGATCATGAATTAAAATAAAATAATAATAAAAAAACTTACAATTCATAAGATCCGTGCATGCAACACGGAGAGAGAGTGGAGAATAACAGAAGAATGCCGTCAGAAGAATGCCGTGAGGAGATGATGGAGAAAGTGAGCGGACAAGCGAGAGCTGAGAGGCGAGAGAGGAGAGATAGAGAGGCATATGCAGAGTGGGGAGAGATCGAGTGCAGAGAGTAAAATGTATCAGGAGAGCACAAGAATTAGGACGGAAAAAACAAACAGAAAAGAAATGAGATCAAATTAACTACAACAAAATAATTCTGATTTAACACTTAAATGTAATACATTTATGCAACTTACTTTAGGGTTAGGGTTTAGGGTGTGTTTAGAAGGAAGGATTTGAAGAGGGATTTATAAATCCCTTCCTCAAATCTCTCATTTTTATTTGGGTGCAACTTGAAATCAATAGATTTATAAATCAAAGATTTTAAATCAACGAATTTCAAATCATGGATTTAATTTTTAATTTTTTTAATTGTTTTGGATAGATTTTCAAATCCATATCAAACCGTGTCATTTGAAATTCATCCGTTATTGTGTAATTAATATATTAATATATAAAAATAGTATATAAAATTAATAAATCAATTATATATATATATATATATATATATATATATATATATATATATATATATATATATATACTCCCTCCGTCTCTGTCAAACTGCATCGTTTGACTACAGTAAATGCATCTCTTTGCTTGGGACGGAGGGAGTATATATTTTAAACTCTACCACCCACCCACCCACCCACCCCAAAAAAAAAATTCTTTTATAAAACTTTAGATTTTAATATTTAAATAATAAAAATATTATCACTCATCCCCACCCCCTATCCACTCACCCCCACCCTCCGGCCACTCGCCAAAAAGTTTTTTTTAAATAAATTTTTAGATTTTAATATTTAAATAATAAAAATATTACCACCCAACCATACCCCCTACCCACCCACCCACCCACCCCCCCTGCCACTACCCCATCCCAAAAAAAAATTTTAATATAATTTTAGATTTTATTATTTAAATAAATAATAAAAATATTACCACTCAATCTTATCCTCCTATCCACCCACCCCTTGCCACCACCTCTCCCCTTCCAATTTTTTTTTTAAAATTAAATTTTAATATTTAAATAATAAAAATATTATCACCCAGCTTACCCCCTCCATCCGTGAGGGGTGGTGGCAGGGGGTGGGTAGGGGATAGGGTTGGGTGCTAATTTTTTTTTATTTAAATATTAAAATTTAATTTTTTTTAAAAAAACAAATTGGCGTGTAGCCCGGTGTGGGTGGGTGAGTGAGTGGGTGGATTAGGGGGTAGGGTTGAGTAGGAATATTTTTATTATTAAAATATTAAAATATAAAGTTATATAAATAAAAAAAATTGGGGGTGGGGAGTGGGGGTTGTGAGGTGGGGCTGGGTAGGGTTAAGGCTGGGAGGTACTATATTTATTATTTAAATATTAAAATCTAAATTTTTATAAAAAAAAATTGTGGGTGGAGGATGGGTGGGGGTAGGTGGGTAAGAGGTAGATTGGGTGGTATAGTTCTCCACCAAAATAAATTATTTTTAATATAATTTTAGTTTTTAATAATTCTATAATAAAATTTTATTATTTTTATTTATCATATATAAAACTCTATTTTAAAAATAATTGTTGAATTATTAATTTGAAATCATTTCATAAATCTATAATTCATCATAACTACTGTGAAATTCAAATGAATTGATTTAAAATTCAAGGAATTTAAAATTCACTCATTTTCAAATTTATTGAATTTAAAATAACTAAATCCAAACACAATCTTATGTAATATATTTCTATAACATTTTTTAATTGTAATATTTTTATAACATTTTATGTAACACTTTACTTTATTTAACATGTGAATGCAACACATTTAAAAATAACACTAAAAGTGTAAGTAACACACTATAATAACACGTACGTTAGTATCATTATTTCTTTTAGGTAAAATAAAAAGGGACAGGCTATTCGTACCTCCAAAATCATTAAACGTAACTCAATTTACTAAATACACCCCAATTTATTTTTAAAAAATATATACACATTACTAAACATGCCCCAATAAAGATAATTTTAACCTTTTAATTATGAATCTCACTTTAAATGGAGTATGCCATATACCATGAATCTTATCTTAATCTTAATATATATATATATATATATATATATATATATATATATATATATATATATAAACAAATCTAATCCTAGTCATCTATTTCTAAAACAAATCTTAACCACCCATTAAAATAACTAAATAATTAAATAATTATGACATTTTCAAATTAGGAAATAAGATATTATTTATTAAAAATTGAATAATATTAAGTATATTTGTAAGCAAATAAAATTCACAGTCCAATTAAATGGCAACATGTGAATTTTCATGATTAAAATACCAATTTTAATTTATTATATCTTATTTAAGAATTTAATAAATTAATTCCTAAAATAAAGTCAAATAAAGTCTGGAATAGCAACAATAAACACAAAAAAATTAAAAAGTAAATATATTACAACTTTATGGCCTATAAATAAATACATATTTTTTTTCGTGAAATTATATTACATTGAGATATTTAATTGAAAACTTTAATAATCTCATTAAATCTTTTACTAATATAGCAACAATAAACACAAAAAAATAAAAAAATAAATATATGCCAATTTTTTAATAATTTTATATGTCAAGAATATATATTCATTCTTTTCGTGAAATTACATTACATTGAAATATTCAATTTAAAATTTTAATAATCTCATTAAATCTTTACCAACAATAAACACCAAAAAAATTAAAAAATAAATATATACAATTTTGTAAAAATTGTTAATAATATCATTACTATATATACACATCATTAACGTAATATTTACATTGTAGTAAAGTTTATTTTATAATTCTCAAATTTTTTTAAGAACATAGATTTTATTTCAAATCAGGAAATAATTTAGTACAAATCCTGACAATCTATTTCTTAAACAAATCTCAGCCACCCATTAAAATAATTAAATAATTATAATTATGACTTTTTCAAATTAGGAAATAAGATATTATTATAAATCTAATCTTGACCATCTATTTCTTAAACAAAAATCTCAGCTACCCATTAAAATAAATAAATAATTATAATTATGACTTTTTCAAATTAAAAAATAAAATATTATTTATTAAAAAATTAATAATATTAAATATAAATCCAATCATAACCATCAAAGGGTTTAGGGTCTCAGCCACCTATTAAAATAATTAAATAATTATAATTATGACTTTTTCAAATTAGAAAATAAGATATATTATTATAAATCCAATCATGACCATCTATTTCTTAAACAAATCTCAACCACCCATTAAAATAATTAAATAATTATAATTATGACTTTTTCAAATTAGGAAATAAAATATTAGTTATTAAAAAATTAATAATATTAAATATAAATCCAATCCTAATCATCAAAGAGTTTAGGGTTTAGGATTTAGGGGTTTAGGGTTTAGGGTTTTAGAGTTTATGGCATAATGTTTCCAGATGGCCAAATCCTGACCATCTATTTCTAAAGCAAATCTCAGTCACCCATTAAAATATTTAAATAATTGTAATTATGATTTTTTTAAATTAGGAAATAATTCAGTACAAATCTGACCATCTATTTCTCAAACAAATCTCAGCCACCAATTAAAACAATTAAATAATTATAGTTATAACTTTTTCAAATAAAAAAATAAGATATTATTTATTAAAATTTAAATAATATTAAATATATTATTTGAATACATTCAAAATTTTCAATCAAATCTCAGCCACCCGTAAAATAATTAAATAATTATAATTATGATTTTTTCAAATCAAAAAATAAGATAATATTTATTAAAAATTGAATAATATTAAATATATTATTTGAATATATTAAAATATCAAAAAAATCTCACTCAATCATTAAAACAATTAAATTATTATTTACACGAAACTTCAGATGAATCTTTAAAATTATTTGCAATGGAAGTTTGGTTGAGTTAATTAATTGGTAAAATATTTATTGATGTTTATAAATTAGTAATATAGAATCTGATCTTATTATTTTGAAAAAACAAAATTTTATTATTGCATTTTAAATTGCTAAAATTCTGCATTTTAACCTCATTGCAAAAGATATTAATAAACTTATACGAATTTATCAACTTAACAGGATCACAAAGTTTTACAAGTGTTTTTCCCATAACAATATTATACTATAATATTAAAACATTAGGTTAGATAAAATTCAAATAAATATTATTCAGTTCAAACATCATAAAATTAAGTGAAGTTGTTGCCCTAAAAATAATACATCACATGCAACGCACGGATTCAATTACTAGTCGCAATGAAAAAACACTGCATTTGAAATGCAATATGCACCTAAAAACAACAATTTCAGTTAATCTCCCCATTTCGTTCTTCTTCGAAGTGCAGGTGGCACAAGCCTCGAGGTCACCGTTTTTAATCAGTGAACAACGATTTCAGTGAATCTCCTCATTCCGTTAGGGCAACCCCAATGGTGCTCCTTAGCCAAATTACCAAATCACCAAATTTTTGGTGATTTGGTGGATATTGAAGGGCTGGCGACGCAGAACGAACTAATCCGCCTTCAATGGTTTTTATCCAAAATTTGCTGAAAAAATGAATATTCTATAGAATCTTATTAAAAATATTATTTTATTAAATTTAAATAATTATAATATTCTAAATTGATTATTTAACCCTCTAATTTAAATTATTAATTAAATAATATATTTCTATTTTGTATTAATTAATTTATATTTAAATTTTAAATTTAGTTTGTAAATTTTAAAGCTGTATAAATTTTACAAATTACATCAAAATAAATATCAAAATAAAATTAAAGAAATATATAAACAATATTTACGGAGATTACTTTCCCACTGATTGTAAAGCCCCGAGTTACGCCATGGGGTTGGGACGCTACTAGATATAAATTCCCCAATATAATAATGGGATCGAGAATGCACAGCGGAATAATATAAAAAGATCCCCAAAGCGATAGTATAATAAAGTAAAAGTTGCATAAAGATTATTACATATTAGCATCTACTCACCCGAGTAGAGTGAAATATCCAATATACGTACGTTCAGATGATATATCTGAAATAAAGTTCTAAGAAAATACTAAAATATAAGTCATAATATAAAGTCTTCTAAAGGCTTGAGTCAACTTCGAAGGCCTCTCCATCTTCTAAAACTTGTTCTGAAAATCAATAAGGGGTGAGCGTCTAAAATACACTCAGTGGGTTAACTTAAATGATTGCACAGTTAAAAATAAATATGCATGCCAAATATACCATAAGATGTAACATATGCCATTTAATAAAATAATTTGCACATTGTTGTTCGATAACTTAATGAAAATATTTTAGACCGAATCGTCATCCGATAACTTGTGTTAGTTGGTATATGTGTATATTTTAGTACTGAACCGACGTAGCCAGTAACTTGTGTTAGTTGGTATATGTGCACCGAGTCGTCACCCCGTACAAGTGTTAGTAGAAAATATTTATCATCGAACTAAAAACACACATGTCACATAACATGTCATATCAGTAACACATATCACATCTTAACATAGCAATCATGACATAAAATGTAACACTCGGTAAAGAGTAAAAGTTTACCCTACCTTAATCTTATCGAAAACGTGTAAAGTGGACTAGGTTTGCTCGTGAGTCTCAGGTATGCCTGCAAAGGTATACTAAACTGAGTTCTACTTCTAATAATAATACCTATTATTAAAACTAATTTCTAAAATAGTTTACACAAACTAATTATGATATATAATAATTATTAATAAAAATATATCATTTAAAATAATAATTTAACAATTATAGTTTTCTACTTTAATAATAAGTTGTAACATTAAAATATAACTTCAAATGACATTCATGTTTTTAAAAAAAATGGATGTAAAATAAAGATTCTACATCTAAATTAATAATAGTGACAAAATTATATGAATATTTAATATAAAAAGTTAAATTAAATAAATAAATATAATATATTAAATAAATAATAAAATAAAATGAAATGAAATAAAACAAATAATAAGTAAAAATAATAATAATAATGATAATAATAGTAAATTATAATTAATATTGAAAAGGAATTAAATTAATAGAATAAAATAAGATAAATAATAATAAATAAAATATTAAATAACATAAAAAGTTAAATAAAAAAATAAATAATAAAATAGAATTAAATGAATAAAACTAATAATAATAATATTTAAAATAGTAAATAAATAAATAAATGAATAATTAAATAAATAATGTCAAAAAAATCCAATCATGATTTGCTGCTTACGCAGTCAACAAATTTAATGTGTATATATATATTACAAAATGATCCAACTTGAGTTATACAAATCCATTTGAAAATCCGAAAGTACGCATGGAGTCCTCGCAAGGTGAGGATCACATGCATACCAATATTTCATGAAAATAACGAAGTTTAAAGGAGACAAAATTTTTTATACGAAGTGGGTATCCTCATATCTTCTTCATTTCACATCCAAACTCAAAACTAATTATATGTTTGTGATCCTCGTGAGGAGGGCTTCAAAATGGCCTATAATATCAAAGTTATGTCGCAACGAAATAAAACATGCCATTAGAGGGTCGAAAGCTTCGTCTTAAGTTTTTCTTACTCATACCAAATCCATTTCACAAAAGAGTTATATATATAAAATCTACACATTGAGACGATCATTTTCGTATATAACATGTTAAGATTAAATCGAAAAAATGAATAGCTCAAAAAGCAACAGGATGAAAGAAGAAAGATAAAGTTTTTTATACATATGTATATATATACAACCGTTCTAATTATTAATTTTATAAAAAAAAATCATTTGTAGGAAGAAGAAGAACATGTGTTGAAAAATCAGTGAAGCCTCCCACTCTCTCTAATTTTA
This sequence comes from Pogostemon cablin, assembly GCA_023678885.1. Lineage (NCBI taxonomy): Eukaryota > Viridiplantae > Streptophyta > Magnoliopsida > Lamiales > Lamiaceae > Pogostemon > Pogostemon cablin. The sequence continues at coordinate 9,938,173 of CM042978.1, read as the reverse complement.
GTTTGTTAGTATAAAAGGTGATTAAACTTGGGAATCAAGTTTGTAATAGTAAAATCCAACTCACTTATCTTATCCACTTAAATAAACATGTGCTCTTATTAAATAAATTAATAATATATTTATATATATATATTATTGTTTCATATGAATATATATAATATATACATATATATTATTTAAATGTGGTATTACACTGATCTTGGAGGTTCGGGGGATGATTTACCCCATTTTAATTGTGAAAATAAAAATTATATTGTTTATTTTTTAAGTATATGTGTTTGTGTTTGTATTTATATTTTTATTTATCGTAATAGTATTTAAGTTTTAGGATATTTATTTATATGTCTAGAGTCTAATGTATTTGTATGTCTATCTTTTTTAATTTCAATGTAATTTTTTAATGTAATATGTAATTTTAATTGTGCAAGAAGTAAATTTTTAAATTATTTTAATGACACATAATTTATTATATATTAATTATATAAAATATAAAAAACATAAATATATATTTAACAATTAAAAAATAATTATTAAGAGTGGTTAATAATATATATAAATATAATTATATTTAAATTGAACATTAAAAATAATTGTAAAAGAAAAAAAAGTTTTGGGTAACGAATTTGGGTAAGATCCAAATTTACCCAAATTTGGTCACATTACCCTTTTACCCAAAAAAGCCATTGGAGGAAGTTGGAATCTTTTACCCAAAAAGTTTGGATAAAAGTGTAAGCCATTGGAGTATACACCATAAACCAGTCAGCACTGGATCCTTTGCAAACGAAAGTGAAAACACCCATTTTTCTTTGGGTATATTGATTAAAGTGAATTGCTCTAATGTGTGAGATATATTAAATTATAAAGTGATCCCATGAATTCTTTTTTAATTCAACCAAAATAATAGTATGTGATAATGAATTTTAATTCATACACAGATTAATCAACATTTTATATCCAATGAATTACAGAGAATAGTGTTATTTTTCGTCAACAAAGTTTTAGATGTAAGAAATTAAGTGGTAAAATTAATTAAGATATAAAGTTTTACAAATAAGGGTTGTTAAATTAGGATATTTAATATGTGAGGTAAGTTAAGAAATATGGGGTGCGAATTATAGGAATCTAATCGTATAAGGATATTTATGTCTTTATTAATTAGAAAATTTTAATTTATATATTAATGAGGTATGTTTAGTTGTTTGTGGTGCAAACAACCATCCCCAAATAAAAAGGTATTACTAATGTAAAAAATGTGTACTATTAAAAAGCTGTACAGGAAACAACAACACCATAAAAGTGTTACAAATTAATTATAATATCACTTTTTAAATAACACTTTTGATGTTTTATATAAAGGCCTCTTTGTTGTACTGAGGTTTTCAATCTTTTTTATATGCCAAGTTAGGTTGAATTGACTCAAATGTTAACATGCTTATGCCTCAGAAAGTATATTAGAATTGTCATATCTATATAGATTTCTAAACACTGACGAATGGAAGAGAAATTAACCATATCATTGATATTTATTTAGACGAGTTATGAGATAGATCAATTTATATATTATTAATAAGGTTTAAAATATCAATATCGATACTGTAAATTTACGGATATATCGATGGATATATATCGATATAAATTTAAAAAATTACGGAAACCTGAGAAGGAAAAAAATTAATTCTTTAAAATTTCAATACAATATAACTATTTTTAATATATAAATACAATTTAAATTTTCAATAAAACTCAAGAAAATCAATAACATATTTAAATAGTCTGAAGTTATTCAACAATTATTACTAAATGTTTAATGCATAATAACTAATACTAAGATAATGATTTATGAAATTCAAATGTAAAACATGTCATGTCGTTTTAATCTAAACAATATTGGTACTAACTCCTCGAATTTATAAAATTCTGAACATAATTCTGAATGTGACATTAGTACGTCGTTCTATCTTGTCTAAATGTTTGACCATAGATTGGATAGATGGACTCCCACCGTCAAGATTGCATATAGCAAAATAATTGTTTTTTTTATCCGAGTTTACTATGTAAGTGAACTTTCCTTATTTACTAGTTATAATAATTTTAATTAAAAGTAATAATTAATTTAGAAAACGTAAAACAGTCTCATCATGAGATGGTTTCACGCAAGGGTTGATCTAATTTTTTATTTTATTTTTTCAAATTGAACAAATTAATTAAGAAAAAATTGTGTTTAGTTAGTAAAATTAAGATATCATTAAAATTCTTTAAAAATTGGATAATTTTTCGATATTTTTATAATATCCTCAATATTTTATCGACATTTCCTCGATATATCTTGAACTCTGGGAAAATCTGAACTGTGACAAATTGATATCGATATTGAGACTGATATTCCTCGATATTTTCTCGATATCAGAAAAGAAAGTATCTTTAATCCGCAATATCAATATCGGTATTTTTCAAATACAGATATATTGTGGAAATATCGAGGATATTTTGGAAAATTTTAAATCTTAATAATTAAAATTTGATTATTAATATATAAGTAAAATATATTATTGAGTAATTAAAGTAGGAAAAATTTTCAATATATCCTTTTAGATTTAACAATTTTATTTAATGTCCTAATTTTAATGAAAATTTTTAAAATATCCTAAATGATGAAAATATCCTTAACTCGATTTAAAATTTTTCAATGTGTCATAATATGTACAATTGATAAATAAAAATATATACAATTCAGTCATATATCTTAATCGAGTCAACCACGAGTTAAGAGTATTTTTGTCAAATTGGGCATTTTAATAAATTGGTAAAAAAAAATCTTGTAGAGTCATGGGCATTATTACACATTACTTCATTAAGTATCATTTACTAAAGTAGATTAATGAAGTATTAAAGTATGATTTTATGATATTGTACTATATAATTACTAAAATATTATTATTGAGTAGTTAATCATACTTCAACTTTCCAAAATTATACTTAATGTATTATTCAGTATACTTTAACTACTTAATAATATACTTTACTTATATAATAATCATACTTTAGTAATAGACTCTCACAATATCATACTTTAACTACCTAATGATAGACTTGACTTGTATAATAGTCATATTTAAATGATACACGACTCGTCTCACAACCCGTGTAATTATTGGGTAGTTAATCATACTATAACATTCTAAAATCATATTTAATGCATCATTCTTCATACTTTAACTATCCAATATCATCCTAAAATCATACTTTTTGCATCATTTATCATACTTTAACTACCCAATAAAAGAATACTCCCTCCTCCCTTGGTAAGAGTCTCATTTGTTTTTGGGCATGTGGATTAAGGAGTATTATTATTTAATGTGTAGTGGGTAGTTGTATTAGTGGATGTGTGGGGTCCATATTTTAATTGTATTAGTGGGTGTGGGTGAGTCTCATGTGTCCAAAAAAGGAAATGAGATCCTTTGGTTGGGACTAACAAAATGGTAAAATAAGACTCTTACCTAGGGACGGAGAGAATATATTAGAACATTCTAAAATCATATTTAATGCTTCATTCATCATACATTAAATACTCAATGACATTTTAAATCATATTAATGTATTATTTATCATAAGGTAATTATTCAATAATTGATTTTACTTATAACCGCCTTATAAGAGTGCCCCTATATAAATAATACTTTCTCCATTAAGTGTCAACTTTCTATTTTCGTCCCTCCCACAATAAATATCTTACTCTAGAAATGGAAACTTAACATCAACCAATAACTTCAAAAGTTATCTTAATTTTAAAAAATATCACTCCTACATAATATACGTAACATACTTTATAATTTATTTATTACCTAAAAATATCACAATACCCTTAAAAAGTCAATAAAATTGGTCAAAAAATAATTTTTTTAACTCTATGTCTATAGTAACTAAGACAACTATTTTGGGAGGAAGGGAGTATGCAGTTTGGAATTATTACTATCTAGTACAAAATATAGACCAATATTATTAGTAGATACATAATATATAGATTCCTTACTACCATGTACAAAAATATGTAACGTAAAGTTCCAATTACCCCTTCATACATAACAAGTTTAATATATAATTGATTAGGCACAAAAAATAACGCATAATCAAAATAGTTAGAAATACGTCTGAATACTAATGAATTGGACACAAATACACTATTACATGGATATGTGTTCAAGATTAATTGGATTTAATTCACTGATATTCAGATGCTAACTAATGGACATTGAACCCACCATTCTCAGTAGATTTTTTTTTGGCGAATTAAAAAAATATCTATTTATTTAACTAAATTAACAATACCAACAACAAATAATTTTTATAACAAAACTAACCAATATACATTTTCTTGACTTTAATGCTCCTATTATTCAACTAATAATACCTAGTGTGTCTCATGTTGGTATGGATGTTAGTATGGGTGTCGTGTGTGTCTCATGTCGGTATGGGTGTCGGTGAGTGTCTCATGTCGGTATGGATATCGGTGACAGTATCGGTGAGTGTCGTTGAGTGTCGGTGACCATACTAGCAACCAAGGGTGCTGGATGGCCGGCGGCGAGCGGTGGAAAAAGGGGTGGAGATTGTTTGGGATGGAGGTATTTTGGACCTTTTAGGTGTACAATTGTTTAGAATTGTTATAAAAATTATTTTTGATGTTGATATTGTTATTGTTTAGGTGTATTTTGGACACAAATGACCATTAACATTTTTTTTTTTAATCTTTGACCGAATTTGGAGAGATTCAGTGATCTCCCACTTTTTTTTGGAAAAATTAGTGGGTCACTTTATCTTTTTTATTATTATTATTATTATTATTATTATTATTATATATTACACATTATTCCTTTATTAATTTTTTAATACAATTAAAATAGGGATAAATGTAGTATTTTATGCACTCAATTTGTATTGATCAGTAATATAATTTACTAGAGCTAATATCTTGTAAACTGGTTTTACATCATAAACCCTTGTAAACCTAGTGATCCTTCTTAATTTAAACACCCTATCAGTACATGGTGTATATAGGATTGGAAGGGGACCACAAGTTTACACCTTAAATCCAGTTTACATATATGTTTGTGAATTTACTATGTGTATCTAGTAATAATATAGGTACATAAAATGTACTTCTAATACTCCCTCAGTCCACTTCTAAGTTATCTATTTTACTATTTTTGGCGTCCGCTTCAAAGGTATCAATTTCCCTTATTTAGTAAAAAAGTACACAATATGATCCATCACTTCCCTCTAATACAACTACCCACTTTATATTACATATAATAATAATACTCATTAATCCACATACAAAAAACAAATAGATACCTTAGAACCGGATGGAAGGAGTATATATTTTTGAAATAATTCTTGGTAATTCAAGAAATGGCCTTTTGCTCCAATAGATTAACGTGTTCAGTCACACAGGCTGAAAATTATTATATTTTTTTATTGGACAAAATTAATTGTTAGTATAATTAGTAATGTTAACACATACTAACGTGTATAATCACACGACCTGAAAAAAATTATAAATAGTGTACTTCAGAAGAATGATCTTGGGTTGAAGGCAACGAGATTAAAAGAGATGCCAATTAGACTATACTACATTTTTAATCATGATTCAACGTTAAAATATACTCCCAATCTTTTATAATAGCTTTCATACTTTTCTCATTTATTTATTCTGACCATAATTACTTTCACACTTTAAAAAATGAAATATCACCTTATTCAACAATCCCAAAAATTATTTTTAATTTCAAATTTGTCATTCCTTTTTCACACTTATAAAATTACTTTACACTTTATTTATTATCTAATAATACTGCAATACCCTTAAAAGCCAATAAAGTTAATAAAAAAATCAACTTATCTTAAATAACAACATAGAACAGTAAACGTGAAAGTTAGAAAGGAGAGAAATAAATAATTTAAAAAATTTGTCCCTAGCCATAATGGGACAAATTTAAACCTGAGCGGTAGCACCTCTAGCACGGCCTCCGTAGTCTATACCATCCATGTTTATTCATTAAATTATAATTTTAAAATTATTCTAAGTTTTGTTTCACTACCGTCTTGCTTTAATAAATAAAATTATACTCCATAAGAAACTAGTATACTTTAACAACATTAAAAATCATATTTTAATGAAATAAATATAAACTATTTTAATGAAACAAATATCAACTATAATAGACCATATTATTAGTTTGTAACCACCTTAAAATCATACTTTAATAAATTATTAATAATTGATTTATGATTTTATTCATTTCAAATATGAGTCCTTCTTTAATAATGGATTTATGATTTTATTCATTTCACATAGATACGGTCTGTACAAGAAACAATATATCTACTCCTTTCGTCATAGGATGATATACACGTAGTTAAAAAAAAACTATTGGTATAATGATAAAAGAAAAGAGTATGATTTTTATTAATTTAATTAAATAAAGTGTATAATTTAATTCACTTTGATTAAATTATGTACAAAAGAAAATTGACATTTTTGTAATTGCATAGTATTATAAAGGTGTTAGTATTGTGTATTTTTTAAATATTTAGAGTTTGCAATTGCAAATTATTTTAGGATAAAAAAAAAAAGGAAAGCATACATGTTTAAATGGGTCAAAGGAAGTACTCCATGACTCCATCCATCATATTTAAAAAGTTACAATTACTATTTGTGCAAAAATTAAAGAATATAGCATTTTAATATGCAATAGATTGATAGATATATTTTTTTAATATATAGTGGGGGAGTTATACTAGTGTTGTGTGTGAGGCCTATTAAGATATAATAATTGTTTTGTGTGGGTCTCATCCATCAAAAAAGAAAATGTAACTCTTCTGATGGGGATGCCCTAAAATGTATAACTCTTGTGGTGGGACGAAAGAAATATAATTTTTAGATTGTAAAATATAATTCAAATAATAATAAATAGAAAAAAAACATACTCCCTCCGTCCCACAGCAAGGGTCTCTTTTTTTTCATTTTGGTCGTCCAACCCAAAGGGTTCTCTTTCATTTTTTACACACATGTGACTCATTCATCCCCTCTAATACAATTAAAACATGGGGCTCATACTCCCACTAATACAAATACCCACTACACATTAAATAATAATACTTCTTAATCCACGTGCCAAAAAGCAAAAACTACCCTTGCTGTGGAATGGAGGGAGTAAGTTTTTTTTTTTTAAGTGTAAATTTATTTGGGGCAGTTCTTCTTGAATGATGGACTAAAGCAATACATATAATACGAGGGCCATTTAATCAGCTGGATTACACCAGTTTTAATAAAAAACCAAAATGTAGGGCACTTTTATTTATTAGAGTATTAGACATAATTAATTCGAAAATCCAGCAAGCATGTGGTCCACAGCCGCCTGGTGTTGATATCCATGTGTGGCATGAGCTCCAATCATGCACTCACACGTGCAATCATATATACTAAATGCCCACACACAGTATCACCCAACAAATATTTTGGAAACTTACAAAATGAGTTTTTTCAATATCATCTTCAATTTTTATACATCATTATTTTCGTTGTTATTAGTTATATAATCCATATATAAAAAATAAAAATATAAAGGAATCAAATCATTGTTCTTGAAGTTTACAATTTAAAAATATAATTTCTTTATTTTTTTAAGTAATCTCTCAGTCCGCTTTTAAGAGTATCATTTTTCCATTTTGGGTGTCCTTCCTTAAGAGTGTCATTTTCTTTTTTATACATATGAGATCCACACACACCCACTAATAAAACTAAAAAATGGGACCCACACCTCCACTAATACAATTACCCACTGCACATTAAAAAATAATATTTTTTAATTCACGTGCAAAAAAATAAATGACTGCGGAAGGAGGGAGTACTACAAATGTAACGATGTTTCATCGGAGATGTGTAAACACAAAAGTTGATATCGTTAATTTATGTCAAGAGTGTGTTGACTACTTTGTTAAAGATATAGTCCCCCCTTTTAACAAGTTACACAAGTTGTAAGCTCCACCAAATTAGTTTATACTTGACTTCTAACAAATGTTATAATAAACTTATGCCAGAGTTTCAAAAGATCTGACGTATTTGTATTTCTACACAAATTAATAAAACGTATTTCGTTTGATTAGTGATTTTATTTTATTTTTTTAAAATTTTTGTTGTGGCAATTCAGTTATTCTCCATAACATGAATGAGTTTTAGCGTGTTATAAGTTGTAACAATTAAAATATACTGTGAGATTACTTTGTTGTTTATATATATATATATATATATATATATATATATATATATATATATTTGGATTAGGAATATTTTGGGACAAAGAAGAGATAATTAGTATGAAGGTTTTTATTATAACTGCAGACATGTTTTAAACGAGAACAATACAATTTGAAGTTATAAACAAGAACAATACAATTTGAAGTTATAAATAGCGACTGAGCAAGAAAATTTGTTTAGGGTCTAAGTATATTTAAAATTTTTGCATAGTATTAGATCTTTATCTATTAAAAGATAATAGAAAAAAATCGAATATAAGCATACATATTTATTTAGGATTTTTATCAAGAATATTATGAATAATATATATATAATAAATATAATAATAATTTAATAATAAATACATTTAAAAGAAAATGAATTTAATAATAATAACAACAAAATAAACAATAAATTTATGTTGAAGAAATAAAAGGTGCAGAGGGAAGAAATCATAATTTTTAATATAAGAAAATTATAAAAGCAACCATATAAATTGAATGACAAAATAAATATAATTATATATTTTAATATATAGAAGGAGTAGAATATATATATATATATATATATATATATATATATAATTATAAATTTAAACTTAAAAAAATAAGAAAATGATAAAATAATCAATTAAAATTACAATAAAGTAAATGAATGAAAGAGGAATGAAGGCTGTAGGATTCGGACTTCCGTCCATCAAATACATGTTCACAGCTATGACCGCTGGACCAACATCTAAGAAAAACATGTTGACTAATTATAATATCAAATTTCTTATGCTATTAAAGGTCCCCCTTTATTTTTTCCTTTTTTTTTCTTTTTAATTTGCGAACTTTTAGTTCTATATTTTCTTTCCTTAGCAAATAGTCATTAATTTGTTAAATTAGATTTTTAATTTTTATATTTTATTTCCTTAATTAATATATAGTCATTAATTTGTTAAGCCTTTAATTTTTATATTTTTTTCCTACAAATAAATATTGATTTTGAATAATCTTATGTGATTATTTAACTAATTTTGAAATGCTCATCTTCATTCCACCACCTTCTTCACTAGTTTTTTTTTTGTCTTTACCCTATATAATTGTTCGATATTATTCATAAACTTTTTTTTTTAAAGATTCTTGCAAGAAATATATTTATATAATAATTAATTTTTTTTTCAAATTTATACAAAACAAGTGTTATGGTGAGAAATTTTAAAGGTTGTATGATTTTTCCCCCTTTTTTCTGACATACTACTCCTTCCGTTCGCCTTTAAAGGTGTCATTTGCTTTTTGCACGTGAATTAAGGAGTATTATTATTTAATGTGTAGTGGGTAATTGTATTAGTGGAGGTATGAGTCCCATTTTTTAGTTGTATTAATGGGTGTGTGTGGGTCCCATATGTATAAAAAAGGAAATGAGACCCTTGGGGATGAACGCCCAAAATGGAAAAATGATACCCTTAAAAGCGGATGGAGGGAATATTTGATATCATTTTTTTTAATGAGCTGGTATTTTCATGTGTGCAGCATGTTTTTCAAGTGAATTATTTGTTTTTTTTATTTGTGCAGCGTTGTTTTATGAAGTGTTTTCATATGTTTGAAATGAAGTTATTTTGTACCGATATTTGTGGAGATATCATAACTTACCCCAATTAATTATGTTTATACATAAAATGTTTTTGTAAGTCATATAATATTCAACTAAGGATAATATAGCGATAAAAAATGAATGCATGGAGTTTAAAGTAATAATATTAATTATGTTTATACATAAAATGTTTTTGTAAGTCATATAATATTCATCTAAGGATAATATAGCGATAAAAAATGAATGCATGGAGTTTAAAGTAATAATATTTATGTTATGTAACTATTAATAATTATTATATAAGAAATATAGTTAGGAGTAATAATTCCTAAAATTTTAATATATATTATATCATTAATATTATTAATTTACAAGTGCTTGCCAAAAAAAATTTTTGATTTGTGTATGTGGCGATGTCAAGCTCTTCCTTGAAAAAATTTGTGCATGAGGCGTCACCACAAAATTAACATATTAGAGTAAAGATAATTTAAATAAATTATATATTATTAAAAATATAACCCGTGACGTACGTGGAAAATATACTAGTTATTTATATATTATGAGATATTTTATATACTTAATTAATAAATATATGTTTTATTTAATTATATTTATTAAATACTCCATTTAGAATAAAAGAATATTTTATATTTAATAAATAATAATGTATTTTTATTATTAGATTAATTTAACAATAAAAAAATAAATATATATAAAATAAATGAATATTAATTGGTAAGGGTATTCACGAGTATTGATAAATGGGTATGAGACATATATGTGTATCATAATAAATTTTTTAAATATGATAGGTATGGGTACAAGTAGTTGATATTTAAATGTATATGTGTATGGATACATCAAAATAAGTGGGTACCTTACTGTTGTCATCCCCATTCTTGTGAGATAATATTTATGTGAGACGAGTTGTGAATAGGTCGGCCTATTATTAGAGTATGACTGTTATATATATAGATAAAGTATATTATTGGATAGTTAAGTATGATAAAAGAGGCACTAAAATATGATTTTAGAGTGTTTTAGTAAGATTCACTACCTAATAATTCATCATACTATGTAACACCTTAAAGTCTTTTAATACATCATTCATCATTCTTTATTAAAGGGTTAATTGAAAAAAAAAATCACGAACTTTACTTCTATTGCAAATTAATCCTCACTTTTGAGAAATTGCAAAAAAAAACCACCACATTTAAGTATTGTTGCAAAAAAATCACAAAAAAACATACTTTTAATTAGAAATTGGGTGCGTTTTGCAACAATACTTAAAGGTTGTGGCTTTTTTTGCAATTTCTCAAAAGTAAGGATTAATTTGCAATAGGACTAAAATTCGTGATTTATTTTACAATTAACCCTTTATTAAATCATACTTTAACTACCCAATAACATATAATTTACCTATATTATACTCATCATATTTTAATATGGTTGACCCATCTTACAACCCGTCTCATAAGATATCTTATACATGCTAATTGTGAATACGTTGCTATAATTAACTTTTAAAAATATGATGTGTCGCGGTGTGGTTAATTGTTGTATTTTTTATATTTATATTTTAATATTATATATATATAATCTTTCTATTTGTATTTTTTATTCTTATATATTAACGTTTATTATTGTTATTATATCTCTATTATATATCTCCAAAATATTTATTTTTATCTAAAAAATATTTTATAAGTCTTTACTTATTTAATTATTTCAAGAAAATAATTATATAAATATTATAAAGAGACCCACCACTTTTTATATATAATTTTAAAAATTAAATGATACTTCATTCATTTCATTATAAGACTACCTTTTAAAATTAATTACTCTAAAATTTTTATATTTAATTACCATAAAGTTTCAATAAAAAATAATAATATTTATAAAAATAGGAATAATTGCTAATAGTATACACTTAATACCTATTATTACTATGAGATACATCAATTTAAAAAAATTACTCCTGAGTATAAAAATTTAATATCAATTACCCAATATACCCTCAATTTAATGTGACCTAACAACTTTTATGTTGCACATACATAACATTATTTTTGCTGCACATAACATTTACAACTTTTTGCTGCACATAATACTTACGAGTTTTTTTGTTGCACATAATAATTATTGTTGGACGTATTATTTTTGTTGCACATAAACTTTTTTCATAACATTTGCTGCACATAAATTTTTTACTTCACATAACGTAAATGATTGTGTGCAGCGTATGTAACGCCCTAGTATTTCGCTAAGGGGTTGAACGCTACTAAATATGTTAATTCCCGTAAATAAAAGAGATCGAGTATACACAACGCAAGTAATATAATAAAATCCCCAAAGCGATAATATTGTAAAGAAAGAGTAGCATAAAGATTCTTTTACATAATAACGTCTACTCTCCAGAGTAGAGTGGAATATTTAAAAAAAATGTATTTAGATGATATATCTGAAATAAAGTTCTAACAAGATACCAAAATATAAGTCATAATACAAAGTCCTCTAAGGGTTTGAGACATCTGCAGGGTTTCTTCATCTTCCAAACCTTATTCTGAAAATCAATAAGGGGTGCGTATCTGAAATACACTCAGTGGGTTAATTAAAAATGATTGCACAGTTAAAAATAAATATGTATGCCAAATATACCATAAGATGTAACACATGTCAATTTAATAAAATATTTTGCACATTGTCGTTCGATAACTCATTGAAAATATTTTAGATCGAACCATCGTCCAATAATTTGTGTTAGTTGGTCTGTGCGCACCGGGTCGTCACCCCAGTACGATGTTAGCATACTTTGAAATACATTTTAGTACTGAGCTGACGTAGCCAACAACTTGTGTTAGTTTGTCTGTGCGCACCGAGTCGTCACCCAGTACGATATTAGTAGAAAAATATTTGTCGTCGAACTAAAAGTACACATGACACATAACATGACATATTAGTAACGCATATCACATCTTAACATAGCAATCATGACATAAAATATAGCATTTGGTAAAGAGTGAAAGTTACCCCACCTTGAAGCTTCTAAGAGATAGTAGGATGAAATAAACTTGATCTTCAGTCTCAGGTATGCCTGCAAGGGTATACTAAATTGAGTTCTACTTCTAATAATAATTCCTATTACTTAAATCTAAATTTAAAACTAATTATTAACTTAACGAAATATAAATAATTAATCGTTAAATAAAATATTTATACTTAAAATAATAGATAGAAATAAATATTTTTTTTAAAAAAGTTAAAATAGTAATTTAATGATTTTATTTACAATTCTAATAATAAATCGTAATATTAAAAATATGGATACAAATGACATTAATTTTATTAAAAACGGATATGAAATAAAGGTTATACCATAAATATTAATAGTAGAGAAAATTATAATTAATACTCCATGCGTTCGCCTTTAAGGGTGTCATTTGCTTTTTGCACGTGGATTAAAGAGTATTATTATTTAATGTGTAGTGGATAGTTGTATTAGTGGATGTGTAAGTCCATTTTTTAGTTGTATAAGTGTGTGTGTGTGAGTCCCATATGTATAAAAAAGGAAATAACACCCTTGGGGACGGACGTCCAAATGAAAAAATGGTACCTTTAAAGGCAAACGGAGGGAGTACATAATATAAGAATTTTAAAATTTAAATATATAATTATAATTATGATATTAATAAAATAATAAAACATAGGCATAGCTACTTCCGTCGACTATGGAGTTTTTAAATCTAAATATAATTTCTTTTTATTTAATATTATTAATAATATATATTTATAAATTGCAATCAAGTCCTTGCATTATATTAAATTCTCATTTAAACTTACCCTAAACTTTAACCTTATTACAAAATGACCCAACTTGAGTTAGACAACTCCGTTTAAAAATCCGAGAGCATGTTTGGAGTCCTCGCAAGGTGAGGATCACATGCATACCAATTTTTTATGAAGACAAAGAAGTTTAAAGGGGACGAAATTTTAACTCGAAGTGAGTTTCTTCCTGATGCGAATTTTCTTTGTACGCAAAATTAATTCCCAAGTATTAAGGATATCAATTGCTGCTTAAGAAAGCGACCAAGTGAAATATCGAACCCAAAGAACGACGTATTATCAATTTAATCATAAGCTAATTAACTAAGACAAGTTGGCAATAATATTTGAGGTATAGAATTATTAATCTACTAAACAATTAATTAAAATAACAAATAAAATAAGCACTAGAAGAATTACGAAAGTGGATCAAGTAGGAGAATAGGTAGCTCTAGGATAATCCAGTTTTACTCATTAATCTCCCTTTCGTGTATCAATGTTCGACTCTGCCTTGTGGAATATAGACGCATCACTAAGCCATGCATATTTACTCTATAGACACAAGCAAACATACGTATAATGCGTGTGAATAACCTTGGAGTAAGAAATATAATTTCACCCCCCTCTCTAGGTACTATCAATATCAATTATTTCCACCTAGGATTGGTACTCTAACCCGATATGATCTCCCTTTATAGGTACTATAAAATTATCCTCTTTATCCTGCTTACTAACCCGAATTCAATACAATTAATAAATATTCATATATGACAGTTCTATTGAAGTTTCGGAGTCCCCTCACTTAGAATCATAATATGGAATCCTGCTCAACAGTGAACGCACTCAATCAATAACCAAGATATGTATTCAGACTCTACATAATAGTTAATGATGCACAAAACAACTCTGAGTATGAATTAAAATGCATAGTCATATATAAACTAAATCCACAAGTAGTGTTGCACGGAGTATACACACGAAAGCTCAATTAATTCATAAGAACATTCAAAACCCTAGATATACCAAAACGGTTCTAGCCCATAATGTTGCGAAGAACAATCATGGGGTTAGATAGATCTTACCCATATGTCCCAAAAATACAAGATAAATTAGGAAATGAAGGAAACCCTAGATGTGGGCGTCGTCGCGTCCTTCTCTGTCTTGAATTCTCCACTTGGTTCTCCTCATGATTCCACAGACTAATCTTCACAGTGATGGATGGAAGGAGAAAATGATGTGGAAGATGGTTGGGGGGTAATCCACCTTATGGGGTGTAGAATGATTGTGTTGTGTTGTTCTCCAATTCAATGAATAATGATGTGATCCACATCCCCTTTTATACTTTTAAGCTCTCCTTATGGACCAAGGATGGTCTTTTTCTTGGAAAACACGAAAATATACGCACTTGAGTTGTAAAAATACTGATCTGGCGCTGTTCAGGCTTCTGGTTCGACCTTCCAGGCTTTTGGTTCGACCACGACACAGTGGTCGAACCACTCGTGTCGTGGTCAAACCACACTGTGGCAGCTTGCGCAGTCTCACCGTTTCGCGTATAACTTCTACATCCTAATTCCGATTTGAGCGATTCTTACACTCACACGATTATCTCTTCCATGGCTTTCTATACATATAAAGAACTCATAGAAACTCCAACAATTGAATATGTAACAAGTCATGCAAATTGGCACAGCCGTTCTGTTCGGCACAACTTGCGCTACGTCACTATTTTTATCATAACTTCCTCGTTTGGATTCCCATTGAGGTGTTCTTTATGCCGAAATGATTCTCTCTTCTGTGGCTTTCCAAAAATATATCACACTTCTAGTTCAAAGCTCCAAACTAATACAAAAAAATTACACAAGTTGGACTTGCGTTTTTTAGTATTCTTGCACCAAGTTGCACATTTGCTCCAACTTTGCACTTTTGATCTTTTTTCCACCTAAAATACAATAAAACACCTCAAGTGCACCTTTTTTCTCACATATATTGAATGTAAGATACTTGTGCTAATTTATAACATCAATTCCCATCAAAAAGGTGTTAGATTGGACACTAAAACACACTTATTTTCACTCTCATTACTTCCCATCTTCTTTATTTCACGTCTAAACTCAAAACTAATTATGTATTTGTGATCCTTGTGAGGAGGCTTCAAAATGGCCTATTATATCAAAGTTATGTCACACCGAAATAAAATATGTCATTAAAGGGTTAAAAGCTTCGACATAGTATTTCTTACTCATACGAAATCTATTTCACAAAAGAGTTATATATTTGGAATCAACGCATCGAAATGATCATTTCGATATATAACATGATAAGAATAAATCGCAAAATGATTAACTTGAAATAACAACAGAATGAAAAAATGAAGTTTATATATACCTATATATATGTATGTATACGTGAGTGTATGCGCTGTAGATATATATGTGTGTGCGTGAGTTTATATATATGTGTGTGTGTGTGTTTGTGTGTAAACATCTTACTTGTTGAAATGAAAGAAGAAGTAATTCTTAACCTTTTTTTATAATTTTATTATGTGTATATATGTATATATATAGAACAAGAATAACTGATGGATAAGAATTACAATATCTGTAATTCTTATTTGAAACCAACGCCACTTGCACACATCATTACTATATCCCCCTTTTCCTCTTCTTTTTTTAATAATATATAATAATATAGATAATAATTATTAAAATTGTGGTTATTACAGCGTAACTGTCTGTGTGCAGCATATTGTAAGGGTAAAGTTTGAATATTACTATATATTTATGTAGTTAGTAGTAATATTTTTTAAGTTTGTATCTTATAGTAATTAAGGAGATTTCAATGTACCTAACAGTAAGTACCCAATAAAAATATTTATTTAACATAAATAATATACTCCCTCCGTCCATCACAAAGGTATTTGTTTACTTTTACACGCAGATTAAGGAGTATTATTATTTTATATAAATGGGTGGGCCATGTGTGTACCTTTTTACTAAAAAGAAAAAATTGATACTTTAAGATTGGATTGACCAAAATGAGAAAATGAATACCTTTATGATTGACGGAGATAGTACTATTTATAATAATATATATACAATATTTTTTAATTTATAAATTTAAAAAAAAATAATGAATATTGTGTTCATAACATAAATAAACACAAGTAACATATGGGACAAAAAGAAAAACACAAGTAATTATATAAATTAATAATTTCACTTAATTAACATAAATATTGTGTTCAACCATAATAAAATATATTTAAACTAATTTATTTATTTTATTAATTTAAGATAAAGTATACTAATAAATCCGTATAGCACACGTGAGAAAGAAATACTAGTATATATATATATATATATATATATATATATATATATATATATTTCTTCTTACGTCCGCTGATAAGATATTCATTTTTCCATTTTGGTTGTTCACTCTAAAGGCATTCATTTTTAATAAAAAGAACCCACACATGACCCACTACTCATCACTAATACAACTAACTACTTTATATAAAATAATAATACTGCTTAATCCACATATAAAAAATAAATGATTCACTTATTGATGGATGGAGGGAGTACTCCCTCTGTCCCTCGATATATTGCACGTATTCTTGTGTGCGGTGTTTCAGAAATTTTTTTATAATGTATAAAGAAAGAGAAAATGTATTTTAGTTAATTTAATAAAAAAGGTGTGTAAAGTTATTGGAATACGTGAAAAGTGAGTATTATGTCAGAAAATGTGTAAGAAGTGAGTATTATTGTTATGTATTTTTTTATTATTTTTAGTAAAAATAAATTTTGAAATACTTTGAGGGACAGATTAAAAAGGAAAATGTGAAATACAACGGGGGACGGAGGGAGTATTTTTTAATTCCTCGTGCATCGCACGGGTAAAAAATACCAGTATATACTAAAACCAGTGTTTTCATAACCAGACAGAGATCAAACCGGTGACCTCAACGGTTCGAGATTCAACCAGTTGGACCAATCGAACCGGTGGTTCAACCGAAAAAATTAAAAAAATACATTTTTAATAATATTGTATTATTTTATAATAAAAAATGGGCTCTAATCAATTGGACCCAAGATGATGAGCCAATTTGGACCTATCCAAAAAGAAAGGGAATGTGGATTTAATTATATTACATCCCATATGTTAGAAGTAGCTGGTGGGCAACTTCTTCTCGGTTACAATCCCCTTTTTCAGACATACTTCTGCAGAAAACTCAGACGCTCATGTATCTTGATTTCCCACATTTTTCTTTCATCCTACTTTTTCGTGAAGACAACTCAATCGAATGCTCCCACTCACGAATCGTTGCCGTAAATCAATCACTGGTCGCCGACAGACAACACCTCCTCTGCCATCTAGATCGTTCCTCCGCCATCAAACAGTCTCCACCGTCTAGATCTGCCCTTCTCCGTCAAACAGAACCTCAATGGCCGTCCAAATCTTTCCCTCACTGTCTAGATCTGCCCTCCACCGTCATAACATCTACACCGAGCACAGCCACGCGCCTTACCACCGTGAATCCTGCTGAAAAAAACCAAAACTACTGGGTTTTGATTTGGCCGGCCTAATCAATTATCCCAATTTTGATCGGTTTATCCCGATTTGATTACGAAAATGATTTTGGGGGGTTTCCGAATTGGTGCCGACACCGATTTCCAATTAAACCGATCGAACTGGCCAGTCCGGTCCAGTTCTGATAACCTTGACTAAAACAAAACTTTTCAGGGGGGCTAGTGCCCCATGGGCTTACACTGCCTCCGTCTATGGTTATAAAATGAATTTTCAAAGTAAAATATCAAATTAATTCTTCTTCGTATCAGGAATGTATTTGTTAATGTGAGGTGTTGAGACCAGTGTCGCTACATCTGGAATTACACCTATCCTCCACCAGTTTTATGCACTAACATGTTAATGTTGTTCGTGTTGTTTTGCTTGATGTTGCTTTCAGGGTTGTAGCTGTTGGATGATACACGTGCTGGAAAGGGACCCACAAGCCTGAAGAGCAATTTGGAAAGTTCTAGAAGTCTGGAAGATTCTAGAGGATGAAGATAACTACCCGAAGTAGTGGGAGGTTATTTCTTCATCATGGGGGGTTTTATATCTTTTAATGAACCACTCATTTGAAGGACTCATACAGCATGATCCACGTCTATAAACAGAAGTTGTTGGATGTTAGAAAGTAATCTCAAAATTGATAAACTTGGAGAGATCCTACACATAGAGAGACGTCGTACTTAGTGTTCAATTTTATCTTTCTCGTGTAGTGTTTTTACTAATGTTGTAACATTCTGTTCAACATTACATATATGGTATTATCCCGTGTATTTTGTGTGTACTGTTCAAAGGCAGTAGAAGTGCATACTTGAAGTATGCTTAGATCTAATAATCTAGGTTTGCCATTTAGGAACTTGTTGAGATTATTATTCGATTTTGTGTTTGACGAGTGAAAGAATTGTTTCCATCTCTTAGAATCTATTTTTGTAATCACTTTTTCCAAGTTAGTGATATTTATGCCATGAGACCACCACAAATTTATTTATAAGTTTGTAGAAAGATTGTGTAATCCGTGTGTTAAGTCTTCTTCTATACAAACTTGCAATCTCACATTCAAGTTTAATTATTATTCTGATTAGAGTCGGTATTGTACAAAGTGTCACCACACTTAGAATAATATCACTGACCTAAATACACTTACACCCGTTGAGCATTCGATAGTATTATTTTTTCACAACATAGTACACCCTTAAAAAAACTATAAATTCAATAATCTTAAAATATATTTAATTTTAATTTTGTTCTCTTTACCTAATATAAATAACATACTTTTTATTTAATATAATTAGTATATATTACCTAATATTATCAATTTTCCTTAAAAAAATAAAATCAATAAAATTGGTTTTAAAAAAAACTTTTCTTTAGGGGCATTAGTAAAAATGTCACCTTTATTACTTTATTTTGAATGAATGTTAAAAACTATAATTTCCTCCAAAAAATAAAACTTAAAAAATAATTGACATAATTATCCCAGTTCTTCGACGCCTTGTACGACTACAACTTTGACTATTACACAGTTTTCATGTGATACCAGAAGCTAGTACACCTGCAACTACGTTCATTAAAAATTATTCCCTCTGTCGCACCACAGAGGGTGCATTTTGTTATTTTCGTCTTCCAACATAAAAGCACATAAAAGCTGTATTTTCCTTTTTAGAAAATAGAATTCTCACAAAATAATTAATATATTTCAATAAGACCCACACACCACACTAATACACCTACCCACTATTTATTAAAATATTATTCATCTCTTATCATCTTCACATTATACTCCCTCCGTCCGCTTCTAAGGTATCCATTTTACTATTTTGGCATCGGCTTCAAAGTTATCCATTTCGCCTATTTAGTAAAAAAATACACAATATGGTCCACCACTTCCCTCTAATACAACTACGCACTTTACATATAATAATAATTCTCCTTAATCCACGTGCAAAAAACAAATGTATACCTTAGAACCGGACGGATGAAGTATATTATATCCCTTAATATGCATGCAAAAAATAAACAAAATAATCTCCATAAAAACAATTAATATATCTCAATAGTACCCACACACCATACTAATACACCTACCCACTATACGTTAAAATATTATTTATTTCTCATCATCTACACATTAAATATTATATCTGTTAATCTGCATGCAAAAAAGAAATGTCACCCTTGTAGTAGGACGGATGAAGTATCTTTTTTTAGTAATTAAATTTACCAATATAATTCAATCCATTGGTAATTACTAACGGATTGCCAACAAAAATCACATTTGTCTTTAGCAACAGAATGCAAACAGATTATATAATATTTTTACCAACAGAATAATATCAGTTGTTATTTTCCAACGAATTACCAACAAAATCATTAAAATTTGCCAGCAGAATTATTAGCAATGTAGTACCAACAAAAGTATTTACTAATGGAATTGGATTTCCATTGGTATTACCAACCAGTGTTTTCATAACCGGATTGGAGCTCAAACTGGTGATCCAAACTATTCGAGGTTCAACCGGAAAAATAAAAATAATCTTATATAATTTTATATTAAAAGCCACAAAATTTAAAATAACTAAAAAAGAAAAAATAATGATATATGCATTTCATCAAACACCTTATAAACATAAGAATTTATGAAAGATAAATAATTATTTTATTTATTTAATAACTAAAATAACTTAAGCGAGAAATTATTGTCTAATAAGAATTTTATGAAAGGTAAATAATTATTTTATTTTTATTTAGTAACTAAAATAATTCAAGCAACAAATTATTTTTTATCGGGAGTATATAAAATAAATTACAAATAATCTAAAAATATATTCAAATGCTTCCAATTCTACTGGAATTGAAATTTGAGGTTTAAAAAAATGGTAAGAAATTAATTTAACCCTTTGAAAATAAATAAGTAGTCTAAATATAAATTTAATTTAAATAATAAACTTTTTAAAACACTTTACTCTTAGATATTCTTTCACCCTAAAATAAGGATTCATTTTCATTTGCAAACTCCATTCACTCTGCCGCCCCCAAGAGCCCGTCCACCATCTCAAACCTACAATTGCCGCGGCCAATATAGCAGCGTTCTCAAGATTTGTCTCCATTCCATCCTTTTTGGCCACTAGCAAGGCCGTTTCCGTCACCTGCTCACCCACCACTCTCCATACGCCTACTGCATCCGCCACCGTCATCTCCTCAGATCGAGTCTTCAACTTCGCCGTCAACCCACTTTTCTTTCAAAGAATGTCTTTCTTCTTAGTTAGCTTTCATCAACATTTAACTCATTTTGAAGATTAGAAAGGTAAAGTAAGAAATGTGGTTTGAAATTTCTTCCTACTTTTCTCTATCATCGGTCAAACACAGACATCAGAAATAAAGGGTTTACGTTAAAAAAAAGGAAAAATCGACTGTTACCGGGTTAGACGGTTTATTTTATTCCGATTTTAACCGGTTCTTCCCGGTTTTACTGCAAAAACATTTTTTAGTGGCTTCCGGACCGATTCCGGTACCCGTTCCCGGTTCAACTGGTTGAAATGGCAGGTTCGGTCTGGTTTTGAAATCACTGTTACCAACCACCACTTTATACCAATGAAAAATTATCAATGAATTTTGGTGTTAATCCACTTTAACAATGCAATTAAAGTTTTTACCAACGAAATATTCTGTTTGTAAAATGGTCTGCAATTCCATACTCAATGCGTCGACGCCTTTGAGACCATGCCTGTAACTATGCCTTAGACTTCATGTACAATTTTTTCAATGCGATGCTATACGTTATTATATGAATTTGATAAATATTTTATTTTTAATATATAATATTTTAGCAGCTAAATATAAAAATTAGTAGCAAAATTTAGTGATGAAATTTAATTTAGTAAAAGATTTTAAAATTAGCAACAAAATGTTTTAGCATGCTATAAGATGGTTTTAGGTAAAAAAAAATATTAATAATACTCCCTTCTTCCCTTGGTAAGAGTCCCATTTGATTTTGGACACGTGGATTAAGGAGTATTATTATTTAATGTGTAGTGGATAGTTGTATTAGTGGGTGTGTGAGCCCCATGTTTTAATTATATTACTGGGTGTGGATGGGTTCCATATGTCCAAAAAAGAAAATGGGATCCTTTGGGTGAGACAACCAAAATGGTAAAATGAGACTCTTACCTATGGACGGAGGGAGTATTTATCATTGACAAAAATAAAATTTCTTAAAGGTTCAATCACTTTTGCATTTTTGTGCTAATCTAATTTAATAAAATTTTAATACTAAATATCCTATAACTAATTAAATATTATTCTCTTTTCACTAAAATTATTTTCACTCTTTCTGTTTTTATTAATCTCACGATAACCTAACCTAAAAATACATATAACAATACATCAATCCTTATAACTTAAAAATAATAATTACCACAATATTTTCATATTCACTTAACCCAAGTTAAAATTTATTTATTATTTTAAAATAATATATATTATCTTCAAAAGTTAATAATAATAATAATAATAAAATCTTAGTCTTGAATTTTATGTCTACAATATTAATCTCACGAATCTCTTTATGTGAGACGGATCATCAATTAATATGTTAATTATATTTTAAAGGGCCCTATTTAGTTATAGTCAAATTAAAAAATTAAAAATTTAATTGTAAAATAAAATTAATTAAATCTTATATATACTCCCTCCGTCCCAGGCTAAGAGGGTCATTTTACCATTTTGATCGTCCCACCTAAAGAGTCTCATTTCCTTTTTTGGACACATGAGACTCACCCACACCCACTAATACAATTAAAATATGAGGCCCCACACCCACTAATACAACTACCCACAACACATTAAATAATAATACTCCTTAATTCACGTGTCCATAAGCAAATGAGACTCTTAAGTTGGGACGGAGGGAGTATATTTTTATATATATAATGTTTTTTCTAAGTTATATTTTTTATTATTTACAATTATTGATTTAAAATTTGTTATTTATTTAAGGGATAGTTACTACTAGGTACATTGGAATCTCCTTAATTACTATGAGATACAAACATACAAAAATATTATTACTAACTACATAAATATATAGTGATATTCTAATATTACCCTTACAATGTGTTGCACATAAATGTTTATTTACAGCATAAAGTTCGTGTTCAGTAAAAAAAGTGTGTGCAACAAAAAAAGTGGGTTTGGCGACGGCGGCGGCGGCGGTCCGGCTCCAGGCCGGCGGTGGTCCGGTAGCCGGAGTGAGTTGGTGAGGGGTTTAGGGTTTGTGGTTTAAATGTTTATGGGATAATAATGAATTAAGGTTATATTTGATATTTTATTTTAATATTTTGTATGTGAAAGTAATTTTTTAAATCAATGTAGCTCACAATAATTACAAGTACAAAGTGTGTACATATGAGTAATTTTTTCTTTATTTAATTTATTTTTTATTTAAATATTATAAATTTATAAAGTGTGATAATCAATTGATGAAAAGTGATAATAATGTTGTAAACTATTACATGAACAATTCATAATAGGGTTAATTGCACAAAAAATATCAAACTTTCGTACAACTGTAGAATAGTCTCAACCTTTAAAATTTGGCAAAAAAAATCTTCACATTTATACTATTTGGCAATTAAAATTTTTGGACAGCTCCATTGCCCGGATGCTTACATGGAAAATTTGATATCGTTTCTCCTATCTGTTAGATTGTATACTAAAAGTCTGACTTTTGTATGAAAAATATTTTAACAATTTATTTGAAATGAGAATCATATGATCAAACATTTTGCATGTTATAATTTATTTATATGTTTGTGCAAAAATCCATTTACTTTATACTGTAGATAATATGTTGTGCGACAACACGTGAAAGATCATATTATCGATTTCCTTATAAAGTATAAACAAATGCTCACAACCGAAATAGAAGGGGACTATCTATCGGAATGATTGTAGTGTGATTTGGTATTAGTTTGTCTTGACTATAGAATCACATTAGTGTACTTTGTGTGTATTAAGTAGGACCGCTTGAGATCGTTCGACTTGTACTGTCTATATAGGAGAACTTGATCTCAGTTATTATGGATGTTCGTATTCTTAATCCCTATACAATAACCTCGACACGTAAGGCGGTATGTATTTCTTTGATTCATCAATGAGTGAGATTTATATGTAATTAAATCAACAAACTCGGTGAGTTGAGAAGTAGTGATGTCTCTATGATGTGCTGTTGATTGTAGAATGAATCCGTGTCCGACATAGGTTGATGATGTCCCCTTGAGGAGCTCATAAGGATTATCATGTAAATCTTGCAAGTGGATTAATTCCGGCATGATAATGAGGTTGAATGATACTACTCTCGAATGAGATATTAATTAATTTGAGTTGTCACTAACTTAATTAATTAATAGACATTGTATATCTTAAACATGGAGAGACTGTCGGGCTCATAATAAGAAGGAGCCCATAACGTAATTATGGAATTAGAAAGGTAGTGCAGTAATAATATTTTAGTGGACTATATTATTATTATTGGAGTTATGTATAAGTTTTGGGCTAAACTCGGATACTTAAGCCCAATGGAGGCTCAACTCTAATTTATCCTCCTGGTCCCTGTTGTAGCCCATATATAAGTCATCTCAGCTTCCTGGAAACTTATTCTATACGCCATTTTTGACGTGAAATAGAAGGAGAGAAGCAGATTGAGATGATCCTGAAGATCGTCGCCTACACGACGTTAGGATTGAAATTGGAAATACATCAGAAGATCAAGAGATTGTTCTCTGCAGCTGTTCATCTTCAACATGCCCTGGTGAAAGGTAATACATTTCTGATTTATTGCTTCCGCTGGATTAGAAACGTATTGAACCCTAATGATTCACGCTAACCAAATGATCGAACATCAACAATATCTTATTCCTATCTCCCAACAGGCTTGCTGCCATCATCACAATCCACTTCTCCAGATTAAACACCTCTGACAAGACCTCAAGACATTAAACACCTTGAAGATTAGAGGCTGTAGAGAGTGAGATTCTCTCCTCCCCTCTCTCCTTTTCGTTTCCTTCTCATCATACTGCTTTCAATTTTCCCCAATTTTACATTCTCATTCATTTTCTTTAAATTTCATACACGAGTAAAATCAAATTCTCACACTCATCTCCAAAATTCTCTTCACATAATAATGGCCACTAAGAGAATAGATCTGGACGGAAATAACAGCCAGAAACTCATCATTACTACAAACCCCACCACCGCTGGACACGGTAGGCATCACTTCATACCGTACTCCACCGCCACACCAACACCCTGTACCACAAAGAATATAGTCATCTCTCATAACAGAGGAATGCGATTCACGTACCAGAACAATTGCTCATGCATAAGATCAGACACCACGAACGCCGCTACCACCTACCGTTGTCATCCTGTCCCCTCCCATCACCGCTGCCGTTGCTGCTGCTGACCTTATCGGCCAATACACAGCCTACTGTAGTATGCTGCTAAATGTCAAATTCCATGGCCTTCCTCAAAATTCCCCGAGCAAAGTCGAAAGATAAGGTTCTTTGGAGGGGCGGTCTAGGCGTAGCCCTGGCAAAGGGATGAATACTATTGATGAGATGATATGAAGTTTGCCATGTAATCTAGCCATGTAAGTATCCAGGAAGCTCTGCGGCCTAAAAGATTTAAATCGCCAAATACTATAAATGTGAAGGTTTTTTTTCCAAATTTAAAATGTTGAGACTTTTTTGACATTGAATGAAAGGTTGGTATTTTTGTGTAATTAACCCTTTATAATATAAATGAAAAGTGAAAACATTAATAAAAAGTGATAATATCTTTAATACAAAATGGTAATTAATAAAAAGAATGTATTTCACGAAAAACTTACTGGAATAATAAAAAGTGTTTCCTAATAATAAAAAAAGGTAAATATTTGTGTTAGGCCGTCTCACGTAATCCCTTACATGAGACGGGTAAAAAGTGATAACTTCTATAATGAAAAAATTAAACTCATTTAATGAAAAATGATAATGTTATTTCATGAATAATTTATAGTACTCCCTCCGTCCCGGAGATATTGACACATTTTTTTGGGCACATAGATTAAGAAATATAATAATTTAATGTAAAGTAAAGTGAGAGAAATAATATTTAATGTGTAGTAGGTAGTTGTATTAGTGGTGAGTGTGATGTGTGTGTGGGCCATGTAAATAAATAAATTATTTTTGTGTGGGTCCCATGTTCTTAAAAAGGAAATATGTCAATTTTTTATGGGACAACCCAAAAAGGAAAGTGTGTCAATATCTTTAGGATGGAGGGAGTATAAATGAAAAGTGATAACATTTTATAGAGAAAGTGATAACATTTTATAGTAAAAGTGATAACTAATTTTACAAGTGTAAAATGGTCTCACATGAGACAGTCTCTGATCCCAAAATTCTTTGTGTGCGACTAGAGCAAGTGTACTCTATCGTAGTAGTGGTTGGCAGAGTTAAATATCGATCCACGGGAGATTAAAATCTAAAATGTTTCCGGATTCATTTATAATTATGCTTTATAGAAGTGATCACAATTTGAGTTTTGAAAATTAAAATATCAATTATTTAAGAAAGTAACAAATAAAAACAATTAACCACTAAAAATGAAAAAGTGGAATATCAAGTAACCAAAGATGAAATTGAATGAATGTAGTAACAATCTAAAGAGAAACAAGACTAACCACGATCATGATCAAATACACAACCTAGATAAATTATATTCTAATGGCATACATCAATGGCAATGGAATAGAAACAATCACATAAATTCCCCTAATCCCTATAACCAAGGTAATTAGGTTCTCAACTCATTACAAGTTTCAAGCACATAAGATTGTATCTTACTCTCAATTCCCTTAGAAGATACTATGATCACAAGAATAATTCTTCTCACTCTATTAACAATCAAATATGATCAATCAATTAAATGTTCTCACATGAGTGTTCTAAGAGCAAGAAGGTTATGGCTTAACTCCTCCTACACTAACATGCATTATTCATATCATAATATGATCCAATAAAAATCCTAAGCATAATATTGGAATGGTCATCCTAACATCATGAATAGAATTTATCCACACACATCATTATATATATCAAGTAAATCATGAATCATGAGAGAAATTCTAAAATCATATCAATTAAACCATTAAAAATCCAACTAATCTAGAAATCCTCAATCCATCATGTGGCTAGCCTCACAAGAGGACTAGCCAACAAACATCATAATACTTACAATATTAAAATGCTTACTTCAATCCATTGTTTCTAATAAACCAAAGACATTACAAATTAAAGGCAAAATTACTTCCCCAATTGGACTGGGAGAATCCTTCCTTCAAGATGCAAATCCAGTACATCTGCAAGCAATTCTCCTTAGGAATGGATTGGGTAGTTGAATGATATGAAGATCTATGGAAGAGGGTGAGAAATTGGATGTAAATTGGATAAAAATGGATTGGAGATGATAGTGTGTGAGAAAAAGGTGAGAAAGTGTGTAAATTATATGTAGAAACTGTCCAGAATGAATCTCCTTGTGATATTCACGAAAATGATGTATTTATAGGCTGAAAACCTTCTAGAATCGACGCTAATTAAAATTTCAACTTTAGGCCAAACTCGACTCTAGCTCTGCAGCTCGACTCGAGTTGCAACAACATTTTCTCGGCAGTCTTGGCAACATGTCAAAACTCGACTCGAGTTCTTAACTCGATGAACATGGGAGGCTGAGTAAATATTTTTGATGTGTATAGTTGATATCGATGGTCAAGTTTGCATAACTTGACACGAGCTCTGTGCACCGACTCGACTCGCTCTCTTGCCTTGAGTCGAGTTTTGTAGACTTCTGGCCATTTCCTCCCGTTTCAGCTCCCGACTCTGATTTGCTTTGTGTTTTTTACCTTTTTCGCATATAATTAAGCTCATTTTCAAATATTTATAAATTTATACAAATCTCCTTATAAACATAAAACACCGCCAAAAGCTACACAAATGGATAAAATAATACAAAAATACTCATAAGAAAATACTAAAATTTAGGAGAAAAAAACTACGATCAATCTCCCAAACTTGAAGTGTTGCTCGTCCCCGAGCAATGAAAATAAAAAATAAATAAGTAGATATTTTCACCTAGGAAAGATCTAACGAACATAAGCAATAACACATCATAAGTAACAAAGACTACAAACTACATCAAGTCACTCTACGACATTAAACTCATAACATGTAATATTAACAATTTAAATTAAAAAGATTAAAGAGTAATATAGTCCTTTTCGGTCCAAGCCTCACATCAGGTATCAAATGCGCTCCACACTCTATTAAGTGAGGTAAATCAACACTCATCTACCTATTGGCCCGATGCACCATAGACTTGCTCATGGACTACATTCAAAAACCACCATAGCTTCAATTAGTGATAAAAAGGTCTTTATCTTTGTATATAATGATAGGCTTTTTTGGTAGGTGTAGGAAGAATATGGATAAGAGTGACTTATCGAGTGTAAGTAATTGAAGAGATGATCAACTTATTCCATTCCTTCATTTCTCGTTCTTTCTTTCTTTCTTCTTTAATTACAACCACGTGATCATTATCATTACTTGGACTTCTTGAGCTTCTTTTGAATGCATCCTCCATTTCTTTGACTTTTGGATTACTTGATCATATTTTTGTTGATTTTGCTCATTTTTCTTGTTTTGAAGGTAGCATGTATATTTGCTTGAGCTCTTTTTATCCTTTTCTTTGCTTGCTTGCCATTTCCCTTCTTCTTTAAGCTCAATACCACATCAAACCTCTTCAATCACACACACAAAGGGTATATAAAGAAGGTAAAGTGGGTAATCATAGCTTGTTTTTGATGGCGCTCGGATCTTTTGATTACGTGAACCGTTAGGTTTCCATGCAATTCTATCACAGAGGAAGCATAAACATAGAATTGATTACCTTTCACCAGGGTATGTTGAAGAAGAAGGATTCTCGTCGGCAGCCTGTGCAGTCCCACGGTTTTGGCCATAACTCCCTCATCTGATCTTTGATTGGAGTGATCTACAAGCCACAACGATCCTCTCTTCCATGGCTTTCCACCAGTATATAATACGTTCAGTTTGGACTTCTACATATTTTATAAAAATCAGTGAAATTGACAGAAAAAAACAGCAAACGACCTTCAGGTCTTCTGTTGTATTCTTAAGCCACGTCTTGACGTTGTGTGGGCAACGATCTACAAGACAATCTCAGTCTACCACCCTAATCTGCCTTTCACGTGTGATGCGTCTGATTCAGATTCCAGATTGATGAGATTGGCTATTATATAGGCTACAACAGGGACCAGGAGGAGAAATTAGGGTTTAGTCCTCCATTGGGCTTAAGCATCCAAGTTTAGCCCAACACTTATTCTTAAGTCCAATAATAATAAATCATTCCACTAAAGAAGTATTATTGCACTGCCACCCTAATCCCAAATTATGTTTATGGGCTCCCTCTTATTATGAGCCCGTTAGTCTCCCCGTGTTTAAGATTCAATGCCCATTAATTAATTAAGTTACTGACAACTCCATTAATTAATATTTTACCGAGAGTAGTACCACTCAACCTTATTATCATGCCGGAATAAATCCACCTGCAGGGTTTACATGATAATCATTATGAGCTCCTCAAGGGGACATCATCAACCAATTCCGTTAGGACACAGATTCCTTCTACAATCAACAGTACACCATAGAGACAGCATCATTTCTCAACTCACCGGACATATTGATTTATCCTTTAAATCTCACCTATTGATGAATCACAGAAATAAATACTGGCTTATGTGTCGAGGTTATTGTATAGGGATTAAGAGTACGAACATCCATAATAACAGAGATCAAGTTCTGTTATATAGTCAGTATAAACCGAACGATCTCAACGGCGGCCCTATTCCATACACAAAGTGCACTAGTGCAATTTCATAGTCAAGACAGACTAATGCCAAATCACACTACAACCATACCGATAGATAGTCTTCGTCAATCTCAGTTGTGAACATCTGTTTATACTTTATAAGGAGCCGATAATATAATATTCCGTGTGACGCCGCACATCACATTATCTACAGTATAAAGTAAATGGACTTTTATAACAACATAATTGCAAACATTTGATCACATGATTCTTATTTCAAATATTATCTAAAGATTGGTCATACAAAAAGCTAGACTTTTAGTATACAATCCAACACTCTCCCACTTATACTAAAAGACTATGCTGCTATATCTGCTGCCATACATCTGATTGCCACTCCCACTACTTGACCATTAAAAGCTCTCGCCTTAAGGTCTTTGTAAAAGGATTTACTAGGCTATCATCTGATGCAATCTAGGTGACAACAACCTTCCCCTCATTATATGATTTCTCTTATCAGGTAGTACTAGCTATCAGTGTGTTTAATTTCCTTATGGGCTCTTGATTCTTTCAAGTTTGCAACTGCACCATTATTATCGCAATAAATTGTGATAACATTTGACAAACTCAGAATCACATCTAAGTCCATTACGAAGTTTCTAGAACCATACAGATACTATAGCTGCCACTAGGATCCAATATCATCATTTTTCCATGGTGGAGTCCAAAATATATTTATATATAACACTCCTCCATACTATGGATCTACTTCCTTTAAACACATAACCTTGAGGTGGATTTACTGCCGTCCCTATGATTCGAAAATCCAAATCTAAGTAACCGTCAAGATGTAATGAATTATTCCGGTAAGCTTACATATAATTTCCTGTCCTCTTCAGGCACTTCAAATATGTCTTACCATAATTCAATATTCTTGTTCCGGGTTATCTTGATACTCACTGACTATGCCATTGTCAAAAAAGAAATCCATTCTCATGCATAGTATTCCATAGATTAAGCTTCCTTATTGCCGAAGCATAGGGAACCACCTTTATCTATTTTATCTTCTTTTGTGTCTTAAGACACAAATCCTTAGATAAGGTCACATGCTAAAACGAGTACGGATTGTATCAATTCATGAAGCTTTAGATAAGCACAACATCCTATCTTGTGATCATTATTACTATGATCGCAAGGATACATTTTGTTTCTCTTAAGTCCTTCATTTCATACCGCTTTATTAACCATACCTATACGGCCGATAATACTCTTTCATTGTCTCAAATAAGCAAGATATTATCTACGTACTTACAAGAAATACCACCACTTTTCTTTCACTCTTTTCAATACATAGGACACATCCGAGCATTGATTAAATCCACATGACTGGATTTCATCATCAAAACGGATGTTCCATGATCTTGAAGCTTGCTTTAGTCCATTGATGGACACTTTTAAGCTTACATTTGAAATGCTCTTAGTTCTATACAATGAATCACTCTGGTTGCTTCACATAGATGTTTTCCTCAAGACTTCCATCTCAGGAAAGTTGTCTTGATATCTATGTGCTTTACCTCATATTTATTTCAAAATTCATTGCAACTCTAAGGTTCCGCATTTTGATTTTATAATGCTTTGTCGAATGCATGGGCCGATTTCATGTTTACTAGGGACCAAGTCTCATGACTCTCTCAAAACATAAATCTTTCGTATTGTGAAGCAACCCTCCCACTATGATAAGGCACTACATGCAATTGTGTATCAGATGTGACACGCGATGCAGTTTACTTATGGTATATCCTCTTGTATTCTTGGTACTAAAACTTGTGTTTCCTTTCTTACAGCTTTTATAACATTTTATACATGGCTTTGTGATTTATATCATAGTCCTTCTCCAAAAATCTAGTGTTTGTGTTAACAATCACTTTCTGATCTTTTGGACTAATAAATAAACCACCCTTTATTTTTCTAGGATATCCCACAAACAGACAAACATCATTCGTCATGCTGTTTCTAGAGCTTACCCATAAAATAAATTTTGTAATTCCAAATAATTCATCATCTATCTAACCTTTTCCATAAGAGTCCTATTCCTTCTTACCGTCACACCATTCCGCTGGGGTTTGCCCGGTGCAGACTATTTGGGATTCAACCCCAACCTCTGATTAGTAACTCCTAAACTATCCTAAGAGGTCCTTGTCATCACGATTAAATCGTAATAACTTGATATATTTTTCATGATGCTTCACCGCATCGGTCATGTACTCCATGAATTTAATCATAGTACTCAGACTTGCAGTGCATCAAATAAATATATATTGTTTCTAGAATAATCTTCGAATATTCATAAACACCTTTCACCGGGATAATCTTAAGATTTCTTAAATCAGAATGAACCAATTTAAAAATATCTTTACATGGCTCTATACCTCTTTTCCTTGAAAAGACAATTAATCATATTCACTTCCAATTAAGACTCGTTCTCGAATCGTACTTAAGTAAAATGATCTACTATTAGATGCCAAAAGTATGTTTAGTTCATCTCCGAAGGTTCCTTTCTCTTACTAAGATTAGAATATGTATTATTAATTACTATTTGTTGCATCCGTAGGATAAACTTGATTTATGAGTGTACAAATTGTCACTATCATACCATAACAGATTATTATTCGTTAATGCATAGAAACCAAAATTAAATTCTTTCTATGAAAACGTACGTGAAGACAATTTCTTAAAATCAAACGTTTATTCCTATCAAAAGATAAATAAACTACTCCCACTGCAACAAAACTACTTTCGTAGCCTATCCATGTACTTTATAATCACATCATCACTTAGTTGCAGGCTAGTGATTTTGGTATTTACACACTACGTGTCAGTAAACTCCATCACTAATCACACTTCAACAACTAGTGAATAAGATACTATCATTGTTCACATCTTGATAAAATTGGTTTTCCTTCGCCACACGTTTTGTCTGAAGTTTCCCACCATATACAACTTCTTGTATTCAGGTGAAACTTGCTCAAAACGGTAAGGTAAACCATGAAAATAAATTGAGCTAGGTTTCCCCTTCAATTTCTATTCCAAGTATTTTCAATCCATTCATCAAGTTAATCATGACCTCTTGCCTTTCTAACTTACTCAAGTATCTGAAGAGTCTCATGAGACCATCATATTTCTTTGACCCTCTCACCTGTTCACTAAAGACTTTAATAGGCACTAGAGGACATTCTTAGTGAGAACACATATTTATTTTCCTAAGCAGTAATAATTAAAATCAAGATTCTTTTCTAATAATTTATTATGGGCCAGTAAATATGTTTTCCTTTAGTTAACAATAAGCGAAATAAACTATTCGAAAATTCAGAGAATCAAGTAAATAAATATGACAATCAAACACTTCAAATTTAAATTTTATATTGATTCCCTCTATAAACAATATAAAATAAATTCACCGACATCTCAAGCACCGTGAATTTGCATGTCACGTTAGTGTGGACGTATACAAACCCTAACATTCGCAAGAGAATATTTTACCCATTAATTTCATATGTCATAATTAACCTTATGACTCAATAATTAATAGTAGGTTGTCTTTTAACCATGCAATTTAATAGCAGTAACTCCATTGGGGAGGATACATATTAATTGCACCTAATTGTATACCATTATTTGATACTAAGTACGTTACCAAAGCTTGTGTGCCTTACAGCTGGAGAAGCCCACACGCGCTCAAATAATTTTCTATAACCATCAATTATTAATTTGTACCAGTGATCCGCAAATAAAACTCATCCGTTGGGGAGGAAGGCACTATAACCGACTCATAAGCTTACTTCCATCATATTACAAATAATAATTATTTCATGAAATTTATTTCAGTGATCTGCAAATAAAACTCATCCGTTGGAGAGGAAGACACTAAAATTGACTCATAAGCTTACTTGCATCACTTAATAAATCAATAATGGAGGCCGCGAGATCATGACCAATCCCTCTCCCACTTAGTTATTTAACAAGAGGGTTTTTGCATGCATACAATATAATAGATATAATAATGCAAATAAACATGCTATTATTAAGGCAAAAAGACAGTAAATCAAATAGCACATGCGATCCAAATATATAATAATAATTGACAAATAAAACAATTATAACAATTATATATAAGGAAATAAAATTTGCCAAAAATAGAATGGACAAAGTCAACTCTCAAAGCAATTAATCAGATGGATTCTGCAACAAGAAAAGGGAATCTTGTACCACAAGTTATCTTGCACACACGGATCCATTGCCCGAAACCGCTGCCCAAAAAAAACTGCCCTCTACAGCCTTGCAACTATCCGTGAATGCCAATCCCACCAGAAAAAAATCTCCTCGCCGGAGTGCAGCCAACATCCCAGCCACCTCATGGCCATCACTTCCCCTTCGCTGGAATACACCACCCAGAAATAGCCGCCTGTACCGGTGCCATTTTAGCCTGGCCACTGCTCGCCAGGAAAGATTGCAGCTTGCCGGGGAACTTGTCGCGAAGCCACACATCCAAGAACCGAACGTCAGCGTGTCAAGTCATTGATCCGCCGCCGCTCATTAACGACTAGCTGCCGACTTTTCGAGCACGCCAACCCTCTGCTGTGGTAGCCTACCGCCGACGTCCTATCGTCCAACTTGAGCCAACCAGTCAACGCCTGCCTTCCATCATCGTAAGGCAGCCATGCCTTGCTTGGTTCCAACATCGCTCAGCCGCCGCCAACCACCAAAATCGCCTCTAGCGACAGTCACTGGCAGCAAAGTACCACGCGCATCCAGCGAATCACCAGCTTCACTTGCCGACGATCTCACATCGATGATGGCTAATGACCCGCGCCCGACGGTATGGCTAGCTTCCTCCGACAGCAATCTGCCCGACGCCGGCATGGCTTGCGCCATCCACCAACAGTCTGCTCGCCATCGATAATTCAACAGCCATGTCTACCGCCGTCTTCTGATGTGGGTGGCTCCCTAGCCGACGCTTCGAACACCCACCTGCCAAGCCACACCTCCATCGCCGATACTCCTTGCGCACTGCTCCATCTCCAAGTGACCCCGGATGTTCGCTTAACTCAATTCCAAGACTCGACCCAGCAAACCCAGACCTGCTCAAATCTCGAGGACTCGCCCCAACCTGTTGCAGACCCAATCGACTAGGAGGGAGTCTAGACCGGAAGTGACCCAGTCCTGCTCGGGAAACCAGGCGACTCTCCAGTAATTCACCGCAGACCTGGTCAGAAGGCTCGCCAGACTCGATCGAAATAGGCGGTTGACTCGCTCAAAACCCGCATGTTAACCGCTCGGAACCCCATTCAGGCCTGCCTAGAAAAATGCGTTGGCTTCATGCTCAGCGTCACGCCACCCTTCCAATGTCGTTTGTCGTTCATCATGATGCCACCAGGATTCTCCAACCACTTCAGTCGTCTCATCACCATGTAACACCAGCCTTGTTGCCGCGTTATAGCAGCTTTGCTGATTAAAAAAACACACACCGCCGGCAAGCACAACTCATGACTTCTGCCGGTGATTGCGCCGCCTGCACGCGTCACCGCTGGAGTGTCGACTTCCAATAGTGTGTCTTCACCATGAACATCCCGCGGTGCAGTCGTGATGTGAAGACCTTCAAGCTTGGGCTTTCACCGTGCATCCCCACCAGCCCACCAGCCAATGTTGCTCATCATCCTTTCGCCAATCGGATGATGTTCATCAACCACCATGGCGCCGTCGTTGGTGAATTGTGCAGTTTTGTGTGTGTAGTGTCGTGCAATTAGGGTTCCAACAAGTTCAAACACACAACAAGTTCAAACATTCAACCCTAAGTCCTAGCACCACATAATCCACTCAAACCCTAGTCTAACGTGTCACGTTTAGCCTTAGAACCTACGCTCTGATACCAATTGATGACGTTCGGATCTTTTGGCTAACGTGAACTGTTAGGATTCCATGCAATTCTATCACAGGGGAAGCATAAACATAGAATTGATTACCTTTTACCAGGGTATGTTGAAAAAAAAGTTTTCTCGCCGGCAGCCTATGCAGTCGCACGGTTTTCGACATAACTCCCTCATCTGATCTCCAATTGGAGTTATCTACACGCCAAAATGATCCTCTCTTCCATGCTTTCCACTAGTATATAACACGTCCAGTTTGGACTTCTACACGATTTTATAAAAATTAATGAAGTTGACAGACAGAAACATCAAACAACCGTTCGGTCTTTTATTGTATTCCTAAGCCACGTCTTGATGTTGTGTGGGCAACGATCTACAACACGATCTCAGTCTACAACCCTAATATGCCTTTCACATGTGTTATGCATGTGATTTAGATTCCAGATTGATGAGATTAGCTATTATATAGGTTACAACAGGGACCATGAGGAAAAATTAGGGTTTGGGCCTCCATTGGGCATAAGCATCAAAGTTTAGCCCAAAACTTATTCTTAAGTCCAATAATAATAAATCATTCCACTAAAGAAGTATTATTGCACTGCCAGCCTAATCCCAAATTACGTTTATGGGCTCCTTCTTATTATGAGCCCGTTAGTCTCCCCGTATTTAAGATTCAATGCCCATTAATTAATTAAGTTACTGACAACTTCATTAATTAATATTTTTACCGAGAGTAGTACCACTCAACCTTATCATCATGCCGGAATAAATCCACCTGCAGGGTTTACATGATAATCTTTATGAGCTCCTCAAGAGGACACCATCAACCAATTCCGTTAGGACACAGATTTCTTCTACAATCAACAGCACACCATAGAGACATCATCATTTCCCAACTCACAGGGCATATTGATTTATCCTTTAAATCTCAACCATTGATTAATCAAAGAAATAAATACTGGTTTACATGTCGAGGTTATTGTATAGGGATTAAGAGTACGAACATCCATAATAGCAGAGATCAAGTTCTATTATATAGTCAATATAAACCGAACGATCTCAACGGCAATCCTATTCAATACACAAAGTGCACTAGTGCAATTTCATAGTCAAGAAAGACTAATGCCAAATCACACTACAACCATGTCGATATATAGTCCCCGTCTATCTCAGTTGTGAACATCTATTTATACTTTATAAGGATCTGATAATATGATCTTCTGTGTGACGCCGCACACCACATTATCTACAGTATAAAGTAAATGGACTTTTGCTACAACATAATTGCAAACGTTTGATCACATGATTCTCATTTTAAATATTATCTAAAGATTGGTCATACAAAAAACTAGACTTTTAGTATACAGTCCAATAGTTTTGTGCTTAAATCATAAGAAATAGGCTTAAAAGGCTTTAAATGGCTAACTAGGGATACTGCTTATGGGTAAGGAAATATATGGCAATGACTTAAAATGTCAAAGATGACCTAAAATCATTTCACAAACCTCCACTAATCGAGCTCATTCCCATAGTCTATGAGCAAGTTCTAGCTTACCAAGGCTTAATCGATTCAATCATGAAAAAATAACCATGTATGCACGGTTGAGGCTCAAATGCTCACAAACTTTTGCTCGGACCTTAAGGAACCTATTACACCTTCATTCATCTCAAAATTGAACAAGTTAAAGAAACCATGTTACAATTTTAAAGAGTAGAAATTCTTTACATAACTCGCCATCACTCATCACAAACGACTCATCATCACTATTAATAAAAAACGACTCATCATTACTCTTAATAAAAAATGACTCACACATCCTAAAAGTGAACCACCAAACAACCTTATACAATAATAAAAAATACAAACAAAACACACAATCAAAAACTCAACAAACAAGAAACAATACAAAAACATATAACATGCAAAAATGAAATCATCCATCAAAAGAACTTAAAGAACATATCCTCAATCATCCACAAACATATAAGCTGAACAATATCCCCATCACACTCAAAGTAGAAAAGCAAACTAAAATACCAAAAATAAAGGAATAGAAAATCACATAAAACCCCAAAATAAAGAAAAGTACTGAAATGTAAACCTCCCACAATACGTAACAATCATGAAGTAGCAATACTAGTGTACAACAATCCAAATCAAAGTCTAAATAAGCTAATGGAAATGACAAGACGAGCAATTTAAATCAAACTCTATCTCATGGCTCTGGAGGCTGAGGAAACTGATAAGGCTCCCATGGATTGTATGCCCGCTGAGCTCCGGGGGAACTGAAATTTAAACATAATCATCGTCATCTCCTCAATGTTAGAAATGTGACGACTAACCTCCTCAAATTATTGTCCATCCATGGCTGCCCGGCCTGTAAATTTCGGATATGTATCCCATGCTCCCTCTAGGGCTGCCTAATCTCTCTGACGTTCCATAGAGGATACTCCACCTCAAATTACATCCATGACTTCCCATTGGTGCATGATCGAAATCCTTTTCTTCATCAAAGTGTGGTGGATCCAGATCATACGTGCTTCTCAAACTCCACCTGGTGCTCTTCTTCTTCATTCCCTTCACTGCCTTCAACTCCCTCTCTGTTTGCTCGGTAGAATGTTCTTACCATCTCAAAATATCTAGCATTAGATATGCACAGATTCTCGGATGCCCTATGGCCAAAGACGGTCGTCAATCTTGGTGCCAGAAGAGGAAAAGGGCTACCTTAATCTTGCTTCAAACAGTAATCCTCTCCAACACGAGCCAAAAACTCCATACTCATAAGCATCGGGGCATTCAACCTGTTGAGAGTGAAAATTAATGATTTAACGGTCGAGTTTTAAAATTTTCATCTTTTTAATTTTTTAGTGTCTCTTATTTTATTATTGATGAATCATATGATGATGAGGTGTGCTTGAGCTTTGACGATTGAATAGGTACTAGAGGGGAAGACGATTTCTACACTTAGGCATTGACCTGATCGAGTTGAACAACTCGAGGAACTCGTGCATACGTTGAAGAAAAATCAGGTGCACTCGTTTCTTTATTCTAATTTTTATGTGTGCTTTTAATTCATGAAGTGGAAGGATTGAATTTATGTTTTTTGTGATCATGTGAGCTTATACTTTTAAATTGTGTCTAATATTCATACGCTTTTGAAATTGATGAAGGAAGTGTACTTGAGTTATATTGTGGGATATTGCTAACCATGAAAAGTGTTCTATTATTTGTTAAACACCCATGTGAGATTTTGAGCCTTATGATCATGTACATAATCACATGATATATTTCTTCCAGGTGAGTATCGTTCTTGTGTGTGTATTCTAGAACTTACCTCTTGTCTTACTTGAAATTACATGTGTATTAGATGATGGGAGATGATTTAAGCCATCCTTGGATTTATGAGTCACTTAACCAAATAATTCCCCATCGAATGATGTTTATCCGTAGTTAGTCCCGTTGAGCCTAAAAACCTCATTCTTTGGGAGCCTATGAGAAATAATCACTTTAAGCATCTAAATTTTTGAGCCTTAATTGTCCGTCATAAAGAGAATTAATGGCTTTTCAAAGTATGTTGATGGAGTTTGATAATAGCTTGGGAAGGAATGAAATTGGTGTTGAAACAGTGATTGAGCTTGAAAATGCATCTAAGTATAATAATGCAGTAGTGCTTAAATCTTGTACTCAATAGAATCAAATACCCTAGGGTAGTGCTTAAATCTAGTACCCTATGGAGGATGTGCGAGGTAGTGCTCGAAATTGGTCCTCGAGAGATAAACGGAGAGAAGAAAAAAAAAGAAAGAAAATAGGAAAAAAATGTTGTGCTAGAAAGAAAAAGAAAAATAAAAGAGTTGGGGAAGATGTTGTGCTTAATTGAAGAGGAAGAATAAAAGATTGAGAGAGACTGCAGGCTTGATTGATCCAAGTTTTGAGTAACTTATCCATATATTTCCTACCTTAACCAAAGAGCCGACATTACTTCCAAAAGAAAAGCCCTTTTTGATCCCATTGTCGAATCATACTTTTAGTGGTGGAGAGTTGAGACTCTTGGCAAACTTATGGTTACGCTTGCACTTGAATTGAATTTGAGCGTAAACACCTTAACCATTAAGTGTACATCTTTTACACTTGAGTGCGAGTGATATATACTTCCCGTGAGAACACGTCAATGAAGACTTGAATTGGTAGTGATTGTCTTCTCTTGTATGCTATGAATTTATTATTACATGTAATGAGAGTTGGATGACCTAAGTTGAGGACAATTGTGTTTTGAATGGGGTATTTGTTGTTGTCCTTGTTTTCTTACTCTCTCATTATTTTAATTTTCACTACAAGAAACTGCCGGATTACAGACGAATTTACCCGCGGAATGAAACTGTCGGTAATTACCGACAGATTACCGACGTTTTATTGATTTAATATGATTTATTTTTAAAAATTATCAAAAGAAATTTCCGATGGTTTTTTGCAATGGATTACCCACGGAATTAGGGACGAATTTTTTCCGTCGGTATATCCGTTGCTATTTTAGTGGACTTACATGCACGAACTTATTCCCGATAAATTACCACGGATTGGTAAATATATAAATATTTATTTTAAAAAATAATTCAAGTCTTTAATTTACCAACAGATGTAATTCGTCGGTAAATATAAAAAAATTATTTTAAAAATAATAATTTCAATCTTTAATTAACCGACGGAATTAATTCGTCGATAAATATATAAAATATTTTTAAAAATAATAATTTTAGTCTTTAATTTACCGACGCATTTAATCCGTCGGTAAATATATACTAAAATTTTATTAAAAAATAAAATTTCAATCTTTAATTTACCGACGGATTTAGTCCTTCGGTAAATATTTAAATATTATTTAAAAAATATTTAATCATTAATTTACCAACTGATTCAATCCGTCGATAAATATATAAAATTTTATTTAAAAAAATTATTTTAGTAATTAATATACCGACGAATTTAATCCGATAGTAAATATATAAAATTTATTTTAAAGTAATTAAATTCAGTTTTTATTTGCTCACGGAATAATTCCGTCGGTAAATTAAAGCTTACTTTACTTAAATTACTAAAATCACTCATCTTTTCCCTCGATAAAACGAATCTAGGGTTGTGCCAACAAACCCACCCCTCTTCCCAAATGAATCGATTTTTCAAATTTTTCCGAAATCGTAACTCCAACAATCAAAATCAAAACTAAAGCCCTAATTCATGAAATTCCCAAAATCAAACAAGGAACACGCTGACTGTCGCCAGCCACAAACGAAGAACACGCTCTCGCCGGTGGCCGCACTCTACCCCACTCCTACTCCCAGCTAGCGACGCCACCCACTCTCGATGCTGGACCTGCCTACAGGTCACCACTACACCTATCGCCATTATTGTCGGCCGCTTCAGGTGGCTTCAGCTTCACCTTCCCGATCTTGGTCGAGCACTTGAGGTTCACGTCTCTTCCCTTTTTTATTCCATGAATCATTTTCTCTATTGATGAACTCCTTTTCAAAATGCAATGGAAATTTAAGGTTTAGTTGAAGATTTCATAAGAGAGAGACTTGAGGTGGTTTAATTGTATTTGACAGTTTCCATTTGACAAAGAGAGATATTAAGATGACAAAAAAGAAAAGAAAAAGGATATAAAGCACAAAAACATAAATATGTTGTTCTTAACATTTACTCGGCAAGGCTAGTGTGCTTCAGGATGGTATACTATTGCTTTATCTAGGATTTGTGTTTTCTCTTTGATTTAATACTTATGTTTTATAGGATTTTGTTTGTTTTTATTTCAATTAAATTATTATTAAAAAAGAAGAAAATAAAGCAAGTATAGATGATAAAGATGTTGAAAAAAAGCTAAAAAGCTTGGAAAGGAGCCAAACACGGCTTGAAAACAAAAAGTACATCCTGAAAATTAGATCCTTTGGAGTGAACCTTTATGAGTATTCCACAGTCCCCCGAAATCGCGGGTTCTAGTAGAATTTCTGTTGGGCTGGTTTGAATAAGATCTCTTGTTGTTGCCCACAGCCTCACAATCATCTATGCATTGAGCTGATGTCATCATATGGTGGCATTCCAAATTGTTTAGAATTTTTTTTGATTTACCACCTTTCATAAGTTGCAAAGGAGGAAAATCATCCCCCACATCATCATTGAAAACATAAGACCCACCCACAACAGATTTATCATGACTGAACATGTCTGAATGAGTTAGATTTGCACGCTGGAAATTCTCCTCAGCTTTCGCTCTCGCTATTGCGATGATGGCCGCGCTGATGAATTTGGGCGAAGCCGTTAAGTCTGCCTTATTTCCAAGATGGGGCTGATCAGATTGCGCAGACTATGAGTCAAGATGGGTGCAACCAACACCCATGTCCATGGAAAAATCAGATGCAGGTTATAGGTTCACGATTTAAGCAGCCAAATTCGAGTCTTCAAGCACACTAAATTGATTTGAAAGAGATACTGTTGGGGAAGGGGTTACCTTATTATTACACCCAATAGAATGAGAAATAGCAGCATTCCCTGCTTTAGACACAGGGGAGTTCACGTTAGGCCCAGAACCAACAGGATCCGGGTAAAAACATCAGTTGAGAGCAAATGCTTCAAAATAGTAACCATTTTGGGCACATCAGAATTCACGGGTGAAGATAATCTTTCGACAGAAAGAGCATTAGAGGCAGTAGCTATGGGATAAGAATGAGTATCAGAGACAGGAGAAAGCCAGGAGTGATCTATGATATTAGCAGCAACAAAAGCAGAAGGCTGTGCAGTAGGAGTAAAGACCTGAGCCTCTTCCGAAATAGGCTGGACAGGCTGCTTCAAAAAGGTATTCTTATGCTCAACAAAACCATCATCATCTTTCCTATTCCTTTTATGTTTTTTCAAGCAATTCTCCATAGAGTGTCCCAAGTTAGAGCATGAAAAACAGAACTCCGGCACATTTTCGTAACCGACAGAGACACAAAAGCACTTACCAGCAATCTCCAGGTTGATATATTGAAGTAAATCATGCTGGACATCAACATCTACCAGCACACGGGCAAAACCCGTAGTACCATTCGTAGCACGAACATCGACTTGAATAGGGGACCCAACAAAGGCTGCAATGGATCGAATAATACGCTCAGTCCATAGTTCGTAAGGAAATTCAAAGATTCGCATCCACACCGGTACCACGGAGGACTTGACCTTGTAAGGATTGAAACCCGGCTTCCACTTCTGGACCCTGATTTTACCTGAATTGAACTCAAAGAGACGAGTATGCAGTATGTCCTGCTTCTTTTCCAGATTAGCAATCAAACAATTAAAAAACCTTTTCCAAGAGGGATAACATAGACATCCGAGAGAGACCACAGTTGTTTCAGAGTATCCGTCAATTTCAAGGTCAAAATCGGTGGCTGACCTTGACTCAAAAGCACTCGAAGTGTGAGAAATGATGAGCAAACCTGAACCCTTGATTGATAATAAGAAGGATTGATGGAAATAACAATATTATCACCAGATTGGGAGATGGGTAACGGATCTGAACAATCTGATTTGTCGTGAATTTGACCCAAAAGACTTTGAATTGCCGGAGCCGATGAGGTAGTTTGCGCAAGGGGATCGCGATCCCGACGCAGAGGAAGCACAATCGGTTCCTTTTCAAGATCAACAGACCTGCTGTAGACAGAACCCTATTTGGAAAAATCAGCAAGAGCCGATTTGGGCGTACTCGACACCCTACGCACGTCATCGCCGTCCGAATTAGCTAGAGGGACGAACCCTGATTTGGAGAACCACGCTGCATCAGAGCCATTAGTGTAATCCTTAAGGATTTTGTCTGAATTGGGAACGGAATGGTCCATGGAAGCAAAAAAAACCCTAGAGAGAGAATTCAGTTTTATGGGTGCAAGTGACTCATTCTAATTGCTTTTTTTGTGAAACACCTTTTGCAAGTTAAACTTTGCTCCTTTTGTTCTTGCTAGTCAACAAAGATTAAGAATTTTAATATAATATGATTTGAGATTATTTTAATATAATATGATTTGAGATTTAATTTTACAAATTAGAAATGATGGTTATGGTTTAAATGTATGTAATTGAAGCTGGTGGAAGGGGTTCTTTGTTATGTGATGGTTAT
This sequence comes from Pogostemon cablin, assembly GCA_023678885.1. Lineage (NCBI taxonomy): Eukaryota > Viridiplantae > Streptophyta > Magnoliopsida > Lamiales > Lamiaceae > Pogostemon > Pogostemon cablin. The sequence continues at coordinate 9,893,927 of CM042978.1, read as the reverse complement.
GGTTTTAATTTCTCTGTACTCTTAGTTTATGGGACAAGAAATAAAGTAAGAGCATTCAACTTTTTGGATACTTGCCACGTCCATGTTGCTGGTGCCACTCTATGAGTCCATGTTTCTGCTCTTATATTCATATCTAAAGGGCATCACCTGTTAGACTTTTTCTTAATTTTAATTCGCTACTTACAGTTTGGTTTCGCCCCTACTATCTATCCTCAACGATCAGACAACAGGACTGTGATGTGCGTACTATCTCCTTATTTCCATTATCTGTTATACTTGAGTTTTTAAATAATCTTATTTTTGAGATTACTTGTTCTTTTGCATGAACCCTAGCTTTTACTTGAATATTTTTAATAGAAAAAAATTAGTTGTTAACAATGTTTTTTCTTTTACTTCTTATAAAATCTCAGTTTTTGTTATTTAATTTCAAACTAAACATTTCTGTCACTTTTGTAGGCATGGACCAGGTTTATAGGAATAGTTCCATTATATCAACATCTCGTGTGGTTCTTAACATCAATGATTTTGGTGCTAAAGGATATAAATTACTGATGATAACAAGGTAATTACATAACATTTTGTGAATTTTATGAGAAGAGTTACTTAATTTAGAGAACGGTGAGGTACCAATTGGAATCTAGAGTTGGAATTCAATTAGGAAACATCTGTCTGTTATATCAGAAGGGTTGTAGAATTATCCTTACTAATATGTTTTTTTCTTTAAAAATACCTTTTCTAGTTGGCATTTGAATTTTTTTGAAACCCCAAATCCTCTTTTTTTTTTTTTTTTTTTTTTTGTTTTTGTTGGGTATGCTGAATATAATTGTGCAATGCATTGTTTTGGCCAGCATTAAATATAGGGTCGTTTTCAAGTTATGGAATTTTCAAAAGTCCTTACATTTCTAACTCGGTTAGAAATTGGTTGTATGCTTTGTTGCAATTTGTACTTTGTGGAATGAATCCCTCATCCATGTCTTTCTCATTATATTTAATAGAATCATTGTTTCTTAAATCCCATAGTGTGGCATAATCTTTGTTTCTTGGTGACTATTTTAATCTTCGTTGTGGTTAGAGTTATTGCATTATTTTAATATATAATCTGCTGCAACAGAATGCCCTCTACAAACCTGTTACATCTTTGTTGTACTATCATTTTCAATTTTCAATTTTTTTTAAATTTTCTTGTGACCTAATGTTGTTTGTTTATAGTGTAATTCACATGAGGGGGGCATTTCTTAGAAGTTGTATCATTTTAATCAATGTTCATTGATATATTCCTATCCTTTTCAATTAAAAACTTAACCACATTTTCTTCTACTTTTGTAACTTGATTAATAATCTTCTCTACCATGTTATAGAAAGACACGTGGTATGGGAGCTGGTCGCAAGCTCAAGTCCCAGCGTATTAGGCAAATATGGGAAGTGATTAGCCATAGCTTGTAGTCGGGTTGACCAATTCAAAAATTTATTGAACCACAGGGAGGAAGACACTAGAGCTTAAGCTATCTCACGTTTCTTGTGATTTTATAGAGACGAGTCATCAAAGGAGGTTGTTGAAACAAGAAAATAAAATCAATCAAAGCAAGCAAGCAAGTAATGATCAACAAATAAGATAGATAGATGAATGGTGGATTTCCAAGTTAAGTAAAAGTGAGATTAACAACAATCAAGAAGTGGTAATTCTAGGAATTAGGTATCAAATTCATATGTACCATGGATATAGAATTAGGGCCAACACTAAATTCACCTAAACTCCCTCTCGAGATGGATAAGATATGAATATCGAATAGCTCAACGGATTGGTTCTCACTCAAACAATTCCAACTAGGTACTAAGCTTGAAATGAGAGCCCCTTCACGTAATTAATCAACCTCTCGATCAAACCAATCACATGTTCTATCAGAGAGTTCTAAATTCTAAAGGATTTTTCAATCTCTTTACAATTTATAATGCACATGAAATGTTTGATGAAATGATTCACTCAATTATCCTAAGCATATAATTGATTTCTCAATCTAATTACATATTTAGAACAACTAAACACACAAATCATCATAAACCTCAAGATCTCAAAAATCAATGATAGAAAATCCATTTACCCAATCAACATATGAATTAAAATACACAAATCCCAAAAATTATCCAACAACTCTCATGTTGCTAATCTCACAAGGGAGATTAGCCTACCATATTCATAAGAAAATTAACATAGACATTAAGATCCTTACAAAACATGATAAACAATAGGATTCAATACAAAAGTTGGATGAAAACTCCCTTGGATGCATCCAATGGTGATCTTCTTCTTCCCATTGCAATCTTCCTCTCTTCCTTGCTTCTTTTCCTCTATTGGATGAAGTTTTTGATGGTGGGATGAAGGTAGATCCAATGGATGGTGATGGATGAAGATGGTGGTGTAAAATGGAAGAAATGGTGTGTGATGTGTGTGTGCAGCCTCAAACCCATGAAAAGTCTGATCTAATGTTGAAATATTGAGTATTTATACCCCTTGGGAAGCTTCTAGAAGGTTCTGGAATTTTTCTGAATTTTAGCACCTATACGGCTCGAGTTTGGTACACGGCCACAGGGGTGGCCGTGTTGTGTGTTCTGATGCATACGCACGGCCTTTCTGGACAGGCCCGTGCACGGTACACGGGTCGTGTAGTTGCACACAGCACGACTCGTGCACTGAACTCGACTTCGAACTGGGCGAGTTGCATTTTCTGGTGACAGTACACGACCAACTCTTATAGGGCCGTGTACTGTACACGGCTCATGTAGCTGTTGCCTTGTTTCTCTTTCTTTGTTTTATCTCCGAATTGAGATCCATTTTTCCTATGTCTTCCTTTTCGCTTCTAGAATCTCTTTTTACCTGGAAATCATACATTTAAGCTCATTTTCACACATTTCCATAAAAATACAAAATACAACCAAGTAGAACACATATACGGATAAAATAATACGAAAACGGACATAAAAAGACACTAAAAACTATGAGAAAATATTACTCATCACACCCCCAAACTTAAAGTGTTGTGCATCCCCGAACAACGAAAATGATAAACCAAGAGGTGATATTTTCACCTAGGAAAAGACTAAACGAACATAAATAATAACACATCAATAGCAATAAGAATCACAATTTATGCTAAATAATCCTACAATATTAAACTCATGACATGAAAAATTAACAAGTTCAATCAAAAGAGAATAAAGTGTAATATAGTCCCTTTTTGGTCCAAGCCTCACATCGGATATCAATTCCACTCAATACTCTTTAAGGTAGGTAACAATACTCATCAATCGATTGGCTCGACTCGCTATAAGCTTGCTCGTGGACTACATTCACAAACCACCAAAGTTTCAATTAATGATAAAAAAAGTCTTTAATTAGGATGCAATGATAGGCTCTTTGATAGGGTAGGTAGAATATAGGTAATAGTGACTAAACAAGTGTAAGTAATCGATGATATGACCAATTTCTCCAACTTCTCCACTTTTCTTTCTTCCTTTCTCGTCTTTAATATTCACAAGTACTAATCATCAACTTTTCTTATTTTGAACTTCTTTCAATGTATGCTTCCTTCTTCGAACTTTTAAATTCTTGAGCATATTATTGTTGCTTTGCTCATTTACTTGTTTTGAGGTTGCATGTCCATTCTGGGTTTTTCTCTTTTCATCCTTTTTCTTACTTGTTATCATTTCCTTTCTTTTCTTGCACAATTCTCATCAAACCTTTTTAAACCACCTCTCCTCAATCACTCACACAAAAGGGTAATTATATAAGGCTCAAATAGGTAATCAAGACTTGTAATGTGCTAAATTCACAAAAATAGGCTTAAAGGCTCAAAGTGGTTGACTAGGGATGATGTTCATGGTAGGAAAATTTATGGCAATGACTATGAATAACAAGGATGGCCTTAGATCATTTCACTAATCTCCACTAATCGGGCTCGTTCCCATAGTCTTTGAGCAAGTTCTAGTTTATCAAATACAACCAATCTACTCGTGAAAATAAATACCATGTATGCATGGTTGAGGCTCAAATACTCACAAGCTTGTGCATTCGACCTTAAGGAACTTATTACACCACATTCATCTCAAAATTGAACAAGTTAAGTAAAACATGTCACAATTCGAAAGTGTAGAATCATAACTTGTTATCACTTATCACTACAACACATCATCACTCACATTCAAAAATGACTAATGACCTCCCTAAACAAACCACCAAACATACCAAGACAAAAATACAAATACACAAAAAACATAAAATAAAGACTCACCAAACAAGAAACAATCAAAACACATAACATGCATAAATAACAAAACCATCCATCAATAGAAAATGAAGCATACATTCATATCATCCATAATCAATTAAACTCACAAACACCCCATTCTTGATTGAAAAAAAAATCCTAAATTACGAAAGTAAACCTCCCACAAACATAACAAATGAAGTAGCATGTTAATCACATCAATCCAAATCAAATCAAATCAAATTATGCTAAGCACATAAAAGCATAGGGTGTAGAATGAACTCTCTCAATAGGCATTTGGTAGTAGAAGTTTTTGGCTCCTTGCTCAATTCATGCTTCCAATACCCTTCATACATGTTCAACAAAACCATTAGCTCAACAATTTCATTAAAAATATGGATCATCATGCACTTCAACACAACAATCATATCAAAATCCAACCAAACTCGTGTTTAAAATTGGGTCAATTTTATAAGAATCACATCACACACTTTTCCCCAAACTTAAATCGAAACAAGTTGAGACTTAAGTTTGCAAAAAGTTGTGGGACTTACCCTTGTAGTTTCCATTGATGATCTTCTTGTTGAGAAGCAAACGCATCCAACGAATTTAGCCATGTCCACCACGCACTAGCCCCCCCAAACTTAACTCGAGACAAGAGTTGAGAATTAAGTTTGCAACAAGTAATGCGATATGCCCACTCAAATTCATGAAGCACTTCTCTTTTCTTAAATGTGCATTTTCTCACAAGCACAATCCACCTACAAGACCAAACAACAACAAAAACATCAAAAGATAAAAAGAATGGGTTGCCTCACATTTAGCGCTAAGTTTAACGTCTTCATGCCAGACAGAATTTTACGATCATTGGACCAAATGTTGGTCCATCACACTCCCTCCTTGCATCCTCACTTTGAACATTTGCTTTGCCTTCTTCTTATCCACTAGCTCAACTTCACCGTTCTTGCTTACAAGCATCATGTCATCATCAAGAAGTGATTCTAGTGGACTTCCTCTTTCTCCTTTGTCAAGCTTCCAATCAATCTCCGATGCTTTCATCCTATTAACATCATAAGAAGTTAAGTTAGAATTTGACATTTTCATAAAATCATGAAGAAATAAATTTAAATTGTCAAAGAGAATAGAGTCTTGATCCATAAGATCATCCGGAGGCTTCAAATGAAACTTGGCTCCTTTTTCCTTATTGCACAAGAATGTAACACTCTCTCCTTTTGAGCTCAAAAACAACTCTTGTCTTCCAACATTAATTTTCGCTCTTCCGGTAGCTAGAAATGGCCTTCCCAAAATAAATGGAACTTTAGGGTCCGCCTTCACTTCCAACACCATGAAGTCGACCGGAAAAGCTAGCCCCTTCACTTTTACCTCCACGTCTTCAACGATTCCTAATGGCTTTACAACCTCACCATTTACAACTTCAAGATGGATAGTTGTAGGCTTAAGCTCTCCAAGATCAAGATATTTGAATGTGGCATGAGACATCACGTTGACGCTTGCTCCCATGTCACACAGTGCATCAAGGGTACCCTTCCCTTCAAAATCACAAGGAATTATGAACTTTTTCGGATCACCAACTTTTGTAGGTCCCCCTTTTTGCATCGACTCACTTGTTTCAGATTGCTCTTCTTTCTTTTTCTCCTCATACTTCTTCTTAAGATTCTTCACATGCTCTTCAAATTCCTTTTTCTTCTCCTCCTTTACAAACATTTGTGGGTAGGGAATAGAGAATAAAGTGATCAGAATATCCCAATAATCACGTTTGCACTCCTCTTCTTTCACCTTCTCCTCCACTTTCTTTTCCTCTTGCACCCTCTTCCACTTAGGTATCCATTTAGGCCTTTGCTTTTCTTTCATTTCTCCAACAACCTTGCTTTCCACCAACCTTTCTTCAACCTTTCATTCCTCTTCCATATCAACAAACAAACATTGAGCTTTCGAATTGACTTCGGTTGTGGCCGAAAACTTTCCTTTTTGTTGAGCACTCAAGGTATTTGTAATTTATCCCACATTATACTCCAAAGCTTTGAGCCTCTTTTCATTTGCTTCTTCTGCCTTTTTCAAAGCTTCATCTCGAGCATTGTTAGATGCGATCAATTGTTCAAGTAGCTCATCAATCAATGCTCTTCCCTCATTGTTTGGTGCCTTAGCCCCAGGTTGATATCCCGGAGGATATGCAACTGCATTGCTCGGATTAGAGTAGGAGAAGTTACCTTGCCTTTGTTGTTGTGGGTAAGAGCTTCCACTCGCTTGACTATTAAAGCCTCCCTGCCTTGGTGGAAAATTACCTTGGAAATTATTTTGGTAATTCCCTTGATAACCCCTTCCTTGCATGTAGAGCAAATCTTCCATTTTTTGCTTCGACATAGCCCATTGTTCTCCATTCACAATATTCGGAGGAAGCATACCTTGTTCACTTTGTAGCTCTTCAACCATGTTAGCTCCTTGATTCACACCTTGGTTCGAACTCATTTGCCTCAACATTTCCATCGCTATCGCTTCAACACTTGGCTCAACATTCAAACTCTTCACACTAAACTGTTGCCCTTAATCAAAATTCTCAAAACCATAGCATCCACTTACCCTCTCCGATGGCCATTGATATACATTTGTAATAATCTCATCAAATATCCTTATTGCCCTTTCCGGAGTCACACCAAGTACGGATCCACCCGCCGAAGCATCAACAAGCACTCTTTGACCATTCACTAATCCTTGATAGATAAATCCAACTTGTTGATTTTCCGGGAAGCCATGTTGTGGACACTTGCGTAGCATATCCTTAAACTTTTCCCACGCTTCGTAAAAACTCTCTTGAGGCATTTGCTTGAGTTGAGTGATCAAGCTCTTCATTTGAAGCATCTTAGAAGGCGGGAAATATTTGTGCAAGCTCATCCCATGTGTTGCACGTACCCGGATAGATAGCCATGTTCGTGCACGATCCCTCAACGAGAACGGAAACAACCTCATCTAGATACATTCCTCACTCTCCCCATTCATCTTCACGGTATTGGCAATCTCAATAAATTGAGCTGGATGAGCATTAGGATCTTCATTCGAGATTCCACTAAATTGTTGCTCTCTTACCATAGAAATCAAGTCCGCTTTAAATTCAAAGTTGTTGGCATTGATCGGTGGACCCATCATATGTGGCATTGCCCTCGATATAAAGAAATCCCAAATCACCCTTTGATCATTATGAATTCCATGTTGCACCGGAGGTGGTGGTGGTGGTACATAAGCTTGTTGTGGAGGAGCATAAGCTTGTGGAAAGCCTTGTTGCCTTAGAACTTGTTGCACCATTTGTTGAAGCAAAGCTTGATTGTTTCTACCTCCAAAATTTTGTTGATCTTGTTGAGGAGGATTAGCATTGACTTGAGGTGCGTTGTCTTGCACGTTCACATTTTGTCCTCCTTTCCCATCATCCTCTATCCCCACACGATTATCTTCTTGGAAATTCTCCATTAACTCACTATTTGTTGATTTGTTCGCCTTTCTTTTCCTTCTCAACGTATGCTCAATCTCCCAATCAATAGGTTCTATTTGTTACCCTTTGGATCTTGTTTGCATACACCTTCAAAGCAAAAGAAGTTAGAACAAGGTTTTCAAAAGCAAATACAAGTAAACAATTAAAAAAAATATCTCTATTAAGATTACTCAAAACGATCATTCTTCAAGCTACTAGCAACTGTTGCCTCCCCGGTAACAGCGCCATTTGATTAGCCATAACTTGTAGTTGGGTTGACCAATTCAAGAATTTATCAAACCACGGGGAGGAAGACGCTAGAGCTTAAGTGATCTCAAGTTTCTTGTAATTTTATAGAGACGAGTCATCAAAGAAGGTTGTTAAAACAAGTAAATAAAATCAAAGCAAGCAAGCAAGCAATGATCAACAAACAAGATAGATAGATGAAGGGTGGATTTCCATGTTAAGTAAAAGCGAGATTAACAACAATCAAGAAGTCGTAATTTTAGGAATTAGGTATCAAATTCATATGTATCATGGATATAGAATTAAGGGCCAACACTAAATTCACCTAAACTCCCTCTTGAGATGGATAAGATATGAATATCGAATAGCTAGGTACTAAGCTTGAAATGAGAGTCCCTTCACACAATTAATCAATCTCTCGATCAAACCAATCACATGTTCTATCAAAGGGTTCTAAATTCTAAAGGATTTCTCAATCTCTTTACAATTTATAATACACATGAAGTGTTTGATGAAATGATTCACTCAATTACCCTAAGCATATAATTGATTTCTCAATCTAATCACATATTTAGAACAACTAAACACACAAACCATCATAAACCTCAAGATCTCAAACATCAATGATAGAAAATCCATTAACCCAATCAACATATGAATTAAAATACACAAATCCCTAAAATTATCCAACGACCCTCATTTTGCTAATCTCACAAGGGAGATTAGCCTACCATATTCATAAGAAAATTAACATAGACATTAAGATCCTTACAAAACATGATGAACAATAGGATTCAATACAAAAGTTGGATGAAAACTCCCTTGGATGCCTCCAATGGTGATCTTCTTCTTTCCCTTGCAATCTTCCTCTCTTCCTTGCTTCTTTTCCTCTATTGGATGATGTTTTTGATGGTGGGATGAAGGTAGATCCAATGGATGGTGAATGGATGAAGATGGTGGTGTAAAATGGGAGAAATGGTGTGTGCAGCCTCAAACCCACCAAAAATCTGATTTTATGTTGAAATATTGGGTATTTATACCCATTGGGAAGCTTATAGAAGGTTCTAGAATTTTTCTGAATTTTAGCACCTACACGGCTCGAGTTCGGTATATGGCAACAGGGGTGGCCGTGTTGTGTGTTCTGATGCATACGCACGACCTTTCTGGACAGGCCCGTGCGCGGTACACGGGCCATGTAGCTGCACACAGCACGACTCGTGCACTGAATTCGGCTTCAAACTGGGCGAGTTGCATTTTCTGGTGATAGTACACGGCCAACGCTCGTGTAGCTGTTGCCCTGTTTCTCTTTCTTTGTTTTATCTTCGAATTGAGATCTGATTTTTTTCTACGTCTTTCTTTTCGCGTCTAGAATCTCTTTTTACCTGGAAATCATACATTTAAGTTCATTCTCATACATTTCCATAAAAACACAAAACACAACCAAATAGAACATAAATATGGATAAAATAATACGAAAATGGACATAAAAAGACACAAAAAATTAGGTGAAAATATCACTCATCAGGAAGACAAAGCTTACAAGAAATCTCATCTTGGAAATGAGTAGAAGAACCTTTTGCTGGGTCATCTTATGCCAAAGGCATTGTGCTTGAGAAAGTGTAATTGTGTGCCGTTTACATTATGTTTACTGGTCTATGTTTATGGCATTTGATTGTAAGTTTTGCCTAACTAACTTTGTACATTTACAAATGTATTTAGTAAAATTTGATATTTTGTGGCGAATTTGGGTTTTTATTTGAAATTGTGGAGATTTGTGTATCTTCAACTGTTATTTGAAGTCTGAATATATATCTGGTTATTTTACAGAGTTTTATGTTATGATTCTAAGTGAGGGACTCCGAAACTTCATTAGAACTGTCATATAAGAATGTTTATTAATTGAATTGAATTTGGGTTAATAATTAGGAAAAAGAGATTAATTTTATATTACCTATAAAGGGAGATCATATCGGGTTAGAGTAGCATCCTAGGGGGAAATAATTGATACTGATAGTACCTAGAAAGGGGGATAAAATTATTCTCTTGCTCCGAGGTTATTCACACGTGTCACACGCATGTTTACTTATGTCTATAGAGTAGATATGCATGGTTAAGTGATGCGTACATAGTCCACAAGGTAGAGTCGGCCAGCACACTTGAGATGAAAATTAAGTAGTAAAACTGGATTATCCTAGAGCTATATATTTTCCATTCTTTAGACACTTTAGTTTTCTTCCAGTGCTATTTTATTTTATTTATTATTTAATTAATTTATTTAGTAGTTTAATAATTCTCAAATCTTATTGTCAATTTGTCTTAATAATTTAGTAAATAATTAAATTGATAATACGCCGTCCTTTGGGTTCGATATTTAGCTTGGTCGCTTGCCTAATCTACAATTGATATCTTTAATACTTTGTGATTAATTTTTTGTGCAAAGAAAATGCTCATCACAACCCCTCACCAACCATCGGGCGCCTCTCACCAAAATCCTCTCTCGGCCTGTCCCTCGGTAATCATGGTAATCATTTCTCCAATCGTAATCCACTGATGGACTTGCCTCTTCGCTAGCCTCTCTATGTGCTGAATGAACTCGACAGCTATATTGAATTCATGCCCATGATATAGACAATACATCATATGCAGCTCTCTCTCTATGATGGATCCTCTCTTTGATCTATCTAACATAGTGTTAGATAGTATTTTCTCCAAGTAGCACATAGTAGGATTCCGTATTGCAGTTCCTTTAGACGAGCTAGCTTGATATGCGGGCTGCTGATCAATTCCATCATTTATGAGTTTAAGCCACCTTCTTTGCTAGTCAAATCTTTCCACATAAGAGTAAATGACCCTATCCTCATCCCGTGGGCATCTGAAATACTCTTTCAACTCCGGTGTCTCAACTACATTCCTCTTGTTATCTAGCTAAAATGTGATGAAAGTAAGATATCCATTGCGATTCTTTATGACCTCTAGCGTACTCAAGAATTCCGTTGTAAGGCTCCGGTAGGTGGTCAACCCCTTATTACAGAATGCCTCCATGTAAACATTCCTAAATATAGACCTTATGTCATCTTCAATTCCAAGTGTTACCATGGTTTGGTGATCTTGAAATCTAGTAGCTTGAATTTTAGGATAAATAGCTCACCACCTCGAGGCAGGTCTAGGCCACACATCCGTGAAATCTACATCCATCAATACGGGATTAGTCCCCTCAATCATCAATTGTGCATCACAAATCTTCATCATTAAGCTCCACAAAGTCTTGTCCCCTTCGGCCTTTAGCTATCTACATCATAAGAATTCAACAATTAAATCAAGACTTGAAAGCATATTTTCCAAATTAAAATGATTAATCCAGCTCATATTAGCATGTTTAAAGAGCTAAAACCTAAAAAAATATTTTTTTCCCATACATTCATGTATTAGCACATTTCAAATTCTCCATTAATTAAGTGTCATTCATCAAGTATCATCCAATCATACAAATATCAACAAAGCACATCAAATTTACTTCAAAGGCTTCCAATAATATCACCGATTAATCTCATGCAAGCCAAATGTCAAATTAGAGCTCCAAATTGCACCAAACATTCTCTTAGGCAATTAATCGAACTCATTACGTGTATACTTTCAACATGTAGCTTCAACACTTTAATTTTAATGATTTCATGCCAAGTTTCAATCTTTTAAAACATTCCCATAATAATCATGCACCAATTTCTAAATTCAACCCAACACTTTAACCAATTCATACACTTTATTCTAATTCCCAAATTATGAACCCTAACTTATTTTCACATAATTCAAACAAATTTCAATCAATTGTTCATGCAAAATCATGTCTAGGATTCATAGCAATACTCTAATCCACTTATACAACAAAGCCCATTCTTCAATTTGAGGAATTTTAAACCAATTCAAAGAGTTAGGGGTAGAGATTGCATACCTTGTTTGAACAATTGTGGTGTTGATTTAAAGGGGAATCAAGCCTCCAAAGGTAAGATAATTCACTAACCTTTAAGTTTTGGAATAATTTAAGAAAGGAAGAGGAGAATTGACGGGCTGGGCTGTACGGTCGTTTCTGAAGACAAGAGCCTAAAAACACGAACAAGGCACTGGCTGGAATGAGTAGATTTCGCAATTTTCATTCTGTCCTTCAGCTCTTACTCGACCCGACTTCAAAAACTCAACACGAGCTTAAGCACCTAGCTCAACTCGAGTTGCATACTCGACCTTTTCCTGGTCGAGTTCGTGTCTCTGATGTTAGCACTCGACCTTTGTACAGGACCGAGCTCCGAACTTGGCTCGAGTTCTTAAACCTATTTTTGAAAATTTTAGAACTTCGAGCCTTGTTTTTCCCTGCTCGTTTACTTCCAATATACCTTATATATGCTCAAAAAACTAGTCAAAAACCATCAGCTCAATAATTACAACCAAATAATGGACTAGGATGCACTTCAACACCACCAAACTATCCAAAACGAACCCAAACTCATGATAAAGATTTAAAATTACCCCTAAAATATGAGAAGCGTATGCATCACAATAAGTCAAGGTAAGTCACACAACGCACTATTCCCCCAAACTTAAAATTGACACAAAATTTGAAATTTAAGTTTGCAAAAAGTTGTGAGACGTACCTTCACACTTCAAATAAAGCACTTCTTGTATCTCCAAGAAAATCAAAACAATTAAAAAGAACCTACTAAAATGGGTTGCCTCCCATCAAGCGCTCAATTTAACGTCTTCGAGTTAGATGCATATAAACATTTTAAAGTTCAAAATTTCCAAGGGCCTCGTTGCCCTTCATCTTCACTCTAAACACTCTAAACATTTCTTTCACGACATTCTTGTCAGTATCCCTAACTTTCATGGCACTTGAACTTGCCTCATCGACCCATTTTCTTACCTTTTCAAATCCCGGGGGTCCTTTATCAATCTTCCAATACACGTGTGGATCTCCCCCAACATTTTCTTCTCCTTAGAACAATGATCTGCAAATTCAAGTAAGAAGTTAGTCAAATCTTCATCCTTAAGAATCTCTTTTACCATTTGAACTTTATCATCTGGAGGCTTAATGGGTGGCTTCAAATAAAGATCTCCCCCTTTGAGATTTTTGCTAGATAGCACAACTTCTCTTCCATGTGATCAGAGCGAGAGTTCTTTCTTATCCATATCGAATTTTGCTCTTCCGGTCGCTATGAAAGGCCTTCCAAAATAAGCGGAATTAAGGGATCCGCTTGTCTATCAACAACCATAAAATCCACCGAAAAGATAAAATCTTCCACTTTCACAATCATATCCTCATAACTCCACGAGGCTTTATCACCGAGCCATCAATGATTTTAATTTACACAAGTGTTTCCTTTAAACTCCCAATGCAAAGTTTTTAAAAAAATTTCAAAGGCATAACATTTATACTCGAACCAAGATCACATATGGCCTTGAAGTATCCCCATTCCCGATTTCACAGATAAGAACAAATTTTCTGGGGGCCTTGACCTTCAATGAGGCATCAACTTCAATAACCTCATGATCTTGTTCCAACATCTCCTCTTTATCAAAAGAACTTTTATCATCAACAAGAGACAAAATTTCACATATAGTTTTCTCCTCGTCAAAAGAAAAATCTTCATCAAAAACAACTTTTTCATCACTTACCAACAATTCTTCAACATTTTTACAAACAAAATTTTTTCACCATTCGGAACAGCTTGTTGTTTCCACGTACCCTTTCTCCATCATACTTTCTATAGTAACATACAAACATTGTTCCTTAGGATCCAACATGGTTGCAGAGGGAAACTTACCTTTATGATGTACTTCACCTTGCTTATTTGCCATTTGACTCATTTGCATTTCTAATGCTTTGAATCTCCTAACACTCACCTCCTTCTCTTGCTTTCTTTCCTCTTTTACTAACTTCTTTTCATCTCATTCATGCTTCAATAGTTCAAACATCTTACTCATTTAATCCTCAACCGTAGGCTTCCCTTCATGTATACTAAAAGTCTAGCTTTTTGTATGATCAAATGTTTTGCATATTATAATTGCAAAAGTCCACTTACTTAATACTACGGATAATATGTTGTGCGACAATACGCGAAAGTTAATATTATCTGTTTCCTTATGAAGTATAAACATATGCTCACAATCGAGATAGAAGGGACTCTTTATCGGGATGATTGTAGTGTGATTTGGTATTAGTTTGTCTTGACTATAGAATCACATTAGTGCACTTTGTGTATTGAGCAGGACCGCTTGAGATCGTTTGACTTATACTGACTATATAGGAGAGCTTGATCTCAGTTATTATGGATGTTCGTGCTCTTAATCCCTATATAATAACCTCGACACGTAAGTCAGTATGTATTTCTTTGATTCATCAATGAGTGAGATTTAGATGTAATTAAATCAACAAACTCGGTGAGTTTGGAAATAGTGTTGTCTCTATGGTGTGCTGTTGATTAGTAGAAGGAATCTGTGTCCTGTTAAATAGGTTGATGATGTCCCCTTGAGGAGCTCATAAGGATTATCATGTAAACCCTGCAGGTGGATTTATTCCGGCATGATAACAAGGTTGAGTGGTACTACTCTCGGATGAGATATTAATTAATGGAGTTTTCTGTAACTCAATTAATTAATGGACATTGTATATCTTAAACATGGGGAGACAATCAGACTCATAATAAGAAGGATCCCATAATGAAATTATGGGATTAGAACGGTAGTGCTGTAATAATAATTTAGTGGAATATATTATCATTATTGGACTTAAGTATAACTTTTGGGCTAAATTTGGATACTTAAGCCCAATGGAGGCCAGACTCTAATTTCTCCTCCTGGTCCCTGTTGTAGCCCATATATAAGTCATCTCAACTATCCGGATGCCTTAGGAATTCACGCTTAATCGCGAGTTAGAGAAGGTGGAGAGCAGATTGAGAAGATCTTGAAGATCGTCGCCCACACGACGTCAAGATTGGACTTTGGAATGCCACAGAAGATCAAGAGGTTTTTTTTCTACAGCTATTCTTCCTCAACGTGAAAGGTGATACGATTCTATACTCTTGCTTCCACTGATATAGAATTGCATGGAACCCTAATGGTTCACATTAACCAAACGATCGAATGCCAACAATTAGTGTCAGAGCTTCGGTTTCGTGGTGAAACATGACATGCTAGGCTAGAGTTTATGTGTGATTATGTGATTTAATCTGAAAAGAATCGCATGAGATAGTTAGGTTTTGGTATTATTATTTTATCTATGAAACCCTATATACGATGTGTATGCGTGATGGTGGTATATGTTGATGATCGATGGACGGCGGCTGATTGTACACTGGTAAAAAGAGTAGGACGACAACGGCCAGTCATCATTGTTGGCTAGCTGTACGATGGTGGTATGACAGTTCTGGATATATACACGCCATACACGGCGTGATCAAGATGACATCATAAAGGGCTGAAGCGGCGATGCGTGGCGACGCGGAGAAGACCCGCTGGACCAGTTCTGCTATTAGGTGCCGGCTGGAAGGTATCTACAGTGGCGGAAGGGACTGGTGCACGATGGCTGCTGTGCTTAACATGACCCAAGCATGCTGGTTCCGGGCGAGTCATATTTGGGTTATGGGTGAGTCTCCAGCCATTCTGATCGAGTCTGACAAGAGTTCCGGGTGGGTCTCAGAGCACTTGCTTCCAATTGATGCGTACGCGGGAGCAGGCGAGAGTGGGCGTGCTGCTGGTGCTGTGGCCGGGCGAATGGCATACAAAAACATGCAGCCTGTCTGGCGTTGGCGCCCATTGGCTCGACGAATGGTGCTGCTGCCGAGCGGTTGTTGCACGATAGCCACTGGGTGAGCAAAAAGTGCACTCGTTGAGCGCTGGGCATGACTAGTGGCGCACGAAGGTGAGCAATCGCTAGGTTATTCATGCACGGTATTAGGTGTAAGTTTGGGCGTGATGCTACACGGTGAATGTAGGGTGAGGCGCTCGGTGGCATGTGAGCAAGTTGCATGACGTGCCGGGCGCACGGAGCATGGCACGGTGGTAAGCTCGATGGCACGCATGAGTCGTGCAGGCATTGGCGTGCGTGAGTTCAGGCACTCGTGAAGCTGTACACAACTAGAGAAAAATTTAAGGAGATCGGCATCAGATTCTTCTAGAATTTCAGATTAGGCTTCGGGGCGCTGCCCTGAACCCCGCTGCCTGACTAGGCAGGTCGATCCCTGTAACCTCACTGGGAAGGTCGATCCCCGTCTGCATTGCCCGCATTCGTGCTTGGTTGCGAACAATCTTATTCGCTGATATATAACTGTTTATAATTGATTTAATTATTTGATTATTGTTATATATGTATGCATGATTCTCTATGATTTACTGGTTTATGTGCTGTAATAGGAGCACGGTAGGTTGTTATGCCATAATAGGAGCATGCTAGGTTGCTATTTTATTATTGAATATTTATGCATGTAAAAACCCTCGGTGTTAAATAAATAAGTGGGAGAGGGGATTGGTAAATAATACCCGCGGCCTCCATTATTGGTTTGTAAGTGATGTGAATAAACTTGCGTGTTGGCTATAGTGCCTTCCTCCCTAACGGATGAGTTTATTCATGGATCACTAGTACAGACTTCTTTAAATAATTATTGTTTGCAAAGTGATGTGAATAAAATTGCACGTTGGCTATAGTGCCTTCCTCCCTAATGGATGAGTTTATTCACGGATCATGGCTGCAAAATCATAATTGGTGATTGTAGAAAGTTATCTGAGCGCGTGTACTTCTCCAACAGTAAGGCACATAAGCTTGAGCAGCAGACTTGGAATCAAATAATGATGCACATTTAGGTGTAAATAATAAGTATCATCCTCAATGAAATCACTGCTATTATTTACATGGCTAAAGAGAAACCGACTATTAATTATTTTGTCATAAAGTTAGGTTGACAAATAATGTGGCATGCAGACTCATGGTGCTTGAGATGTCAGTGAATTTTATTTTTATATTGTTTTGAGGGAATCAATATAAATGGATAAATTAGAAGATTTGATCGGTGTATTTATTTATGATTCTCTGTATTTTTAAATGATTTTATCTCGCTTATTGTTTACTAAAATAAATTATATTTACTGGTCCAAAATTAGATGATTAGAAAAGAATCTTGGTTTTACTTCTTACTGCTTGAGAAAATATAAATGTGTTCTCACTAAGAATGCCCTCTAATGCCTATTGAAATCTCTAGTGGAGAAGTGAGAGGTTCATAGAAATATGATGGTCTCATACGACTCTTCAGATACTTGAGTAAGTTAGAAAGGCAAGAGGTCATGGTTAACTTGATGAATAAATTGGAAATACTTGGAGTAAAAGTTGAATGGGAAACCTAGGACAATTTTATTCTCCATAACTTGCCTAGATATTTTGAGCAAGTTCCACCTGAATTACAAGAGGTTGTATTCGGTGGGAAACTTCTGACAAAACAAGTGGCGAAGAAAATCTATTTTTATCATGATATGAACAAGGTTAGTATCTCATTTACTAGTCGTTGAAGCATGATTAGTAATGGTATCTACTGACACATTGTGTGTAGATACCAGTATCACTAAAAGCCTGCAACTAAGTGATGATGAAATTACTGTGGACATGGGTAATACTACAAAAGTAGTGGCTGTTGCAGTGGGAGTTGTTTATTTATCTTATGATATGAATAAATGTTTGATTTTGAGAAATTGTCTTTACGTATGTATTCATAGAAAGAATTTAATTTCAGTTTCTATGCATTTACGGATGGATACTCTATTGCATTTAAATGACTTGGTCATTATAATGAAGGATGGAGCTATAATCTGTTATGGTACGTTGGTGGATAGTTTTGTACACTTTTAAATCATGTTTATCCCATGGATGCAACAAATTGTAATGATAATGCGTCTTATAATCCTAATAAAAGAACAGAACCTTCGAATATGAACCAAACATACTTTTGGCATCTGAAACTAGGTAATGATTGCTTTTCAAAGCAAAGGGGTGTAGAGCCAAAATATGTTGGAAATGGTTCATTATGATTTATGCGGTCCTAAGATTATCCTTGCGAGAGGTGGTTAGATATAATTTTTGATGCACCGCAATTCTAAGTACTATAATTAATTCAAAAGTGCATGACACATGCGGTGAAGGGTCATCAAAGATATATCAAATCATTTACGATTTAATCGTGGAGGCGAGTACCTCTTAGGATAGTTTAGGAGCTATTTATCAGAGGATGGGATTGAATTCCAAGTTGTCAACACCGGGTAAACCCCAGCCGACTGGTGTGATGAAAAGAAGGTATATGACTCTTATGGAAATGGTTAGATAGATGATGAGTTATTTGGAATTACTAAATTCATTTTATGGGTATTCCTAGAAACAACATGTCGTAGGGATGGTTGTCTATTTGTGGAATATCCTAGAAAAATAAAGGGTGTTTTATTTGATAGTCCAAAAGATCAAAGGGTGATTGTTAACATGAACACTAGGTTTTTGGAAAAGGACTATTTAATAAATCACAAAGCCATGTATAAATTGTTCTAAAGGATGTGAGAGAGAAAACACAAAGTATAGTACCAATTGTACAAGAGGATATACCACAAGAAAACTGCATCGCATGATACGTCTGATACACATTTGCGTGTAACGCTTTGTTGTAGTGGGAGGGTTGTTCTACAACCTGATAGATTTATGTTTTGGGAGAGTCGTGAGACTTGGTCCCTAGTAAACATGAAATCGGCTCATGGGTACGACGAAGCACTACAAGATAAAATACAGAATCTTATCAAACTTGCAATTATTTCTAAATTAGAATCATGGATTCTAAATTATATCTGGGAGCATGTAGAACCACTAAATGGTGTAAAAACCATTACAAGTGGATCTACAAAATAAAATAGGATCAGACGGGAAGGTAATACATTGAAACAAAGCTTGTTGCGTAAAGGTACACTCAGAAAGAAGGGTGAGTTCGAGTATGAGGAAACCTTTTTCGCCGGTAGCTAAGTTTAAGTCAATCTGAATTCTTTAATTTATTGTTGCTCATATTGAATTATGAGGTATAGCAAATAGATGTCAAGACAACATTCGTGATTGAAACTCTTGAGGAAACATCTATATAAAGTAACCAGAGTGATTCATTGCAAGGGGCTAAGAGCATGTTGATAGTAAGCTTAAAAGTGTCCATCGATGGACTAAAGCAAGTTTTAAGATCATGAAGCATCCGTTTTGATGTGGTAATCCAGTGACATGGATTTAATCAATGTTCGGATGGGCCTTGCGTATTGAAAAGAGTGACAGAAACGTGGTGGTATTTCTTGTACCATACATAGATAATATCTTGCTCATTGGTGACAATGAAAGAGTACTATCGGGCGTATGGGTATGGCTCATAAAGCCGTATGAAATGAAGGACTTAAGAGAAGCAAAATATATCCTTGCGATCACGATGATCACAAGATAAGATGTTGTGCTTATCTCAAAGCTTCATGAATTGATACGATCCTTACTTGTTTTAGCATGTGACTTTATCTAAGGAAATGTGTCTTGAGACACAAAAGAAGATAAAGGAGATGAAGACGGTTCCTTATGCTTTGGCGAATAAGGCGAATAAGAAAGCTTAATCTAAGGAATGTTGTGCACGAGAATGGATATCTGTTTTTCTGAACGCATGGACAAAGGGTATCAAGGTAACCAAGAACAAGAATGTTGAACTATGAAACACATATATTGAAGTACCTGAAAAGGACTAGATATTATATGTGGGTCTTACTGGACAAATTCATTGAATCTTGTAGGTTACATAAATTCAGATTTTTCAAATCAGATAGGGATGACAGTAAATCCACCTCAAGGTTATATGTTTATTTTGGAAGTAGAGAGCCATAATATGGAGGAGTGTCATATAGAAATATATTTCGGACACCACCATAGAAAGATGATAAATTGGAGCCTCTGAGGCAGCCAAAGTATCTATATGACTCTAGAAACTTCATAATAGACTTAGATATGATTCTAAGTTTGCCCAAGATTATCACAATTTATTGTGATAATAATGGTGCAG
This sequence comes from Pogostemon cablin, assembly GCA_023678885.1. Taxonomy (NCBI): domain Eukaryota; kingdom Viridiplantae; phylum Streptophyta; class Magnoliopsida; order Lamiales; family Lamiaceae; genus Pogostemon; species Pogostemon cablin. The sequence continues at coordinate 9,873,849 of CM042978.1, read as the reverse complement.
TTGCAAACATGAAGGAATCACGACTCCATAAGCAATAAACATGTTAAGCGCAAGTACAACCTGTTACGAGAAATCGTATGATGAGGAAAGATTGTTGTCGCCTAGATTACATCGGATGATAACCTAAAAAAATCCTTTTACAAGGACCTTAAGATGAAAGCTTTTGATGGTCATGTAGTGGGAGTGTGAATCAGATGTATGGTAGTGGTCTTGACAGCATAGTCTTTTAGTATAAGTAGGAGATTGTTGGATTGTATACTAAAAGTCTAGCTTTTTGTATGAACACTGTTTAACAATGAATTTGAAATGAGAATCATATGATCAAATGTTTTGCATATTATAATTGCAAAAGCCCACTTACATTATACTGTACATAATACGTTATGCAACAACACGCGGAAAATCATATTATCGATTTTCTTATAAAGTATAAACAGATGCTCACAACTGATATAGACGAGGACTCTCTATCGGGATGGTTGTAGTGTGATTTGGTATTAGTTTTCTTTACTATAGAATCTCATTAGTGCACTTTGTGTATTGAGCAGGACTACTTGAGATCGTTCGACTTATACTGGCTATATAGGAGAACTTGATCTCAATTATTAAGGATGTTCGTGCTCTTAATCCCTGTACAATAACCTCGACACGTAAGGCAGTATGTATTTCTTTGATTCATCAATGGGTGAGATTTACATGTAATTAAATCAACAAACTCGGTGAGTTGGGAAATAGTGCTATCTCTATGGTGTGTTGTTGATTGTAGAAGGAATCCGTATCCTATTAAATAGGTTGATGATGGAGCTCATAAGGATTATCATGTAAGCCCTGCAGGTGGATTTATTCTGGCATGATAACAAGGTTGAGTGGTACTACTCTCAGATTAGATATTAATTAATGGATTTGCTAGTAACTTAATTAATTAATGGGCATTGTATATCTTAAACATGGGCAGACTATCGGGCTTGTAATAAGAAGGAGCCCATAACTTAATTATGGGATTAGAGTGGCAGTGCAGTAATAATATTTTAGTGGAATATTTTTGGGCTAAACTTGGATACTTAAGCCCAATGGAGGCCCCACTCTAATTTATCCTCCTGGTCCTTGTTGTAGCCCATATATAAGTCATCTCAGCTATCCAGATGCCCTAGAAATTAATGCTTAATCGCGAGTTAGAGAGGGTGGAGAGCAGATTGAGAAGATCTTGAAGATCGTCATCCACACGACTTCAAGATTGGACTTTAGAATACATCAGAAGATCAAGCGGTTGTTTCTACAGCTGTTCTTCCTCAACATGAAAGGTAATACGATTGGATGCTCTTGCTTCCGCTGATATAGAATTGCATGGAACCCTAATGTTTCACGTTAACCACACGATTGAATGCCAAAAATAAGGGTATTTCCTTGATTTCCATAAGATAAGTTATCAAACCTCCGAGGTTGTTGAAAATTGCCACCAAAATTTCCTTGTGGGTATCCTCCTCCTTGATGTCCAAAATTACCTCCATAATTTCCTTGGAAATTCTTTCCTTGCATGAAGGCAACTTCCTAAAGTGACACTCGAGTTGCCCCCAAGGCTCTTGAAATACCATGTTAGAAGGAGTACCTTGTTGTGGCATAGGTGTGGGCATTTGAACCATTGAGCTTTGTGAAGGTTGATTCATCATGGTCATAGAACTTGGAGACACTTGTAAATTAGCATTCATCCTCTCAAGTATCTCCGAGATTACCTTTTCGGTGAAATATTCTTTCGGTGCTTCCACTTGTTTCACTTATTGATGCACACTTCTTCCATCGTAGCTATCCTCTTTATCTCATACGTACCTGTAGATCGATAAAAAGGCCATTGTGCCGAGTTTAAAGCTATCTTATCATAAATAGCAATAGCCTTTTCCAGAGTTTGGCCTAATATATAACCTCTCATTGAGGCATCAACAAGTATCCTCAAACCTCCATTCAATCCAGCACAGAAAAATCCTGCTTATTGATCCTCAGGGAAACCATGTTATGGACATCTCCTAAGCATTTCTTTGAAATGATCCTATGCCTCACTAAAAGTTTCAAGAGACAATTACTTGAACTAAAGGATTAGACCCTTTAGATGTAGCATCTTTGATGGTGGAAAGAACTTGTTTAGGAACCTCTAATCTAAATCTCCTCATATAGTGCAAGAACCCGGAGGTATAGTACTATACCAAGCCCTAGCTCGATTTCTTAGTGGGAAGGAAAAGAGCTTTATCTTGATAGCGTCTTCACTCACTCCGTTGATCTTAATGGTATTAGCTAACTTCGTGAATGTGCAAAATGAGTTCGAATCCTCCAACGGTCCTCCACTAAACTGATTAGCTTGTACCATTTAGATCAACCCCAACTTAATTTCAAAATTGTTGACATTAATGGGTGGCCCCATCATGTAATTTCCAACTTGAGGTTGAAAATGATCTCGAATGTTCATGTCAACTCCATTGTACCCATGAGTTTGGGGTTGATGTTGAATTTTCACCGGAGGAACTTGTTGTTGAGCATTGTTCCTAACCCCTTGTTGTGCTATCAATTGTTGAATGATCCCTTGCAATTGTTGATTTTGAAGATACACTTGATGGAAATTCCTTCTTGCATCTGTTGTTGCATAGCTATCAACTCGGGATTCAAGTGTGCACCATGAGCGTTATCCACACCATGCTGAAAATTCCTAGCATTCCTTTCATCATTAAATGCATTGCCATTAACATTATCCAATCCGTGCTCCATAACTTCCTCCGTCAAATACAACACATCTGTTCTTCTTCTTCTAAGTGTAGCTTCTAATTCCAAATCCAAAGATTCAACGAATTGAGACCATCATCGAGTGCGCATACACTTATAAGAATGACTAAATTAGCTTACAAAAAGAAAAGTAAGAAAGCATTAAAAGTACTCCTAGTAAAGCCAATTAAAATGCAAACTTGATACCCTCAAGATTTAAAATCTCCCCGACAATGTTGCCAAAAACTTAATCGCAAAATTCATTGTGTGCGACTAGAGTAAGTGTACTCTATCGTAGTAGTGGTTGACCAAGTTAAATATCGATCCATGGTAGATTAAAATCTAAAGTGTATCAGGATTCTTTTTAATCATGCTTTATAGAAATGATCACAAATTTTAGTTTTGAAAATTAAAATACCAATTAAACATCAATTATCTAAGCAAGTAGCAAATAGAAACAATTAACCACTAAAAATGATTAAGTAGAATATCAAGTAACCAAAGATGAAATTGAATGATAGTAACAATCTAAAGAAAATCAAGGCTAACCATGATCATGATCAAGGACACAACCTAGACATATTAGATTCTAATGGCATTCATCAATGACAATCGAATAGAAGGAATCACATAAATTCATCTAATCCATATGGCTAAGGTATTTAGGTTCTTTAACTCATTACAAGTTTCAAGTACATAAGATTGTATCCTACTCTCAATTCCCTTAGAAGGTACTATGATCACAAGACTAATTCTTCTCACTTAATTAACAATCAAATATGATCAATCAATTAAATGTTCTCAAATGAGTGTTCTAAGCACTAGAAGGTTATGACTTAACTCCTCCTACACTAACATGCATAATTCATATCATAATATAATTCAATCAAAACCCTAAGAATAATATTGGAATGACCATCTTAACATCAAGAATAGAGAATTTAACCACACACATCATAATATGAGTAAACTAAATAATAAATCTTGAGAGAAATTTCAAAATCATATCAATTAAACCATTAAAAATCCTACTAATCTAGAAATTCTCAATCCGTCATGTGGCTAGCCTCACAAGAGGACTAGCCAACAAACATAATCATGCTTACAATATTAAAATGCTTACATGAATATTTTGTTGCTAATAAACCAAAAAAATTACAAATCAAAGGCAAAATTGCTTCCTTAATTGGATTGGGGAGAATATTTCCTTTAAGATGCAAATCCACTTTTTCATGCCTCAATTCTCCTTAGGAATGGGATGGGTAGATGAATGATATGAAGATCTATGGAAGATGGTGAGAAATTGGATGGAAATTGGATAGAAATGAATTGGAGATGATAGTGTGTGAGAAAATGGTGAGAAAGTGTGTGAATTGTATGTATAAACTGTCCAGACTGAATCTCTCTGTGATATTCACGCAAATGATGTATTTATAGGCCTGGAAACTTCTAGAATTGGTGTTGATTAAAATTCCAACTTTCGAATGAACTTAACTCGACAGTCTTGGCAGCATGTCGGAACTTGACTTGAGTTCTGAACTCGACCAAAAGGGAAAGTTCAGTACATGCTTCTGATGTGTAGAGTTGACGTTGATGGTTGAGTTTGCATAACTCAACACGGGCTCTTTGCACCGACTCGACTCGAGCTCTTACCCTGTGTCGAGTTCTGTCGACTTCTAGCCCTTTCCTACCATTTCGGCTACCGACTCCATTTTGCTCCATTTTCAACTGTTTCATTTTCACAAATTTATCAATTTATAGCATAAATCTCCTTATAAACATAAAACACCACCAAAAGCTACACAAAACAGATAAAATTATGCGAAAATACAGATAAAAAATACTAAAATTTAGGTAAAAATAACTACGATCAGTCTAACGTAATTTACCTAAAAAGTGATATCTGTCTAATTTAATTATTTCACAAACAATTAATTTGAATAAAAAGTGATAATGTGTTTAATAAATAGTGATACATAATAAAGAAAAAGGGATCATTGTCTGATTTAATTATGAACAAATTGTTGGATGAATAAAAAGTGATAATAATTTTAATATAAAGTGGTACCTAATTAAAATAAAGTAATAATAAAATAATTAAACTATCTAATAAATAATTAATATTAGTAGAAATAAGGGTCCATTACTTATAGATACATTTTATTAACCTATATTACTACTAGATACAATATCCAAATTGAACACATCAAATACCACTTTTAACCCTATTTTAAGTTTAATTGTATTAATTATTTAATTAACCATTAATCTTTCTATGAAAATAGGAAATACGTTTGGGATTACGTCAAAAAAGGGTAAAGCATTAAAAAGAGGTTTTATTGTATTGTATTCAAAATTAATTAATTAATTAAAGATATTAGATTATATTACACGATAAGAGATATTCATGTATTCTGAAATATTTAATATATGATGTATTAAAAAATATTTAGATATATTTTGGTATTCAAATTATATTGATATAAAAAAATCATAATATCTAGATTATGTTACGATAAGAAATCTATATATTCAAAATATTTAAATAATAGATTACGATAAGAAATATATTACATAAGATATCTGCATGTATTCAAAAATATTTAGATAAATATTTACAATATTTTGACATTTGGTATCCACACTAGATTATGCTAAGAAATATGCAGTATTCAGAAATAATTATATAAGTATTAAGAATATTTAAATATACGATAAGAAATCTACATGATATATTCAAAAATATTTAGATAAGTATTCATAATATTTTGATATATTTTGGTATCCAAATTATATTACAATAACAAATCTGCTCGATGTATTCATATTTAAATAAGTATTCAAAATTCATAAATTTGGATGTCGTCAATTCAAACGTATTGATTTAATTTCACTAATATTTAGATGTTGCGTTATCAGAATTCATATGCTTAAAATTGAGAATTCATATATTAAAAATTATGATTTATTATTCAATAAAATAGTGTGTTCAATATAATTGTATTCAACGATATTCATAAAGTTTAAACCTATCCTACTTAAACCTAAAACAAACACAACAAATATAGTATAACACTATTCACTGGTTTATTAAATCAACTTAAACCCAAATCAAACATCACCAAAGGGTAATTGAGACTTTTCATTACCTATTTTTGTACCTAGTAGTAATTAAAAATATATTTTGTATCTAGTAGTAAAATTAGCATATAGTTTGTAATAGATAGTAATAATTCCTAGAAATAATAAATAATAAATAATGTATAATATTTTTTATTTGAAGTGAAAAAAAATTATACTATCATGAATCCTAGGAGTCAGCATACAGGTGCCGCAAATTATGTATTAAAAGGGATAATCTTAATTAGTAAAACAAAACAAGGCCCTTCTTTTTCTTTAATTCATTTCTAATTTAATAAAAAATATATTTATTTGGGTTAATGAATAATCCGTCTCACGAATTAGGATCAGTCAGACAGTCTCACCAAAGACCATCCCATTAGGATATTAGCTTTAATTAGCTAAGCAGATGATATTATATAACAAATTTATAAATAAGTATAATATATTATTTCAATCAATTATAAATTTTAATATTAAAAATTTGGTATTGAAAGTGGATATTCATGAGAGTGTAGAACACAAGGGCTTGGTAAATATAAGGATTATGTGTTTCGGGAGTGTGTGGTAAACATGGACATGCTAATGCAATTTGTGTTTGGTTCTGCGATTGTTGTTATATAGATTCTGAATATGTATTCAAATTTTTCCATGAGCCTGTTATAGAAAATGATGATGAAGTTCAGGCCCAATCCGAATACCATGTGTGATATGTGTATTCAATTTATTTCAGTAATTGAATACTGATGAACTTATGTTCAGATCCATTCTGAGTACCATATATAAAATGTGTATTCAATATATATCTGCTTGGATATCCAAATTGAATCTTGCAAAATTATTCGTGAAATGATTGTTAAGTTCAATGGTGTATGAATTTATATCTAACTAATTATGAATTATGTATTCAACTGGTCATGTATGAAAGGGTAATTAAGACTTTGTATTAGATACTTTTGTACCTGGTAATAATATAATTTATGCTATGTATCTACTACTAATATTATCTTATATTTTGTACCAACAAGTAATACTCCCTCCGTCCCATTTCAATATTTACGTTTACTTTTTGCACATTGATTAAAGAGTATAATATTTTAATAGATAGTGCGTGAAAAAATATAATATTTAATGCAAAGTGGGTAAGTGTATTAGTGTTGGATGATATATTAATTGTTTTAGGTGAGTTCCATATTCCAAAAAGGAAAACATAAACATTAAAATGAGACGCGCAAAATAGAAACATAAACATTGAAACGGGATGGAGGGAGTAATTCTTAAGAATTTTAACGCAAATATTTGATACGAAAAGTTATTAATTTATCTCAATATAGTTTTGATAATTTTTTTCATCACTAGCATTTCCTACGAATTGATTTACAAAGTCGCCAAAATTTAACTGCAAACATTGAAATTTGGCTCCACAAATTTGCTACAAAGTGATACTTTTCACCAAAAATTTTTCTTATTAAATTTTAATTGTTGCTGCAAATGTTTGCAATGAATCTTTTATTTTATCGTAATTATTATTTCTAAAAAAAATTTACATCTGATTCGAAATAGTTAAAACTCTAAAAAGTTTCCAAATTCTTAGAACTTTAGTATTTAATCAAACGAAATTTTTTTATATCTCTAATTCAAATAATCCAAGTAAGAGGAAGTCTGTGTTTATAAGCTAAAAAGAAATAATAAATTAACCCTTAAACATATTCTAATGCCTGTACTTTATGACTTCTTTTTATGTTGTTTCGCAAACATTTTAACCATCTCTAAATCATCCAAAGCGGTACAGTAATAGCCAACAATGTTCATAAATGCTTTCTCCATTTCATTAAAATGTCTCATCATTTACTTCTGAAAAAACATTAAAATTTAAAGGAAGACATAAAGTACAAGAATTACTTAAAATATAAATTTCAACCTTTATAAAAATTAGTATATAAAAAAAATAATAAAACTATGTACATGAATCTTTTATACACCATTGATGAGAGTGATAATTCACGTATTTTGAGCTCTAATTTATGTGGAAATTGAGTACGATTTGGTCTATAATCGAGGCAAATCGGGTTGTTCATGGAGTTATGAATCAGGTGCTACTGAGGCTATTTGAGCATATTTATACAGGAAAATAGGTCAAAAGTGCTCAAAATCTGAAATCACGGTTTTTGAAGGGCCGCTTGACTAGAAGAGGAGTAGCTCGACGAAGCTATGTTTGTCGAGCGAGAGTGGATTTGATCGAGTGAGGTATCAGACAGAACTTCAACTTACAGAGAAGCCGCTTGACCGCCTCTTGACCAAGCTCGAGGCCGCTTGACCTAACCATTTTGGTCGAGTTTTATTTTTGGTAATTTCGAACCTCCAGTGTGTATTTTAGCGTGTTTTCAAAGAAAAGCCCAGTAAAGGTCTGTAAGGAGGGTTTACAAGTATAAAAAGGGTAGCAGATTAATGAGAGTGAAAATTCACATAATTTGAGCTTTGATTTCTGTGATAATGATGTGTGATTTGATCTTAAGTCGGGATAAATCGAGATATATAGTGAAAAGTCACCAACCAGGTGCGTGTGAGACTGTTTGAGCAGATTTTTGAATGAAAATATGATAGAAGTGCTCGGAACCGGAAAATGAGGAATCAAGCATCTGGTTCGACCAGGACACGAGTGGTTCGACCACTGGTTCGGGTCGAACTAGCAACCTGCAATTTCATTGCAGTGCGGTTCGACCACGATGATGTTGTTCGACCAGGCATGAAGATCGAACCGTGGTCGAATCAAATACCTGAAGTGGTGCTAAAGTGATTCGACCCCGTTACTTCTGATTCGACCAGTGGTTCGAGTGGAACCATCCGTTTGCCAGTTTGTTACAGGCTGGTTCGACCAAGGTGTTAATTGTTCAACCAAGGGCTTTGGTCGAGCCAAGATGCGAGAAGTCTCCGACCTTCAGTACGTGTTTTTGCTCAAAAATCCCATTAAAGGTCCGTTGAAGGAGCTGAAAGTATAAAAGGAAAACCCTACGCAGCAGAAAGGTACGACCTTCATTCTACACAACATCAGAAACCCTACCGTCATTCTACAGAGCTGTGGAGAGAGATTCATCTGTCAAATCAAGTGAGAACCAAGTAAAGATTTAAGACGGAGAGAGACGCTATGGCGCCCACATCTAGAGTTTACTTCGCTTCTTAATTTATCTTGTAATTTTCAAGACTATGGGTAAGATCTATCCAACCACCATGATTATGCTTTGATCGATCATGTGTTAGAACCTCTTCGGTAGTTCTAGGGTTTATGAAGGTTTTATAATTTAATTGTACTTTCGTGTGTATACTTCGTACAACACTACTTGTGGTTTATTTAAATAAGACTATGCCTTTTTAATTCATACACAGAGTTGTTTTGTGCATCATTAATTATTATGTAGATTCTGAATACATATCTTGATTATTGATTGAGTGCGTTCACTACTGAGCATGATTTCATGTTATGATTCTAAGTGAGGGGACTCCGAAGCTTCATTAGAACTATCTTATATAAATACATATTAATTAAATTCTATTCGGAATAATAAGTAGGACAAAGAGAATAACTTCACAATACCTATAAAGGGAGATCATATCGGGTTACACTACTTAGTGTACGGGAAATAATTGATACTGATAGTACCTAGAAATGGAGGAGAAATATATCTCTTGCTCCAAGGATATTCACACGTTTCACACGCTTATTTACTTGTGTCTATAGAGTAGATTTGCATGGTTTAGTGATGTGTCCATATTCCACAAGGCAGAGTCGGTCATTGATACACGGAAGGGAAGTTAATGAGTAAAACTGGATGGCCCGAAGAATTACCTAATTCTCACTTGTACACCTTCGTTTAATCTCTACTACTTGTTTACTTTACTTGCTATTATAATTACTTGTTTTGTAGTGTCTTAATTATTCCACCAAATTATTGTCAACCTAGTCTGAATAAGTTAGATTATAATTAAATTGATAATAATACGTCCCTTGGGTTTGATAAATATCACTTGGTCGCTTATCAAAACTACAATAACATCCTTCATGCTTGGGGATTAACTGTGTGTTAAGAAAATGCTTATCAAGTTCTTGGCGCTATTGTCGGGGATGACAATAATTATTAATTTATTATTTCTAGTTTAATTGAGACTATTTTATTCTTGTCTATATTTTCTAACTCTTATTTTTTTTAGGTGTATGCACACTAGATCAAAGGCAGGAACATTAACACCTTTTAATCTGGAAATTGGTGCATCGTTGAGGAAGAAGAAGAAGAAGAAGAACGTGGAAGCAACCGCAGCTCTTAATTTAGGAGTTGAAGTTGAGGAGCTGAACTCGGAAGTGATTGAAGCTGCAATCGGAGATAAATCAAAAGTAGAAGAAATCAACATGGCTGGTTTAGACAGGCAAAATCCAAATAACGTTGCCTTCCGTGAAGTCTTCAAGAACAACGGAGGAGGCAACTTCAGGCTGTTAGGAGCAAGAGGGGCCGATGCAGATTTTGATTTTCACCCTTCTCTGATCAGCATGATAGAAATGAGCCATTTCTCTGGGGGAACCTTTGAAGATCCTCAACAACATTTAAATAAATTCCTGCGGTATGCAAGTACATAAAAGAGCGCAAGAGATCATGAGGATGCCAGAAGGATTGTGTTGTTTAAGTTCTCTCTTACTGAAAGAGCGAGAGATTGGTACGATGCTCTTAATGATGCTGATTGCACTACCTGTGAGCAATTGAAATTGATGTTCTTGGAGAGATACATGCCACCTTCCAAGGTGTTTAGGATGAAGTAAGACATCAATCAATTTGCTATCGGGAGTGGAGAGAAATTTCATGAAGCTTGGGACATATTCAAGGACATGCTTTGAAACTGTCCACAACATAGGCTATCTAAAGCTCAATACATCAGTATTTTCTACAACGGGTTGGATTGTGATTCTCAAGTTTTACTAGATGCTTCATCGAATGGAGCACTGCTTATAAAGACATCCGTTGAGGCTGAAAAGCTCTTTGAGGATATTTCGATGAATTTAAGAGATTGACCAACTAATAGAGTGAGAGACACTTATGTACTTGGAAAAGTAGCGCAGGTTGAGCACACTATGGTTAAGTCGAGTAGAGAAGATGAGATCATCTCTAGTTTGGCTAATATCAACAAGTTACTTGAGTCTCATCAAAAGTAGATTACTGATATAGCACAACGTGTACCAATTATTCAGCAGGATGTTGGTAATAAAGGAGCTAGCCAAGAGGAATTAGAAGAGGCAAACTGCGCCATGGGTCAAAGTATTCAAGAAATGAGGTTCCAAAATCAAGTAAACCGGAATTATCAAGAGAATTACAATAATCATGGTCCCCCTGGTAATTATCAACAACCAAGGAGGTCGGAGTTTTCATGGAGTAATCCTAATGCAGCAGTACAACCTCCTATTGGTGTTGATCCGGGTGCTAAGATCGAAGAAAGAAAACCTGGTTTTGAGGATATGGTGAACAGGTACATGGCGAGGAATGGCACAAGAGTGGATCATCTAGAGGCAAAGTTAGAGGCGAAAATGGATAAAAATCATGAAGATATATCTAAGTAGATGAAGGACTTGACGTTGTTGATCAGGCAGATGACCGAGAATGTGTCAAGTAACCCAAACGGTAGAGAAGGAGAAGTTCATATCTCATAGTATAACTAGCCTGAAAGAGTGCCATGCCATCACCTTAAGGTATGGAACACAGTATGATGGACCAATGATGCCGGAAATGAATTCTGGAGCTCCAGGAGCTCGATTCCACCAAGGTTCAACCAAGACAGCAGGTTGAACCATACCTCCTAAGTCAAACCAAGCACTTGGGCATCCTCCGGAGCATCCAGATGGTCTGTTCGACTAACACCAACTTAGTTCGACCAACCATGAAGGTCGAACTACAGTTGAACCAGCCTATCTGCGAGACTCTGAATTTTCTGATGTCGAGTTCAACCAATACCGCCCTGGTTCGACCAACCCTGAAGGTCGAACTATGATCGAACCAACCTGTATAAGGGATGTCGAATTTTTTGATGCTTGGTTCGACCACTATACACTTGGTTCGACCAGCACTCATGGTCGAATTGAGGTCAAATACCCCCTCGTCCAGTACCGTTTTTCGAACAAAATACTTTTCCTGATGTTAATGCTACTCCAATACCATCTAAAGGGCAGGATACTGAGCTTATAGCAGAAAAAAATGGGAGAGAGCGAAGAGATTGAGAGACGAGAAGGATAAAGTGGAGAATGTTGAACGTGATGAATGAGGAATTTCCAAGACAAAGATACCTCCCCCGTTTCCTTTCAGGTTAGTCAAGAATGGATTGGAAGAAAAGTTCAAGAAGATTTCAGATATAATAAACAAGATAAGCTTGAGCATTCCTTTCTCTGATGCAATCTTAGAGATGCCATACTATGCCCGCTTTCTAAAGGATATACTTTTGAAGAAGAGAAGCTTGAACGGAATTGAAATGGTGAATTTGTCTGAGAACTGCAGCTCGATCATCCATAGGAAGCTGCCATCTAAGTTAAAGGATCTGAGAAGCATCACTATTCTACGTGAAATCGGAAAGGTGTCAGCACGACGAGCCTTGTGTAATCTTTGGGCAAACATCAATTTGATGCCCTTGTCAATATTTCAAAGGCTTGGTTTGGGGGAGTTAACTCCCACAATATTGTTGGATTGTATACTAAAAGTCTAGCTTTAGTATGAACAATGTTATAACAATTTATTTGAAATGAGAATCATATGATCAAATGATTGCGTCTTATAATTTATTTATATGTTCGATGCAATAATCCACTTAGTTTATACTATAGATAATATGTTGTGTGACAACACGCGGAAGATCATATTATCGGTTTTCTTATAAAGTAAAAACAGATGCTCACAACCGAGATAGATGGGAACTCTCTATCGGGATGGTTGTAGTGTGGTTTGGTATTAGCTTATCTTGGTTATAGAATCACATTAGTGCACTTTGTGTTTATTGAGTAGGACCGCTTGAGATCGTTCGACTTATATTGACTTATAGGAGAACTTGATCTCAGTTATTATGGATGTTCATGCTCTTAATCCCTATACAATAACCTCGACACGTAAGGCAGTATGTATTTTTTTGATTCATCAATTGGTGAGATTTACATGTAATTAAATCAACAAACTCGGTGAGTTGGGAAATAATGTTGTCTCTATGGTGTGATGTTGATTGTAGAAGGAATCCATGTCCGACATAGGTTGATGATGTCCCCTTGAGGAGCTCATAAGGATTATCATGTAAACCTTGCAGGGGGATTTATTCCGGCATGATAATGAGGTTGAGTGGTACTACTCTCGGATGAGATATTAATTAATGGAGTTGTCAGTAACTTAATTAATTAATGGGCATTGTATATCTTAAACATGGGGAGACTGTCGGGCTCATAATAAGAAAGAGCCCATAATGTAATTATGGGACTAGAGCGTTAGTGCAGTAACAATATTTTAGTGGTATATATTATTATTATTGAACTTAAGTATAAGCTTTGGACTAAGCTTGAATACTTAAGCCCAATGGAGGTCCAACTATAATTTCTCCTCCTGGTCCCAGCTGTAGCCCATATATAAGTCATTTCAGCTATTTGGAAACCCTAATCTAAGAGATTAATCACGCCTAATACTGTGAAGGGGGTTAGGAAACAGGAGAATGAAAAGATCTCGAAGATCGTCGCCCACATGACGTCAAGATTGGACTTGGGAATACAGCAGAAGACCGGATGATTGTTTGCTGCTGCTGTCCGCCAACTTGTATGATTTTTACAAAATTTTACAGACCTCTGAATTCAATGTGTGATATACTGACGGAAAGCCACGGAGGAGAGGATTGTTTTGGGGGGTAGATCACTCAAATCCCCATCGGATGAGAGAGTTATGCCCAAAACGGTGAGGCTATACAGGCTGGTAGCGAGAATTTATCGTCTTCAACATACCCTGGTGAAAGGTAATACTTTTCTTGTTTACTTGCTTCCGCTGCTTGTTAGAAATGTATGGAACTCTAACGGGTCACGTTAACCAAACGATCGAACGCCAACAATTGGTATCAGAGCTTCGGTTTCATGGTGAAGCGTGAAACGTTAGGCTAGGGTATAAATGCCTTACATGTAATTAGGGTTTTAGAATATTTTGATATTTTTGAAAACTCTATATTATTGATCTCGGCACACAACTACATCGGTGATGTTTGCCAACTGGACTTGGTATCGACGGCGCACGGTGGCGCCAGAGCCCGGAAGCGCTGCTCCATCACAAAAGCGACAAAAATCGGTGGGCCTTGGTGAAGTGGGGCTAGACGATCGCGGCTTGCGCGCGATGGATATTGGATGCGCGGTGGCATGGTTGGTGTCACACGGCTGTCGGGCTGGCAACAGTTGTTACGGGTGGCATGTGCCGTGTGGTGTGGGTGAGCGTGCAAGACAGGGCTTCACGATGGCCCATTATCGAAGGCTGGATGCGGCGCGCTGGGCAGATGTGTGTTGGTTTGCTGATGGCCTCATTCGTGGTCAGAAGCAACACGGCCAGTTGCGATCAACATCGGCATGGGCCACGATGCCAATTTCCGATTGCGATTGTTCGCTCCTGTTGTTGAGGCATCCTGATGGAGGCAAGCAAAGACACTGACGACGATGGAGCGCTGGTAGTCGATGGAATGGATTGTGTTTTCCCCAGTTCAAAGGGTGGCGACGCGACTGGGTGACGGCGATGGTTCCTCCGGCACTGCCATAACTGGAAAATTGAGAGCGACAGTGGCACATAGTGATGCACCTAAAAGCTTGGGCAGGCATGCGCAAAGCCGAGCAACTTATTGGAGTTTAACAGGCGGCATTCCAAGCGAGTATGACAGCCTTTCCGGGCAGGTCAGAACTGGTTCCGGGCGAGCCTGAGTTGCAGCCAAGTCAGCTCGAGGCTGGGCTGGGTCGGGGCTGCTCGGCGTTCTGAGCAAGTCTTGCCTAATTGCGCTCCGTAGGCTACACGACTGGGCACCGATGGCAGCGATGCCATGGACAACGGTGGTAAGCTGCAGATCATTAGACTGAAGCATGCAAGCTGCGAGAGAAAGCATTGGCGGCGACTGGTACCATTGTGCAAGGCATGAGTGTCATCGTGATACGGGCAGCTGCTGAGCATGATGGGCGTGGCGCATGTAGTGGGCTTGACGCTGGACATCTTGGCAAATGGGTAGCGCTGAGCACGCGCTAGTTGTCTCGGCTTGGCCAGCAGCGGTACGCAGGCAGTGCAAGACAGCAGGGTGGATTCGTGCCCGTTGGCGCGCGAATATGCAGAGCGCTGGGCGCTTGGGGCTAGCCGTACGTGGGCGCTCGAACCGTGTGGTGCTGCTCATGTCAAGCTTAGTCTTGGACGGTGGAGCATGATTAGTGGGCGGCTAAGTGTGAGGATATAGGCCAGAGTGCATGAGTGGTCGAACCCCGCATAGTCGCAGCTACTCAATTTTATGCTTGGAGGCGAACAATTGAATTCGCTGATATATAACTATTAATAATTGACGTAATTATCTGATTATTGTTATATATGTATGCATGATTCTCCATGATTTACTGCCTTATTTGCCGTAATAGGAGCATGCTAGGTTGCGTATTTTATTTTGAATATTATATACATGTAAAAACCCTCGGTGTTAAATAACTAAGTGGGAGAGGGAATTGGTTAAAAATTCCCACGGCCTCCATTATTGGTTTGTAAGTGATGTGAGTAAACTTGCGTGTTGGCAATAGGCCTTCCTCCCTAACGGATGAGTTTATTCACGGATCACTGGTACATACTTCTTTAAATAATTATTGTTTGTAATGTGATGCATATGGACTTGCGCGTTGGCTATAATGCCTTCCTCCCTAACAGATGAGTTTATGTGCGGTTCACTGGTACAAACATATAATCGATGATTGTAGGAAGTTATCCGAGCGCGTGTGTACTTCTCCAACTGTAAGGCACATAAGCTTGGACAGCGGACTTGAGATCAAATAATGGTGTACACTTAGGTGTAAATAATTAGTATCCACCACAACGGAGTCACTGCTATTATTTGCATGGCTAAAGAAGAACCGACTATTAATTATTTAGTCATGATGTTAGGTTGACAAATGAAATTAATGGGTAAAATCTTCTCTTGTAAATGTTCGAGTTTGTAAACATCCACACTAACGTGGCTTGCAGACTCACGGTGCTTGAGATGTCGGTGAATTTTAATTTTACATTGTTTTGAGGGAATTAATATAAATGGATAAAATTCGAAGATTTGAAGCATGATTAGTGATGGCATCTGGTATCTCATTCACTAGTTGTTGAAGCATGATTAGTGATGGCATCTGGTAACATATTATGTGTAGATACTGGAATCCCTAAAAGCGTGTAACTAAGTGATGATGAGATTATTATTGGGTACATGGGTATACTACGAGAGTAGTGGCTGTTGCAGTGGGAGTTATTTATTTATCTCACGATATGAATAAATGTTTGATTATGAGAAATTGTCTTTACGTACGTTTTCATAGAAAGAATTTCATTTCAGTTTCTATGCATTTACGAATGGATACTCCATTTCATTTAAATGACAAGGTCATAGTAATGAAGGATGGAGCTATAATCTGTTGTAGTACGTTGGCGATAATTTGTTCAATCTTAAATCATGGTCATCCCACGGATGCAACAAATAGTAATTAATAACACACCTTCTAATCCTAATAAGAGAAATACTCTTATGGAAATGGTTAGATAGATGATGAATTATTTGGAATTATTAAATTTATTTTATGGATATGCCCTAAAAATAGTAATTCGTATGAATGTTTGTCTATTTGTGGGATATCCTAGAAAAATGAAGGGTGTTGATTTATTTAGTCTAAAAGATCGAAGGGTAATTGTTAACACAAATACTAAATTTTGGAAAAGGACTATGTAATAAATCACAAACCTATGTGTAAATTGTTCTAAAGGAAGTGAGAGGGAAAACACAAAGTATTAGTACCAATTGTACAAGAGGATATACCACAAGGTAAACTACAACGCGTATCACGTCTGATACATAATTGCGTGTAGTGCCTTGTCGTAGTGGGAGGGTTGTTCGACAACCTATAAGATATATGTTTTGGAAAAGTCGTGAGACTTGGTCCCTAGTAAACATGGAATGGACCCACGGATACAATGAAGCATTACAAGATAAAAATGCCGAATCTTAGCAAGGTGCAATAATTTCTAAAATAGAATCAATGGATTCTAAATTAGATGTGGGTGCTTGTAGAACCACGGATGGTGTTAAATCCATTGGAAGGGCTCTATAAAATAAAAGAGGATCATAGGATAAGGTGAAAACCTTGGAGGCAAAGCTTGTTGCGAAAAGGTATACTCAGAAAGAAATGGTTCGATTATGAGAAAATTTGTTCACCGATAGCTATGCCTATATTGATTCGGACTCTTTTATCTGTTGCTACTCATATGAAATATGAGGGATAGTAAATAGATGTCAAGACAACTTTCATGATTGGAAGTCTTGAGGAAAACATCTATGTGAAGCAACCAGAGTGATTCATTGCAAAGGGCTAAGAGCATTGTGGTAGTAAACTTAAAAGTGTCCATCGATGGACTAAAGTAAGTTTCAAGATCATGGAACATCCGTTTTGATGAGAAAATCCAGGCATATGGATTTATTCAATATGCGGATGTGTCTTGTGTATTGAAAAGAGTGATGAAAACGTGGTGGTATTTCTTGTACTGTACGTAGATGATATATTGCTCATTGGAGACAATGAAAGAGTATTATCGGGCGTATGGGTATGGTTGATAAAGCGGTATGAGATGAAGGACTTAACAAAAGCAAAAATATTCTTTTGATCACGGTAATACGGATCACAAGAAAGGATGTTATGCTTGTCTAAAGCTTCATGTGATAATATGATCCTTATTTGTATTAGCATGTGACTTTATCTAAGAAAATGTGTCTTGAGACACAAAAAGAAGATAAAGGTGATGATAGCGCTTCCTTATGCTTCGGCGAATAAAGAAGCTTAATCTAAGGAATGCTATGCACGAATATGGATAACTGTTTTGCCGAAGGCATGAATAGTGGGTATCAAGGTAACCCGAAATAAGAATGTTGAACTGGGGTAACACATAATTTTGAAGTACCTGAAAAGGACCAGAAATTATATGTGGACTTACCGAACAGATTCACTGCTTCTTATGGGTTACATAGATTCAGATTTTTCAAATCAGATAGGGATGATAGTAAATCCACCTCGAAGATTATGTGTTTAATTTTAGGAAGTAGAGCCATAATGTGGAGGAGTGTTATATAGAAATATATTTCAGACTCCGGACTCCATCATGGAAAGATGATAAATTGGAGCTTATGAGGTAGCCAAAGTATCTATATGCCTCTAGAAACTTCATGATGGACTTTGAAGTGTTTCTAAGTTTGTCCAAGGTTATCACAATTTATTTTGATGAAAATGGTGCAGTTGAAAACTTGAAGGAATCACGAGCCCATAAGGCAATTAAACACATGGAGCACGAGTACCACTTGTCATGAGAAATCGTATAATGAGGGGAAGGTTGTTGTTGCCTAGATTGCATCGGATGATAACCTAGTAAATCCATTTACAAGGACCTTAAGGCAAGAGCTTTTGATGGTCGTATAGTTGGAGTAGGAATCAGATATATGGCAGAAGACATGACAACATAGTCTTTTAGTATAAGTGAGAGATTGTTGGATTGTATAGTAAAAGTCTAGCTTTAGTATGAACAATGTTATAACAATTTATTTGAAATGAGAATCATATGATCAAATGATTGCGTCTTATAATTTATTTATATGTTTGATGCAATAGTCCACTTACTTTATGCTGTAGATAATATGTTGTGCGACAACTCGAGGAAGATCATATTATCGGTTTCCTTATAAAGTAAAAATAGATGCTCACAACCGAGATAGAAGGGGACTCTCTATCGGGATGATTTTAGTGTGGTTTGGTATTAGCTTGTCTTGGCTATAGAATCACATTAATGCACTTTGTGTGCGTTGAGCAGGGCCGCTTGAGATCGTTCGACTTATACTGACTTATAGGAGAACTTGATATCAGTTATTATGGATGTTCGTGCTCTTAATCCCTATACAATAACCTTGACAAGTAAGGCAGTGTGTATTTCTTTGATTCATTAATGGGTGAGATTTACATGTAATAAAATCAACAAACTCGGTGAGTTGGGTAATAGTGTTGTCTCTATGGTGTGCTGTTGATTGTAGAAGTAATGATGATGTCCTCTTGAGGAGCTCATAAGGATTATCATGTAAACCCTACAGGTGGATTTATTCCGGCATGATAATGAGGTTGAGTGGTACTACTCTCAGATGAGATATTAATTAATGGAGTTGTCAGTAACTTAATTAATTAATGGGCATTGTATATGTTAAACATGGGGAGACTGTCGGGCTCGTAATAAGAAGGAGCTCATAATGTAATTATGAGATTAGAACGATAGTGCAGTAATAGTATTTTAGTGGTATATATTATTATTATTGGACATAAGTATAAGCTTTGGGCTAAACTTGAATACTTAAGCCCAATGGAGGTCCAACTCTAATTTCTCCTCCTGGTCCCTGCTGTAGCCCATATATAAGTCATCTCAGCTGTTCGGAAACCTTAATCTAAGAGATTAATCATGTCTAACACTGTGAAGGGGGTTAGGAAATAGTATAATGAGAAGATCTCGAAGATCTTCGCCCACACAACGTCGAGATTGGACTTGGGAATACAGCAGAAGACCGGAAGGTTGTTTGCTGCTGCTGTCTACCAACTTGTACGACTTTTATAAAATCGTACTGACCTCAGAATTCCACTTATCATATACTAACAGAAAGCCACGGAAGAGAGGATCGTTTTGGCGTGTAGATCACTCGAATCCAACATCGGATGAGAGAGATATGCCTAAAATGGTGAGGCTGCGCAGGCTGATGGCGAGAATTCATCGTCTTCAACATACCGTGGTGAAAGGTAATACGTTTCTTGCTTACTTGCTTCCGCTGCTTTTTAAAAACGTATGGAATCCTAACGGGTCACGTTAACCAAATGATCGAATGCCATCAAATAATTGCTCTACAATTAGCGGATAGGTCTATGACCTTTCCAAAGTGTGTGATTGAAGATGTTTTAGTGAATGTGGAGAAACTGGTCTTTCCTGTGGACTTTCTAGTACTCGAGATGGAAGATGACAAGGATAATGTCCCTCTTATCTTAGGGAGATCATTCCTTGCTACTGTTGGAGCTATGATTGATGTTCAAAAGTGTGAGCTAAGGCTGCGGATGGATAAAGATGAGGTTCTGTTCAACCTTGATAAAGCAATGAAGTTGCCGATGGAGATGCAGTGTCACAGCATTGATGTGGTGGAGGAGATAGTGAAGGAAGATATGTTTGATCCTTTCAAAGTATCCCTTGGAGACATGCTTGGCAGAGTCTCTTACTTTCCCACCACAGAGCTAGATGAGCTCTCTAATGAGGTATGTATTGAATTTCTTGAAAATTTACTTGCTTTAGGTGATGACAGGTATGAACCAAAAAGAACCAAGTTTGAAGTAGTGAAGTGAACTAGAAAGTAATTGCCATTGGATAGGGAGAGCACATCAGAATAGGAGAAGAAAGAGGAGTTGAAACCGCTACCGAAGCACTTGAAGTTTGCCTATATAGGTGACAGTGAAACATATCCGATAATTGTATCTTCTTCTTTAACTGATGATCAATTTGATGTGTTATTGGATGTACTTAGAAAGTATGTCTATGATTGGTTGGTCTCTTTTTTATTTGAAAGGCATTAATCCATCATATTGCATGCATAAGATAAGGTTATTAGATGAGGCTAAGGTAGCATTCAGAATCAGCGGAGGGTGAATCCCACTATTTAAGAAATGATTAGGAAGTAAATCCTAACATGGCTAGATCCAGGATTTATATATCCAATTAGTGATAGTCCCCATGTGAGTCCATTGCATGTTGTAGCTAAGAAGGGGGCATGACTATTGTTATGTCAGATGATGGTGAGGCACTAGCCACTAGGATTCCTACAGGGTGGCGTGTTTGTACGGATTATAGGAAACTAAATGAAAATACACGCAAAGCCCACTTCCCACTTCCTTTCATAGATAAAACGCTTGATCGTCTTGCAGGGTATAATTTTTATTGTTTCTTGGACGGGTACTCTGGATATAATCAAATCATGATTGCACCCGAGGACCAGGAAAAGACTACTTTTACTTGCCCTTATGGAACTTTTGCCTTTAGAAAGATGCCTTTTGGGTGTGTAATGCACCTGCTACATTTCAACGTTGCATGATGTCGATATTTGATGGTTTGATAGAAAAGATCATGAAGGTGTTTATGGATGATTTTTCTATTTTTGGTTCTTCCTTTGATATTTGTTTGACCAACCTGTCTACTATTTTGAAGAGATATGTTGATACTAACCTGATTTTAAATTGGGAGAAGTGTCACTTCATGGTAAGAGATGAGTTTATTTTGGGACATCATATTTCAGCCAAAGGATTGCAAATTGATAGAGCAAAGATGGTGGCGATTGAGAAGCTTCCACCACCCACCTAATGAGAAGGGAATGTGGTCTTTCCTTGGACACGCAGGATTTTATAGAAGATTTATCAAAGACTTCTCAAAATACACAAAGTCGTTGTATCACTTATTTGAAAAGGATGTTCCTTTTAATTTTATTGATGATGAATGTCTAATAGCTTTTTAGGTTTTGAAGGAGGCACTTATTACTGCACCTATCTTGATCACACTGGATTGGACTCAGCAGTTTGTACTTATGTGTGATGCAAGTAATTTAACACTTAGAGTGGTGCTTGGGCAGATGATAGAGAAGAAATTTTGCACCATTTATTATGCGAGTAAGACTTTTGATGCATCACAAAAGAACTACACTGTCACTGAGAAGGAGTTTCTAGCCGTTGTGTATGCATTCAATAAGTTTTGACAGTATTTGGTCGGTATGAAGACTATAGTGTACACAGATCATTTCGCGATCCGGTACTTGATGGAGAAGAAGGAAGCAAAGCTAAAGATCATTAGATGGATCCTTCTTCTGTAGGAGTTTTATATGGAGATCCGGGATAAGAAGGGTACAGAAAAAGTGTTGGCGGATCACCTATCAAGGTTGGAGATACAAGAGAGCATTGTAATGATTCTTTTGATTACATAAAGGAGATGTTCTTTGATGAGAAGATTATGATTATGTTTGCTGAAGGAGCGGAGAGAGCCTATGTAGTAGCTGGTCAAGGAATGGATGCATGGTATGCGGATTATGTCAATTACATTTCCGTGGGTAAAATTCCAAAAGATCTTAATAGGAATCAACTTGCGAAGTTTAAGAGTGATGTTGAGACTTTTATATGGTATGCTCCATTCATCTACAAGATTTGAATGGATTCTATCGTCCGTAGGTGTGTGCCCGAGATGGAGATAGAAAGTGTTTTTGATTTTTGCCATGCACAACCTAACGGGGGACACTTTGGAGCCCAAAAGACTGCAACAAAGGTACTTCAATCTGCTCTTTATTGGCCTACTTTGTTTAAAGATTATGAATCATATGTAACGACATGCGATAGATGTCAAAGGATGGGAAACATAAGTAGAAGAAATGAGATGCCACTTCAGCCGATCATTGTTGTTGAAATCTTCGATGTATGGGAAATCGATTTTATAGGGTCTTTTTCCCCATCTAATTGATTTCTCTACATCCTTTTAGCAGTGAATTATGTTTCTAAGGGGTGGAAGCCATTTCTACTTGCATGAATGATGCTAAGACTATGTTTTCTTTCTTGAAGAAACATATCTTTGTCCGCTATGGAGTTCCTAGAGCACTTGTAAGTGATGGAGGTTCCCACTTCGTCAACAAGCTTATTGAAAGAGTTCTCAAGGAGTATGGTGATAAGCATAGGGTTACTACACCTTATCATCCTCAAGCTAATGGGCAAGCTGAAGTTTCCAACTGACAAGTAAAATAAATTTCGGAGAAAGTAGTTGGAACTAATAGGAAGGATTGGGCTATGAAGCTCGATGATATTTTGTGGGGGTTCCAAACTGTATATAAGACTGTGCTAGACATGTCACCTTATCACATTATCTATGGGAAGCTGTGCCACTTACCCGTGAAGATTCAGCATAAATCTTTTTGGGCCTTGAGAAGTCTGAACTTGTCTCTTAAGGAGCAAAAGGAGTTAAGGTTGACTCATATCAATCAACTAGATGAGTTTAGAAATCAAGCTTTTAAGAATTTGGTGATCTACAAGGAAAGAATGAAGAAATGACATGATTCGAAGATCACTTATAAGGAATTCAAGCAAGGTGATGAGGTATTACTCTTTACCTCTCGTTTGAAGCTCTTTGCAGGAAAATTAAAATCAAGTGGACGGGACCGTTTATTATCCATAGAGCCTGCATAGGGGGAGTTTTGAGATCATAGACAAGGACGGAGACATCATAGCGGCAAATGGGTATCGATTGAAACATTATAAGTCGCCGGATGATACATTCGTCGTCTTTGAGGATACCTTACATTGATATGGTACCATCGTGACTCTCCAACATTAAAATAGAGCGCCTGTTGTGGGTTTTCCCTTCTGTTTTACTACTTTATTTCAATAGTGTGAGTAAGAAATTTTTATATTTATCGTGCTTACATCAGATTACATCTCTTTCCAAACTTAGTTTCGACTATAGTTTCTACTAAGTTTGGAGGGATGTGATGTACTTACCTCATCGTAGCACCGAGAGTATAATCTTTTCTTTGAACGTTTGTTAGGGGAGTTGTGATACCCGAGCTTCTCACTACTGATCATGTGCCAATATAATTTAGTTTGTGTTATGTGCATTTTATTATTATGTGATAATTATGTGGCAATTATGTGATAATAATGTGACAATTATGTGACAATTGTTTCTACATTTTCTTTATCTTTATATTTTATTTGAGACATCCGTAATAAAATTGATGACAATATGTGAATATGTATGTGCATAAATATTTATATACCTTAATTTAGATATATATAATTAATTTATTTTATGTGTATAAATACATTATTTCTTAATTATTAAGTGTCACATGTATTTTCATAATGATAATAGTGATAAAAAAATATATACACGTATGTGTATTAATTTGTAAATGTATTATATCTTTGTTATTAAGTATTGCACGTATATTCATAATGGATAATAACAATAATAATAATTATTACTATTATATTAATATACTATAAATAGTATATACTATAAATAGTAAATAAATAATATACTATAATTAGAAAGTTGGGACGGTGGGATTGAGTTAAAAAAATTGGGGGCAGTGGCTTTATTACAATTGACTTCCACCCCACATCTACTATATAAAACACCACCTATTAGCCGACATCTACCATATAAATAGAGGGGTTAACCCTTGGGGAGAAGGGCAGCACGTGCGCAAAGGAAAAAAAGGAGAGTGGAAGGAAGTAAGAGAGAGGGATGAGGCATGCTGGAACAGAAAGGAAGAGATTAGTTATAGTTCTTCACGAGGTCTATAGTATTATTATTGTCGGAGTTCAAGTAAGTAGAGGTCCAACTACAATGCATAAACATGTTGTGTGTGATTTATTTGTGATTATTTGGTGAGTATTATCTTGTAAATTATTTATGATTAATTTGGAATATAAGTTGCAAACTAATGTGATTGGAAGTAAGTAGAAGTCCAACTACAATGTATAAACATGTTGTGTTTGATTTATTTGTGATTATTTGGTGAGTATTATCTTGTGGATTATTTATGATTAATTTGGAATATAAATTGTAAACTTATGTGATTGGAAGTAAGTAGAAGTCCAACTACAATGCATAAACATGCTGATTGTGATTATTTGTGATTAATATGTGATAATTATGTTATGGATTATTTGTGATTAGTTTAATTATGTTATGAATTATTTGGAATTAATTTGTGATACAAGCTGTGGATTTATGTGATTTGGGGAAAATAGGGTCATATTCAACAATATTATTTGTAAATTATTTGCAATACAAGTTGTAGATTCATGTGATTTGAAATAATATCATTGTCCTATATAGATTTGTGTGAACAGAAACTGTTGAATATAGATCTGTATGATCGGAGAAGATATTGTTTATAAGGATCTGTGTGATCCGAAATGAAGTTGTTATTCTAAAAAGGGATCGTCTGATCCAAGGTGAAGTTGTTATTCTATAAATATATTTATGTGATTCGGGTGAAGTTGTTGTTTCAGAAGTGGATTTGTGTGAATTGAAGTTAAGTTGTTGCTTTATTATGATTAAATGTTGATATTGATGTCGTAAATGGTTTATGATGCATATTTAATTGTCCTGGTTGTATACCATGCATAATCATGAAAAATGTTTTCACCAAAATAAATAAGATACTAATAGTGTGTACGGCCACTATATATGCATCTCTGTCAGGGTTCGGAAGAATCGTTCCAGACACTTTATTCAGAGTTCAAAAAAATTATTCCCAAAAGTTTATTCGGGGTTTAGAAAATTGTCCTCAACACTCTGCCAGAGTTTAAAAAAATCATTCCCGGCACTATATTCAGGGATCGGAAAAATCAATCTGACACTGTGTGTGTCTATTGAGCTCATTTGGGGTGCATATCATAAGTGTGTCGTGGGGATCCAGCAACGTGAATAATTTTCAAAATAAAAGAGTCTAATTGGAGAGACAAGGAAATAGGCGATAGAAAACTAAATGCATTTCCATGCACTGGCATGCTTGACTTCTACTTTTATTGTGCTATATGTTTTATAAATTATATTGGCCATGTGGTGGAAGACTCGTGGATAGATAGTACAATCATGGTAAGGGCTACACATGAGAATAGAGAAGAAGGTTGAACTACTTGCTGATTTGATTGTGTTATGTATGAAAGATCATGATGTCATTAGGAATGGATTGGTTGTCAAAGTACGGTGCTACAATGAATTGTCAAAAGAAGTGTATACTTTTAAGCCATTGGGAGGAGATTTGTTCGCTTTTGTTGGGATTAAGAAGAACTTCAAATTTCCTGTAATATCAGCTGCAAAAGCATTGCGATTGTTGGAAAATGGTTGTGAGGGGTATTTGGTAAGTGTTATGAATGTTGAGGGACAGAAGTGTCCAGTTCTCAGTGATGTACCAGTAGCTCGGGAATACCCGGAAGTGTTCCCGGATGATCTTCCAAGGTTTGCCACCAGACCGGAAAATAGAGTTTGTTGTTGAGCTACTACCAGGAACTGCTCCTATATCTAAAGCACAATACAGGATGGCACCAGTTGAGCTGAAGGAATTGAAGACACAGTTGCAAGATTTGCTAGACAAAGGATTCAGCCAACCTAGTTTCTCACATTGGAGAGCACCAGTTCTATTTGTTCGTAAGAAAGATGGCACATTGAGGATGTGCATCGATTAACGGGAGCTCAACAAAGTTACAGTCAAGAATAAGTATCCATTGCCTCGCATTAATGATCTGTTCGATAAACTACAGGGTGCAGCTATCTTTTAGAAGATTGATTTGCGATCGGGATATCATCAGTTGAAGATTAAGGAGGAAGATATCCCAAAAATTGCATTCAGAACAAGGTACATGTGATGTGCGTTTTCTTTGCATGTAAAATTAATCCCCAAGTATTAAGGATATCAGTTGCAGCTTAAGCAAGCGACCAAGTTAAATATCGCACCCAAAGGACGGCGTATTATCAATTTAATTATTTACTAAATTAATTAAGACGAAAGGCAACAACGTTTGAGGATTGAATTATTAAACTACTAGGAAAATGAATTAAATAATAATTAATTAAATTAAGCACTAGAAGAATATGAAAGTGGATCAAGTAGGAAATAAGTAGCTCTAGGGTAATCTAGTTTTACTACTTAACTTCCCTCTCAAGGGCAGACCGACTCTGCCTTGTGGAATATGGATGCATCACTAAACCATGCAAATCTACTCTATAGACACAAATAAAATATGAGTGTAATACGTGTGAATAACCTCAGAGCAAGAGACGTAATTTCACCCCCTTTCTAGGTACTATCAGCATAAATTATTTCCCACGTGTGGAATCTAACCCGATATGATCTCCCTTTATAGGTACTATAAAATTACCTTCTTTATCCTGCTTACTTACTAACCTGAATTTAATTCAATTAATAAACACATATATAATAATTCTAATGAAGCTTCGGAGTCCCCTCACTTAGAATCATGACATAGAATCTTATTTAGCGGTTAACGCACTTAATCTACAACCAAGATATATATTCAAACCTATATATCAATTGAAGATGCACAAAACGACTGTGAATATGGATTAAGAAAGCATAATCATATATAAAATAAATCCACAAGTAGTGTTGTACGGAGGACGCACAAGAGAGTTTAATTAATTCATAAAACCTTCAAAATCCTAGATTTACCAAAACGGTTATAGCCCATGATGTTGCGAAGAACAGTCATGGGAGTTGGATAGATCTTACCCATATGTCCGAAAAATACAAAATAGATTAGGAAACGAATAAAAACCCTAGATGCGGGCGTCGTAACATCCTTCTCCATCTTGAATCCTCCTCTTGATTCCACAGACGAATCTTTAAAGTGATTGATGGATGGAGGAATGGATGTGGATGATGGTTGGGGGGTGACCCCCCCTTGTAGGGGGTGTAGGATGATTGTGTTGAGTTGTTTGATGCCTCTTGGTGTGATCTACATCCTCTTTTATACTTGTAAGCTCTCCTTATGAACCTTGGATGAGCTTTTTCTTAGAAAACACGAAAATACACGCACTGGGGTGTAAAAATACAGATCTGCAGCTGTTCAGGCATTTGTTTCGACCTTCATGGCTGGTCAAATCAGAGTTGTCGTGGTCGAACCGGTCTGAACCAGCTTGTGCAGTCTCACCATTTCGCGTATAACTTCTACATCCAAGCTCCGATTTGAGTGATTCTTGAGCTCACGCAATCCTATCTTCCTTGGCTTTATATACATAAAAAGAAAATGCAAAAAAGTCAACAATTGATTGTGTAACAAGTCATGCAAAGTGGCACAGCCGTTCTGTTCGGCACAGCTTGCGCAATGTCACCATTTTTATCATAACTTTCTCATTTGAATTCTGATTGGGGTGTTTCTTATGCCAAAACAACCCTCACTTCTGTAGCATTCCAAACACGTATCACACTTCTATTTTTGAGATCCACACCAATACAGAAAAATTACAAAATTTGGACGTGCGTCTTTCAGCATTCTAGCACAAGTTGCACATTTTCTTCAACTTTGCACTTTTGATCATTTTTCCTCCTAAAACACAATAAAACACTTCAAGTGCACCTTTTTCTCACATATATTGAATATAAGATACTTGTTCTAATATATGACAATAATTCCCATAAAAAAGGTGTTAGATTGGATACTAAAACATGCTTATTTTCACTCTCATCAACGGGCACTATGAATTCTTAGTGATGCCATTCAATTTGATGAATGCTCCAGCAACATTTATGGATTGAATGAATAGAGTATTTTAGGAATTCCTCGATAAGTTTGTGATTGTGTTTATCATAGATATTCTGATTTACTTTAAGAACAAGGAGGATCATGCTCTGCACTTGAGAGAGGTGTTGGAGATTCTAAAAGAGAAGCAGTTATATGCGAAGTTTAAGAAGTGTGAATTTTGGTTGGACCAAGTTGCTTTCTTGGGACACGTGGTATCGGGAGAAGGAATTTCGATGGATCCAAGCAAAGTTAAAGCAATTCATGATTGGCCACAACTCTCAAATCCTACTGAGGTTCGTAGCTTTCTTGGATTGGTAGGATATTATCAAAGGTTTGTTGAAGGATTTTCTAAGATCGCTTCACCATTAACACAATTGACTAGTTAGAATGTGAGATTCACATGGATGGAGACATGTGAACAATGTTTTCAAGAATTGAATAGACGGTTGACATCATCATCTATCTTAACTATTCCTATGGAGACAAGAAACTTCAAGGTTTATAGTGATGCTTCAAAGAATGGTCTTGGATGCGTACTGATGCAGAATTGGAAAGTGATAGCGTATGCATCCAGACAGTTAAGGGAGTACGAGAAGAACTACCCTAACCATGATTTGGAGTTAGCCGCACTGGTGTTTGCACTCAAGAGTTGGAGGCATTATCTGTATGGGGAGCGTTATGTGATCTATACTAATCATAAGAGTTTGAAGTACTTCTTCACTCCGAAAGAGTTGAATATGAGGCAGATAAGATGGTTGGAACTGGTGAAGGACTACGACTGTGTTATTAATTATCATTCAGGTAAAGCCAATGTGGTTGCTGATGCATTTAGCCGAAAATCCATACAGAGTGTAGCTGTTACGACCCTAACTAAGAAACTAGAGTTGCTTGATTTGCAAAGGATGGGAGTGAAGATCATTCAGGAAGGATCGTTGGAAGCAAAGATGACAGCTTTGATACTTCGACCAACTTTGATGGACAAGATCCGACATGGACAACAAGATGATAATCTATTTGATAAGATAAAGAATGATATCAGCTCTAGAAAGTCTTTTGACTTCCAATTAAGAGATGATGGCGTGATTCGTTATAACGGTCGATTATGTCTACCTGAATTGGATGACATTCCGAAGGAAGTGATGGCTGAAGCTTATTCAACACCGTACTCTGTACATCTAGGAACTACTAAGACGTATAGAGATTTGAAGTAACATTATTGGTGGCCAGGGATGAAGAGAGATGTCGCTCAATATGTGGAGCAATGTTTGACTTATCAGCAAGTCAAAGCTGAGCAGCAGAGACCAGCAGGATCTTTGCCGCCTCTATCTATTCCAGAGTGGAAGTTGGAGAGTATCACAATGGATTTTGTTACTGGGCTACCAAATTAGACAGTGAAAGGTCATGATGGTATTTGGGTTATTGTGGATCGATTGACTAAGCCAGCTCATTTTCTTCCTATATGTTCTACGTATTCTGTGAATTGCTATGCACAACTATATATTCAAGAGATTATCAGACTCCATGGAGTACCACTTACCATTGTGTCAGATAGGAACACAAGATTTTTGTCTGCATTTTGGAAGAGTTTACATATGGCGTTGGGGACACAGTTAACTCTCTGCACATCATTTCATCCACAAACCGATGGTCAATCCGAGCGTACAATACAAATTTTGAAAGATATGCTCAGAGTATGTGTGTTGGATTTTCAGGGTCAGTGGAGTAAATTTTTGCCTCTGATAGAGTTCTCGTACAACAACAATTATCAGTCTACTATCGTGATGGCTCTATATAAAGAATTATATGTACGAGAAGAAGTGTAGATCTCCAGTACATTAGGATGAAGTAGGAGAAAGGAAACTTTTGGGTCCAGACTTGCTTCGTGAAATGTCAGAAGCCATTACCTGTATTCGAGAGAAGACGAAAGTTGCTCAGGATCTGTAGAAAAGTTATGCAGACAAATGGAGTCTAGAGTTGGAATTTTAAGTGGGTGATCAGGTATTCATGAAAGTATATCCAATGAAGGGGACAATGCCGTTTGGAAAGAAAGGAAAACTCAGTCCAAGATATATTGGTCCATTCACTATCATTGAGAGAGTTGGAAATGTTGCCTATAAGTTGGAGTTATCAGCATCGATGTGTAGAGTACATGACGTATTTCATGTGTCTGTGTTGAGGAAGTACGTTCCGAATCCATCTCATATTCTCAGGCAGGAACCAGTTGAGTTGAAAGAAGATTTGAGTTATGAAGAAATACCAGTTGAGATCTTGCGGCCAGAAGTGAAGAAGCCCAGAAATAAGGAGATACAGTTAGTTAAAGTGTTATGGAGAAACCAGTTAGTTGAGGAGGCCACTTGGGAAAGAGAGGATGAGATGATGGCTAAGTATCCAAAACTCTTAAGGTAAGTAAATTTCGAGGACGAAATTTTTATAAGGTGGGGAGGATGTGATACCCGAGCTTCTCATTACTCATATGCCAAAATAATTTAATTTGTGTTATGTGCATTTTATTATTATGTGATAATTATGTGGCAATTATGTGATAATAATGTAGCAATTATGTGACAATTGTTTCTACATTTTATTTATCTTTATATTTTATTTGAGACATCCGTGATAAAAATGGTGAAAATATGTGAATATATATGTGCATAAATATTTATGTACCTTCATTTGGATATATATAATTAATTATTTTATATGTATAAATACATTATTTCTTAATTATTAAGTGTCACACGTATTCTCATAATAATAATAGTGATAAAAAATATACACGTATGTGTATTAATTTATAAATGTATTATATCTTAATTATTAAGTATTGCACGTATATTCATAATTGATAATAACAATAATAATAATTATTATTATTATATTAATATACTATAAATAGTATATATCATAAATAATAAATAAATAATATACTATAATTAGAAAGTTGGGACGGTGGGATTGAGTTAAAAAAATTGGGGCTGGCGGCTTTATTACAATTGACTTCCATCCCACATCAACTATATAAATAGAGGGGTTAACCCTTGGGGAGAAGGGCAGCAAGTGCGCAGAGGAAAAAAAAGAGAGTGGAGTGAAGGAAGAGAGAGGGAGGAGGCGTTCTGGAACGTAAAGGAAAAGATTAATTATAGTTCTTCACGAGGTCTATAGTATTATTATTGTCGGAGTTTAAGTAAGTAGAGGTCCTAATACAATGCATAAACATGTTGTGTGTGATTTATTTGTGATTATTTGGTGAGTATTATCTTGTGGATTATTTATGATTAATTTGGAATATAAGTTGTAAACTTATGTGATTGGAAATAAGTAGAAGTCCAACTACAATCTATAAACATGTTGTGTGTGATTTATTTGTGATTATTTTGTGAGTATTATCTTGTGGATTATTTATGATTAATTTGGAATATAAGTTGTAAACTTATGTGATTGGAAGTAAGTATAAGTCCAACTACAATGCATAAATATTCTGTTTGTGAATTATTTGTGATTAATATGCGATAATTATGTTTTGGATTATTTGTGATTAGTTTAATTACGTTAAGAATTATTTGGGATTAATTTGTGATACAGGTTGTGGATTTATGTGATTTGGGGAAAGTAGGGTTCATATTCAACAATATTATTTATAAATTATTTGCAATGCAAGTTGTGGATTTATGTGATTTGAAATAATATCATTGTCCTATATAGATTTGTGTGAATAGAAACTGTTGAATATAGATCTGTATGATCTGAGAAGATATTGTTTATAAGGATCTGTGTGATCTGAGATGAAGTTGTTATTCTAAAAAGGAATCGTCTGATCTACGGTGAAGTTGTTATTCTATAAATGGATTTATGTGATTGGGTTGAAGTTGTTGTTTTAGAAGTGGATTTGTGTGAATTGAAGTTAAGTTGTTGCTTTATTGTGATTAAATATTGATATTAATGTCGTAAATGATTTATGATGCATATTTAATTGCCCTGGTTGCGTACCATGCATAATCATGAAAAGTGATTTTCCCAAAATTAATAAGATACTAATGGTGTGTGCGGCCAGTAAATACGCATCTCTGTAAGGGTTCGAAAAAATCATTTCCATCAATTTATTCAGGGTTCAGAAAAATTATTTCTAAAACTTTATTCGGAGTTCGGAAAAATTATCCCCAACACTCTACCAGGGTTTGGAAAAATTCATTTCGGCACTATATCTAGGGATCGAAAAAATCGATCCGACATTGTGTGTGTCTATTGAGCTCATTTGGGGTGCATATTATAAGTGTGTCGTGGGGATCCCGCAACGAGAACAGTTTTCAAAATAAAAGATACCAATTAGAGAGACTAGGAAATAGGCGATAAAAAACTAAATGCATTTTCATGCACTGGCATGCATGATTTCTACTTACTGAGATTTTTGTCTCACTAGTTTATGCGTTGTAGGTGAGCATGTTGATGATTGAGTTGTGTGATGTGACCGTGCAAGCTGTGGAGCTCCTTCAGGGTTTTGAGCAGATGTACATAGATGACGACCTGTAGGGCTAGGCCGTGGGTTTATTTTGTTTACATTGATGTTTTGTTATATAATATAATAAGTATTGTGACAAGTTTTGGGTGGATTGAAGTGGTGTCAGAAACCAGTTAAGTATGTTGAACTGGTGTGATGGTTTTGGTTATAAATATATTATGTGAGAAAAATCTATGCAGTTTTTTTACTGATGATGTTTATGTCAATTAGTATTGAATTGTAAATTATGTAAGGTGGGTCGTGTCAGGAGTTGATTTTTTACGGCATATTAAAACTTTAATCGGTGTTGATGTGTCGATTTTTTTGCAATTTGCCTAATGTTCAGTGGTGTTTTATCTATTGTGTTGTATGCAGAGTATATATACCTGAATTATTGAGTCTTAATGGTGGTTCTCTAGCTATAGTTTTGCTCTGTTTTGGTACCTAATGATCTTTAAACAAAGTCGGCCAATAAAGAGCAGATTGAAATACCTTCACTGCCGTCTTTTGTGCTCCGAAGTGCCCTCCGTTAGGTTATGCATGGTAAAAATCAAGGACACTCTCCAACTCCATATCGGGCACACACCTACGGACTATGGAATCCGTATAGATCTTATAGACAAATGGATCATACCATATAAATGTCTCCACATCCCTCTTGAATTTCGCAAGTTGATGTCGGTTGAGATCTCTAGGAATTTTACCTACGGCAATGTAGTTCACATAATCAGCATACCATGGATCCATCCCTTGGGCAGCCACAACACAGGCTTTTTCTGCTCCTTCAACAAGCACTGCAATTATCTTCTCATCAGGGAACATATCTTCAATGTAATCGAAAGAATCATCACAATGCTCCCTTGTCTCCAACCTTGATAGGTGATCCGCTAAAACATTCTCAGTACCCTTTTTATCTCGAATCTCCATATCAAATTCCTGCAGAAGAAGAATCTATCTAATGGTCCTTGGCTTTGTTTCCTTCTTCTCCATCAAGTATCAGATCGAAGAGTGATCCGTGTACACTATAGTCTTCATCCCAACCAAATACTATCGAAACTTATTGAACGCATACACCACAGCTAGAAACTCCTTTTCAATCACCGTGTAGTTCTTTCGTGCAGCATCAAAAGTTTTACTCGCATAGTAAATGGAGCAGAACTTCTTATTCTTCAACTGCCAAGCACCACTCCAAGTGCTAAATCACTCGCATCACACATAAGTACAAACGGCCGAGTCCAATCCAGTGTGATCAAGATAGGTGCTGTAATAAGCACCTCTTTCAAAACCTGAAAAGCTGTTAGACATTCATCATCAATAACAAAAGGAACATCCTTTTCAAGTAAATGAGATAAGGGCTTGGAGTATTTAGAGAAGTCTTTTGGGAATTTTCTATAGAAACCGGCGTGTCCAAGGAAGGAACGCACTCCCCTTTCATTCATAGGTGCTGGAAGCTTCTCAATTGCCACCACTTTTGCTCTATCCACCTGCAATCCCTTGGCCGAAATATGATGGCCAAGAACAATCCCATCCTTTACCATGAAGTGACACTTTTCCCAATTCAAGACAAGATTAGTATCTTGGCATCTCTTCAAAACAGTAGCAAGGTTAGATAAACAAATATCAAAGTAGGAACCAAACACAGAAAAATCATCCATAAACACCTCCATGATTTTTCTATCAACCCATCAAATATAGCCATCATGCAATTCTGAAATGTAGCAGGTGCATTACATAATCCAAAAGAAATCTTCCTAAAGGCAAAAGTTCCATAAGGACAAGTAAAAGTAGTCTTTTCTTGAACCTCGGGTGCAATCATAATTTGATTATAACCCGAGTACCCATCCAAGAAACAATAAAACTCATACCCTGCAAGACGATCAAGCATTTGATCCATGAAAGGAAGGGGAAAATGGTCTTTGCATGTATTTTCATTCAATTTCCTATAATCCGTACACACACGTCATCCCGTAGGAATCCTAGTGGCTAAAGTCTCACCATCTTCGACTTTCACTATAGTCATGTCCCTCTTTTTAGCAACAACATGCAATGGACTCACATGGGGACTATCATTAATAGGATAAATAATACCTGCATCTAGCCACATTAAGATCTGCTTCCTAATCACTTCTTGAATTGTAGGATTCACCCTCCGCTAATTCTGAATGCTACTCTTGGCCTCATCTAACAATCTTATTCTATGCATGCAATACGAATGACTAATACCCTTTAAATCATCAAGAGACCAACCAATCGCAGATTTATACTTTCTAAGAACATCTAACAATTCCTCAAGTGGATCATCATCAAGAGAAGAAGATACAATTACCGGATATTTTTCATTGTCACTTAGGTAGGCATACTTCAAGTGCTCTGGTAAAGGTTTCAACTCCTCTTTCTTCTCTTCCTGAGGTGCACTCTCTCTATCCAATGGCAAGTACTTCCTAGTCCACTTGACCTCTTCAATTTTGGTCAGTGTCGACTCATACCTGTCATCACCCAAAACAAGCAAGTTTTCAAGAAATTCAATACATATCTCATTGGAGAGTTTATCTAGCTCAGTAGTGGGAAAAGTAAGAGACTCCGCCAAACACGTCTCAAGAGGATCCTTCGACAGAATCAAAGACATGTCTTCCTTCACTATCTCCTCCACTACGTCAATATTGTGACACAGCATCTCCATTGACATCTTCATTGCTTTGTCAAGGTTAAATAGGACCTCTTGTTTATCTATCCTTAGCCGCAAC
Organism: Pogostemon cablin; assembly: GCA_023678885.1. Taxonomy (NCBI): domain Eukaryota; kingdom Viridiplantae; phylum Streptophyta; class Magnoliopsida; order Lamiales; family Lamiaceae; genus Pogostemon; species Pogostemon cablin. Next base: position 9,838,127 of record CM042978.1, on the reverse strand, counting down.
TCACCCTTCTGCACATCTATCATAGCTCCCGCAGTAGCAAGGAAAGGTCTCCCTAAGATAAGAGTGACATTATCCTTGTCATCTTCCATCTCCAGCACTAGAAAATCCACAGGAAAGACTAACTTCTCTACTTTGACAAAAATGTCTTCGATCACTCCCTTCGAAAAAGCCATAGACCTATCCGCTAGTTGTAGAGCAACTGTCGTGGGAGTTAACTCCCCCAAACCAAGCCTTTGAAAGATGGACAAAGGCATCAAGTTGATGTTTGCCCTAAGATCATACAAAGCTCGACGTGCCGACCCTTTTCAATTTCACATAAGATTGTGAAGCTTCCCGTATCCTTCAACTTAGCTGGAAGCTTCCTCTGAATGATCGAGCTACAGTTTCAAATAAATTCACCATCTCAATTTCGTTCAAACTTCTCTTCTTCAAAAGAATATCCTTCAGAAAGCGGACATAATACGACATCTGCAATATTGCTTCAGAGAAAGGAATGTTCAAGTTTATTTTGTTTATGATTTCTGAAAACTTCTTGAACTTCTCTTCCAATCCCTTCTTAACTAGCTTGAGAGGGAAGGGCGGTGGTATTTTGTTTTGGGAATCCTTCATTCATCACGTTCAGCCTTCTCCGTTTTATCCTTTTCGGCTCTCAATCTCTTAACTCTTTCCCATTTCGTTTCTGCTATAATCTTAGTATTCTGCTATTTGGAAGACACTGGAGTAGTTTCAACATCATTCGGAGCATTCAACGTAGAAAACAGCACAGAACGGAAGAGTTCGACTTGAGTTCCACCTGGGTAGGTGGTCGAACTCGGTGAGTAGTGGTCGAACTGGACATCTAAAAGTTCGTTCTTCTCCTTACAGGCCGGTTCAACTAGGGTTCGACCAACTGGTGTGGTCGAATCCAAGCAATCGATGTTGAATCGTGCATCAGACAAAACAGAGTGCTCTGGATAGCGGAGTTCGACCTCAGTTCGACCAGAGGTTCTGGTTGAACTCACCTGTCTTTGGTCGAACTGGTCTTTTGACTCCTACGAACGTCACCCATGTGCCGAGTTCACCCTCCCCTGTGCAGTTCGACCTGCATGCCTGGTCGAATCGAGGTCGAATCGGGCGCCTGATGCTTCATACTTTAATTTTAGCTTCATCAGTCCCTCGTACTGCGTTTCAGACCTCAATGTAATGGCGTGACAAGACTTTGGATTCTCAATACTTTGCGAAGTAGCTTCCCTTTCTCAATAGTTTAAGTCAATTTGTTCACATTCCCTGCCATCTCCTCCATTAACAATGTAAGGTCTTTCACTTGTGTAGACAAATCCTTATGATGATCATCAATCTTCTTCTCTAACTTGGCCTCAAGACGGTCTACTCTTGCATCATTCCTCGCCATGTACTTGTTCATAGTGTCTTCAAAACCAGGCTTCCCTTCATCCACTTTAGCTCTCGGATCATTGCCAATAGGAGGTTGCATCGCATTATTCGGATTGCTCCATAAAAACTCCGGCCTCCTTGGTTGTTGATAACCACCCGGGGGACCACGATTGTTGTAGTTCCCTTGATAGTTCTGGTTTCCATAATATGGGTACCTAGTTCCTTGAATACTTTGACCCATGGCGTAATTTGCCTCCTCGATCTCCTCTTGGCTAGCTCTTTCATAGCCACCATCCTACTGCATCATTAGTACTCTCTGCGATAAATCTGTGATCTCTTTTTGCTGAGACTCCAGTAGCTTGCTAATGTTAGTCAAGCTAGAGACAATCTCATCATCTCTTCCCGACTACACCATACTATGCTCAACATGTGCTACTTTCCCAAGGACTTAAGTGCCTCTCACTCTATCAGTCGGCCAATCTCTTGAATTCATCGAAATATCTTTAAAAATCTTCTCGGCCTCATTGGGTGACTTAATAAGCAGTGCTCCATTAGAAGAAGCATCAAGTAAAAACGAGAATTGCAGTCCAACCCATTGTAGAAAATACTTATATATTGAGCTTTAAATAACCCATGTTGTGGACACTTCCGAAGCATGTCCTTGAACCTGTCCCAAGCTTCATGAAACTTCTCATTGCCATGGATAGAAAATTGATTAATTTTTTGCTTAATCTTGAACACCTTTGAAGGTGGCATGTATCGCAGTAATTTCACTTTCAACTTCTCCCATGTATCACATTTAGCAGCATCAAGATCATCATACCAATCTCTCGCCTTTTCATTCAGCGAGAACTTAAACAGTATGATCTTCCTCGCATCCTCATGAGCTCCTATATCATTTTGTGTACTTGTATACCCAAGGAACTTATTCAGATGTTACTGAGGATCTTCGAATGTTCCCCCAGAGAAGGGACTCCTTTCAATCATGCTGATAAGAGCAGGGTGTAAATCAAAATCAGCTCAATTTCCTCTTGCTTCTAACAACCCCTGTTCCGTTGTTCTTAAAGACTTCCCGGATGGAAGTGTGTTCGGATCCGCTGCTATGTTGATTGCTTCTACTTCCAAATTTTGTTCGGTTGCAGCTTCAATCGTTTGTGAATTCAGCACGTCAACTTCAACTCCTAAGTTAAGAGCTTCAGTTGGGTCTACTTTCTTGTTCTTATTCTTCTTCTTCTTCCTCGACGATGCTTCGATCTCTGGATTATACGGTGCTAATTCACATGTCTTTGATCTAGTGAGCATACACCTAAGAAAAATAAGAGTTAGAAATTAAAGACAAGAATAATAATCTCAATTAAATTAGAAATAATCAAAAGATATTTAATGCCGTCCCCGGCAAAGGCTCCAAGAACTTGATGAGCGTTTTCTCAACACATAAAATTAATCCTCAAGTATAAAGATTGTAGTTTCAAAAGGTGACCAAGTATTTATCGTACCCAAGGGACAGATTATTATCAATTCAATTATATTCTAATTAACTAAGATTATGTTGGTAAATTGGATTTGGTTTAATTGTGAAACTAAATAACATATAATTGAAATAGAAGAATAAATAAGCAAGCAATAGAGAAATCTCGGATGTGATCAAGTAAGTAATAGAGTAGTTCTTCAGGTAATCCAGTTTTACTCGTTAATTTTCTTTCCATGCGTTGATATCCGACTCTGCCTTGTAGTTTATGGACGCATCACTAAACCAGCAAGCCTACTCTATAGACACAAGTAAGCAAGCGTGTGACACGTGTGAATATCCTCGGAGCAAGACGTATACTTTACCTCCCTTTCTAGGTACTATCATAATCAATTATTTCTCGTGCACTTAGTACTCTAACCTGATTTGATCTACCTTTTTAGGTACTATAAAGTTACTCTTTACCCTACTTATTATCCTGAATATGATTCAATTAACAAGTATCTATATAAGATAGTTCTAATAAGACATCAGAATTCATTCACTTGGAATTATAACATGCAATACTGCTCAGTGGTGAACGCACTCAATCAATAACCAAGAGATGTATTCAGAGTATACATATCAGTTAAAGATGCACAAAACGACCGTGAGTATGAATTAAAAAGGCACAATCTTATGTGGAATAAACCACAAGTAGTGTTGTACGGAGTTTACACATGGAAATTCAATTAACTCATGAAACTTTCATAACCCTAGAACTACCGGAGCGGTTCTAGCCCATGATTGATCTAGGAACAATCATGGCTAGTTGGTATGATCTTACTTGACTCGCCAGACGAACCTCTCCTCACGACTCCTTTGGATGATGGTAGGGCTTGGTGAAGGATGGATGATGAATGCTCCCCTTTCTCCTGCGAAAGCTCCTCTTTTTTACTTGTAAACTCTCCTTAAGGACATTGGATGAGCTTTTTGAGCGAACACACGCACTGAAGGTGTAAAAATATGAATTTGGTAAGTTTTAGGATGTCAATTCTACTAAGCCAGTTGGTCAAAGTCCTCCATGCTGGTTGAATCCCTGATCGAATCCATTTGTAACTTGGCTTCTGATCCTGGATTCGACCAGAGCGTTGGTCGAACTGGATACTTCCTGATCGAATCAGAACTGCTTCTGTTTAGGCTTTGAGTTCAACCACGGTTCGACCAAGTGGATTGGTCAAACTATCCTCGTCGTGGTCGAACTGCACTTTTTTTAGCTCAGTTCTACCAGAGGTGCTGGTCGAACTCCTTTCTTCTTGGTCGAATCCGACCTCTGTGTGGTCGAATCCACCCCTGTTTATTCCTCTTTCCGGATCCGATCACTTCCAACTCGTTTCCATCAAAAATCCACTCAAATAGCCTTGTAAACTGCAGATTCGTGACTTTCCACCAAGTATACCAATTCGCATCAAATTACAACCATTAGTTACACCATAAGTAAACGAATCTGGGCTCAAAACTAGTGAATTTACACACTCATCACTGACTGTGAGCTATGCCGCGCTCGATATGCATTAAAATGCATTGCATGCCAAATATGTGGTTATGGATCAGAGGTTGGGAGATTTGAATGACAATTATGAAGCTTTGAATAGGAAGGTGGATAACTTGCAGAGAGATTTTGATGACTGGCGTAGGGGAGATAGTGATGATGATGCTCCACAAGAGTAGAGGGCGCCAGATTTTCATCTTTATCTGCTTCATCTCATCCCCCTTCTCTTTTCTCTTGACAGGTTGGGAATTTGGTGGTGTGAGTGAGATGTATTGATATTCTATACTGATTCTGATGTTAGATTGATGTGTGAGATTGGATTTGTATTATTATGATGGTTTTTGTTGACTCTTTGATAAGTATGTTGCGTTTGTATTTTGCATGTATTGATTTTATTGATGAGAAGCATGTATAACTTGTTAAATATGTGGAGTTCATTGTGGAATTGATACTTATTAAATGCTATGAGGAGTGCTTATGAATCTATTACCCATGTGAGTAATAAGTCATATTTTAGCATAATTATTTGGTTGAAATTCATATTTAATTGATTGACTTATCTTGTCTTTGGTTAATTGAAGCTTTAATGTTATAAATTGATGTGAAACAGACTGTGTTGTGACGAAAATTCAGAATAAATAAGGAATGTTGGTTGAGAGGATCACAGATTTATTTGGGCCACTTCACACTTATTTTTGGGATCAAGACACGGTATTTTTGGGGGAGAAAAAGAAGAGATCTTGAGATATTTTTGGAAGAAATAAAATAGGAAAGAGATCAAGCAAAAGAAGAGAAGATATATTTTTATATTAGGAAGGCAGCAAAACACGTAAAAAAAATGGCATCCAAGGGAGATCACACAGAAGGAGAAGCAGATTGTTTTTCTCTCCAAGGAGTTTAACATGAAGTTCAAGATCACAATCAATACACAATTGATTCTTTATTTTTTGATTGTATCTTATATTTTGCTATGAACATGCGGGGCTAATCCCCTTTTCGAGTTTAGGATTCGTGAACCTCCCATAAAATTTATTTATTCAATTATTTAGAGTTTTTCATTGGATCTGTTGTGCAAATTTATTCTATTACATGCGTTGATGTTCTTTATAATAATATAATAATTTTTTGGCCTGATTAACTAAATTAATTATTTAATTGCTTACTGTTATTCTATGAGCTACAATCCCTAATTGTTGTAGGAATTGGATTAAGTAACAAATAGAGATTATTCCCTCTAGGTGTAATAGAATCTAGGTTGTATGATACCTGGCCGGATTTCGTAGCCTAGTAATCCTATGTTTAGAGTTTTAATGCGTTTATGAGTTCAAATCCATAGGGTCACTCATAGATAGTTCAACTTAGTGGTCGTACCCTAATTGATAAACTTAAGAACATTCGGGTTGATTGATCATACCATTAATCTAGGGATTTGAGTTTGCACATTAGGCTATATGTTTATTCCTATAATTGGTTAATTTAGTGAATGGGAGGGGATCGACATCTAAACTAGGCTTTTATCAATCTATTAATTTCATAATAAATTTTCATCTACTTTTTTAATTAAATATTGCGTAAATTTGTCATACGTGTTATTTACAATTTTCGTATCTTCACAATCAAAACCCCCTATATTTATTTTATATTTTTGAAACACTTAAATTTAATTAAAAATTTATTAAACTCCTTTGGGTTCGACCCGTACTTGCTACTAAACTAAGTATAAGTGTGAGTCGGAAATGTAATTTATTTTGGTAGGCAAACGACATCATATCAAATTTGGCGCCGTTTGCTCAGGGAGTAAAATTGAATTTTGTAAAATTTTGTGTTTCTGATATTTTTTGCATTTTTACAGGTTCTGGAATTTTTTCGAATTTTTCTGGAATTTTTGAACTTTTCAGTTACACTGACACTGAACCCTTCAGTGTTAGAAGGCCCCTGTTTTCGAAAATTTTTTCTGTGAATGATTACTCGATCTCCAGGTAAAAAACAGCTTGAATACATACCAGAACTCGAGAGAACTGCCCGGAGTTTGAGAAAGGAGCCCCAGAAAAAAAGGAAACAAGTTCGTCCTCTAACGAAATTACCGAAAAACTTACCGAACTTGAACTTGCAGCTGGTCCACTTCATCTTGAAGAGGATAATTTTGAATTTTCTGATTTGGAGGAAGAATATACTGCAGACTCTGAGTCGGGAGAGGAAAACATCGCTGAAAATAAGGAAAAAACTTTGAATGAATTGGCAAATCTGAACGTAGTCCATTAGCCATTATGCATTAACTTTCCTGTGATCACTGATAATACCGTATTTGAATTGAAATCGGGATTGATTCACTTACTTCCTGCTTTCCATGGTCTTTTAGGTGAAAATCCTGACAAGTTCTTGAAGGAGTTCTCGATTGTATGCATGAGCATGAAACCAACCGGAGTGACGGAGGAAATGGTCAAGCTCAAGGCATTCCCCTTTGCAGTGAGGACATGGCGAAGGATTAGTTATATTATCTCCCTCCAGGATCAATAAATACGTGGGCCGAGATGGAGAAACTTTTTCTCCAAACTTACTTTCCGGCCACTAGAGTTGCTGTCTTGCGCAAGGAGATATCTGGAGCTCGTCAGATGCAAGGGAAGAGTTTACATGAGTATTGGGAGAGGTTTAAACGCCTTACATCAGCATGCCCCCAACATCGGATAAGTGGCCAACTGCTATTGCTGCTAGAAAACACCAACTGTTACTAGAGATTTGATTGCTAGCATGGTTGCCAACACACAACAGTTTAGCACACGTGATCCATCAGTTAGAGAAGTGAAGGAGGTCCATGATTCTAAGTTGGAGGAAACTTTGAACAATTTGACACTTGCTAAGGAGAATCTTGCTAAAGGAAAAAAGGTAAACCCTCCATCTTGCCAATATTATTTAACTAACGATCACTCTACTCTTGATTGCAGGGTTACACCTAGTGAGAAGCAAGTAAACGCCATGGGGCGACCCTATGATCCCTTCTCTCAAACCTACAATCAGGGTTGGAGAGATCATCCTAATTTTAGGTATAGGGGGCCACAACAGTTTCAAGAGCAGAGAGTGGTGAATAGGCAACAAAATTACCCTCAAGATGGTGGAAATCGCCAACAAGGTGGTTCAGATTTCGGAGCTTCATTTGAGGAGATGATGAATGAGTTGGCTACCAGTAATCTCAAATTTCAAGAGATGACACATTCATCAATTCAGGAATTGAGGATGACAACTCAATCGTCAATTCGGAACTTGGAAAATCAAGTAACCGAATTAGCTACAACTGTAGGTCAGATGCAGGCTCAAAACAGTGGAAAGTTGCCTTCACAAATGGAGGTTAATCCTAAGAATATGAGTGCTATTACAATGCGGAGTGGGAAACAGTTGGAGGAGGTTGAACCACCCAAAAAGCTTGACTAAGAAGTGGAAAAAGATGATAAAGAACCTGCTGGAACAATGGAGGATTAGACCGATCAGATTGGGATGGAAAAATCTGATGTGCAGAAATGTAACACTGACACTGACCCCCTCAGTGTCAGAAGGCTCGAAAAAAATCAGGTTAAAATTTCTGACCCTATCTCTTTTAACATTAATTATTTGCCTTTTCCAAGCAGGTTCAGGAAGTCGGACACCACTAAAAAGGATAAACAATTACTTGAGGTGTTTCGAAAAGTGGAGATCAACTTACCTCTCCTTGAGGCGATTAAGCAGATTCCGAGATACACCAAGTTCTTGAAGGAGTTGTGCACCAATAAGAAGAAGTTGAAAGGAGATGAAAAAGTGGTGATGGGAGAAAACTTTTCAGCTGTCTTCCAGCAAACTTTATCTCAGAAGTGCAAGGATCCTGGCATGTTTATGGTACCATGTAAGATCGGGAGTTTTAAGGTGGAAAGAGCCATATTAGACCTTGGAGCTTCCATTAATGTGATGCCTCGATCGGTTTTTGAAAAGCTGGGTATGAGAGAGTTGAAAAAGACTAAAGTTGTCATCCAGCTTGCTGATCGAAGCCATGCATACCCAGATGGAGTCATTGAGGATGTTCTCGTTCAGGTAGACAAACTCGTATTCCCTACTAATTTTTATGTGTTAGAAATGAATGACCACCCATCGAATTCCACTTCAATTTTGCTGGGGAGACCGTTCCTCAAAACTTCATGCCCTAAAATAGATAAGGGTGAAGGTACTCTCACGATGGAATTTGATGGGCAGATCATTAAATTTAACATATATGATGCTATGAAATATCATGATGATGCTAACGTACTTTCTATTATGAGTACTAATGAGTCCATTGTCCAGGAACACTTCGAACTCACTAGTAGGGATGCATTAGACATAGTAATTGATCATAGAATCATGAAGGAGGACGCAGACAAATGGGATAACGAGGAGCTGAATCACTATGTCAATGCTTTGGATAGTTTCTCTCAGAGACCTACTACCTTGGATGTAGCTTCTGTTAAATTGCCTGACATTTTTCCAAAAATTCTTCCATCTATACTGCAAGAACCAAAGCTGGAGTTAAAGGCACTTTCTGAGAACTTGAAATACGCCTACCTTGGGCCGGATTCCACTTTACCGTTGATCATCTCATCTGACGGACGAACAAGAAAGGTCGTTGCTTGATATGTTGAAGAGACATAAGACTGCTATTGGATGGACAGTAGCAGACTTGAAGGGTATTAGTCCTGCAATTTGCATGCATCGTATTCTGCTTGAGGATGATGCGAAGCCATCTCGAGAAGCCCAGCGGTGATTGAATCCACCCATGATGGAGGTGGTGAAGAAGGAGGTGTTGAAACTTCAAAGTGTGGGGATTATTTATCCCATCTCAGATAGTAAGTGGGTCAATCTAACACAAGTGGTGCCAAAGAAATCAGGAGTGACTGTGGTTGAGAATGACAAGGGTGATATGGTTCTGACACGTTTGCAAATGGGTTAGAGAGTATCCATGGACTACCGCAAGCTTAATAACATGACTAGAAAGGATCATTTTCCTTTGCCCTTCATTGATCAGATGTTAGAAAAGCTTGCAGGTTATTCTTATTATTACTTTCTTGATGGTTTTTCTGGTTACTTTCAGATTGCTATAGCTCCCGAAGATCAGGAGAAAAGAACCTTCACATGCCCCTTTGGGACTTTTGCATGTCGTCAGTTACCTTTCGGGCTTTGTAACGCACCTGCCACATTCCAATGGTGTATGGTAAGTATTTTCTCTGAATTTGTGGGTAATATAATAGAGGTCTTTATGGATGACTTTAGTGTCTATGGAGAATCTTTAATAGTTGTCTTGGAAATCTTGAATTGATTTTAAAAAGATGTGTTGAAACAAACCTTGTCTTGAATTGGGAAAAATGTTACTTTATGGTCGAACAAGGTATTGTTTTAGGTCATGTCATTTCAAAGAATTGGATTGAAGTTGATAAGTCTAAGGTGTATCTTATATCTGCATTGCCTTACTCCGTATCTGTGCGGGAAGTTTGTTCTTTTCTTGGTAATGCAGGTTTCTATAGAAGGTTTATCAAGGATTTTTTAAAGATAGCCAAGCCACTATGTGAGTTGTTGCAAAAAGATGTGAAGTTTGAGTTGAATGATGCCTGCAAGAAAGCTTTTGATAAGCTGAAGGAGTTGCTGACCACGCCACCTAAAATTCAGCCGCCGAATTGGAGTTTGTCTTTTGAGATAATGTGTGATGCTAGTGACTATGACGTAGGAGCAGTGTTGGGGCAACGAGTTGACAAGGCTGCACATGTGATCTATTATGCTTCAAAAACCTTGGATAATGCTCAAGCCAACTACTCAACTACGGAAAAAGAACTCCTAGCTGTGGTTTTTGCTCTAGAAAAATTCCGATCTTATTTGTTGGATACTAAAGTTACTATTTTTTTTATTATGCAGCTCTTCGTTACCTTATGATGAAGAAGGAAGCTAAACCTCAATTGATTCGGTGAATTTTGCTGCTTCAAGAGTTTGACTTGGAAATCAAAGACAAAAATTGGTCGGAAAATCTAGTGGCTGACCACCTAAGTAGGTTGATTAGAGATGAAGATGAGCAGAAAATCCTTGAAAAATTCCCAGATGAACAGCTGCTGGCCATTCTGCAAAATCTGGAAAATTCGGATCAACTGACACTGACCCCTTCAGTGTCAGAAGGCTCTGTTCCATGGTTCGCTGATTTGGTGAATTTTCTGACTTCCCATCAGTTTCCAAAAGATATGGGCAAGGTAAAATGTGATAAACTCCGTAGTGATGCCAAGTATTACATGTGGGATAATCCATATCTGTGGAAACGTTGTTCCGATCAAGTGATAAGAAGGTGCGTTCCTGATACTGAATTTAATTCAATACTCACCTTTTGTCATAGTCATGCATGTGGTGGTCATTTTGGTTTTAGAAGAACTGCTTTCAAAGTGCTTGAGCGTGGATTTTATTGGCCGACACTATTTAAGGATGCTTATGAATTTTCCAAGTCTTGTGATAGATGCCAACGTGTAGGAAATATTTCTCAACGAAATGAAATGCCCCAAAACCATATAATTGTTTGTGAGATTTTTGATGTGTGGTGGATGGATTTTATGGGACCTTTTCCGTCTTCATTTGGTTTTACTTACATATTACTTGCTGTTGATTATGTGTTGAAGTGGGTGGAAGCAAAGGCCACCTGAACTAATGATTCTAAAGTGGTTGCAGGTTTCCTTCAATCTAACATCTTTTGTAAGTTTGGAATTCCTCGAGCCATTATCAGTGACAAGGGTACGCATTTTTGCAATCGAACGGTGGAAGCGCTTCTGCGCAAGTATTCGGTATCTCATAAAACATCCACTTCATACCACCCCTAAACGAGTGGTCAGGCGGAAGTATCCAACCGTGAGATCAAGAGAATTTTGGAGAAGACGGTTAATCCGTCTAGGAAGGTTTGGAGGATGCATTGTGGCCCTATCGAACGGCCTATAAGACACCGATTGGGATGTCCCCATATCGAATTACCTATGAAAAACCATGCCACCTACCTGTGGAGCTTGAGCATAAGGCATGGTAGGCAATCCAGAAGTGTAACATGGATTACGATAAGGCCGGAGAGCAAAGAAAATTCCAATTGCAAGAGTTGGAAGAATTGAGAAATGAGGCTTATGAAAATTCAGTTATTTATAATGCTAAAACAAAGGCATTTCATGATGCAATAATTTCAAGGAAAAATTTTAGCATTGGGCAAAAAGTTTTACTTTATCACTCAAAGCTTAAATTTATTCCTGATAAGTTGCGGTCTCGTTGGATTGGACCGTTTATTGTGACTAATATTTTTTCTCATGGTGCAGTTGAAATAAGAAGCGTAAATTCTAAAAGAAGCTTCAAAGTTAATGGACACCAATTCAAAGAGTATCACGAAGGCTTCCAGACGGTTGAGGTGGACCGAATGGAGTTAGAGGATGTGGTTTACAATTGATAAAATACACCTTACCTAAGTCGAGCCAACGACAATAAAAAAAGGTGCTTATTAGGAGACAACCCAATTTTCTCGCTTTATTTTATTTTATTTTTATTTTACTTTATTTTATTTTATCTTCAATAAGATGTCTGATTGTTAATCTAAATTTTCTTTGGTACGCAGATACAGCATTTGGAATTTAATTGCTTAAACAATTTAAAATTTTGGTTCTGGAATTGAAATTTCGGAATTGGGTCACTAATGGCCCTACTAATTATTTTATTTTATTGTGCAGGAATTAAGGCTCAAATTTAGAGGCCCAGGATGGATTAAATTATGCAATTAAACGGGGCCCAGTCCATACATGTAATTGAATTGAGGCAGCCCCAAATTTATCGTCCACAACGTTCAGTGTAAAGCCTCTGTTTCATTCTCAGTTCTGGAAACCCCCAAATTCTCACCCAAATTCGAATTCACTCAAAAATTTCGCCGCGACTCATATCCGCCATGTCTAAGTTGCGTTCTAGTGTTCGTCTAAAGAAGAAGCAACGACGAGAGAATGATGCGGATTTGTCGCGGGCTATTGTCGTCTACCGCGACCTAGTTGCCGCCTCCGACGAATTCTTTGTCGCCGCCACCCCTCCGGTTTCAGTAGCTTTTCCAGCGCCGGACGCGACTTCCGGTGGGAGAATCCCAGCCTCGGTATCCAGCGAGGCACCCACCATCGTCGCCTCTCCATCTTCAGTACCAAGAGCCCCTCCACGCCGCCATCCATCGCGGGAGGAATCCACCGCCGGTCGCATGGGCCTCGGTAAGAAAAAAAAGCTCCGGTCCAGCGTGCCAATGCTGCACCTGCCGTCGGAGATGCCGCCACCCGTTCTGCCTCGCTAGAACAGCTTTTGCCGGGAGCTGCCGCAACTCCTCCTCGTCGCCGTAAAACACGGGCAGCAGCCGCCAAAATTTCTGCCTCGACCAGTCCGCCACCGGTGGAAGCCGCCGCCCCCTGTTCAGTCTCGGAGAAAGATCCGCACGCCGCTACCGGTTGGCTCGCCCTTTGCTCGCCCTGTCCTGGAAGCCGCCGCCCATGCCGAGCCCGGTGAGAACGACCCAGCCGCCGAAACATCTGAAGGGGACCCACGGATTCGCCGCTGCCGCAGTTCAGGTCCGGTGTATTCCTTTGATAATCCCCACTCCATTGTTATGTCGGGTCCGGATCAGGTTGCTGTTTATACAGAGTTAGTGAAACGAGACATCAAACCCACTTGTTACATTGATGTTGATTTACTTAAGGCATTAAGATGCATGACGATATTTTCAGAATGATGAACATGGTAGGTTTGATATTTTTTGTGACCGGAAATTATCCCGTTTATCCAGATCTCACTTATGAGTTTCTGAGTGCTTTTGCCAAAACTGAAGAAGGGGTAACGTTCCGGTTAGGGAATGCTACACATGATTGGACTATCGATGCTTTTATGTTGGCTTTAGGGGTGCCATTGATTGAGTATGTGGAGGAGGAGTTCAGGGGGGTTTACAAGGCTAGCAGTGCGAAGGGTAGCTCTATTCGGAATCCATGCCTTCGCTATGTTCAGAGGCTGCTGTCCAGTACCATATTTGCTTGGGAAACGAATAAGAATGTTGTTGAATGGAAGGATTTGAGGGTGATCGATGCCATGCTGCATAGGAAGCCACTTGGGCTGGGGGAGGGGGAGATGGTGGTTGAACATCTCTTGCATGTGAAGAATAGCAATGGAAACATTGCTATTGGTGGGCTGGTCACAGCCATTGCGAAGACTGCGGGAGTCGATTTTGCGAATAGAGTCTCCATTGGATCCACCCAATTTGTTGATGCCAATTTGTTGCAGCAGATGGGGGGTTTTGAGAAAAGAGGAGGGCACGTACATATGGACGGTGTCCGAGACGGAAGAATTGGCTCTACCTAACCCCACCTTCACCTCCGTTGAATTTCCAGAGAATATCCTCCGTTGAATTTCCAGAGAATATCGGGATGCGTCATAAGGACTGGCCGACAATTGCAATCCCTTACTTGCCAAGATCCCTTCCTACGGGTTTTGGCCATCTTGAGGGGGCATTCATTGCTCGGATGGGGAGGATGGAAGCCAATCTGAACTTTTTAATGCGTCAAATGAACGATCTTGTCAAGCATTTGAAGGATCGTGGTCAGAATTCAAATCAGCAATAAATCAGGTGTACTTACCCAATTTCATATTCAGTTCTCTTTTATACTTGCTTTTGTTTGGGGACAAACAAGCGTTTAGGTGTGAGGGGATTTGTATATGATAATTGGGTTAGAGTAGTTTTGTGAATTGTGAATTCTGATTTTTCTGATTTAGTGGCTGTATATACTTGTTTTTGCTAGTGGATTTGAGTTTTTAGCTTGGTGAATATTTTGTGAAACGTGGAGTTGCAGGATCCTGATTGGGTGCTTGTTTTTATGATTTGCAATCTGAAATTTCTGATTTGGATGGGTACCTTTGGCTGGATTTTCTGAATTGTGGTGAGAAATTTGCTGAATTCTTTTTGTTCCATACCTTGTCTTTGTTGTCCTCTTAATTGTATGTTGATGAAGAGTCTGAAAATAGAGGAATAAATTCTTTTGAGGTGATGAAGGTGATGCATGAAATTGAGGGGGTAGCAATGATGTTGAAGAGCTGTTGAAATTTGATACTTTTTGCGAAATTTTTGTGATTGTAGTGGCTGATTTTATTTTTTTCGAATTTCATGACAAATATACCCAATTTTTTGTGAGCATTTGAGCCTTAACGAGCTATCATCTATGAGCTCAATTGAAATTTCTTTCTTGAGTGCATTGAATTTGAATTGCTCATTCTAGAACTTGTTCTTTTGAATGCATTTCGAGATCATGTGATTGGTTGTGTGTGATAAAATGATAAGGGCACTTAGGTTTAACCCTCTTGGCTTATATTGTCCCACCTGATTATGAAAACTTTAGGGAAGCCATGTTGAGCCTAAGCCTTTGTTTTGAATTATTAGCACATAAATGAACCTGGAATTCCCGTTTCTTTCTTAAAATCTTCCGTTTGAACCCTTCATTACTTTCCAATGTGTGATCTTGTGGAAATACTTTGTGGTTCATGATGAAGGGGGGAGTTAGTTGATAAAAAATTGGAGAAGAAAAAAAAGAGTTGTGAAAAGAAAAAGAAAGAAAGGAAGGAGAAAATGAGAAAAAAAGAGAAAAGAAAAAATTCTTGTAAAAAAAAGAAAGGGAAAAAGGAAACGGTTTGTATTGAGTTGCTGAAATTATCTAGAAAGCAGTGATTCTTATAAGTGTGACACCTGCTGTTCTAAATCTATAAAAGGCGCAGGTGTGGGGAGAATAAAAGTACAAGAAAAATTCTGTTGTGAAAAAAGAAAAGTTGGGGTGATGATGGAAATTTTGATTTGTAGAGATTACACATTGTGAAGTGATGCATTTAGCCATTCTTGTCTCTTTTTTTACCTTACCATGACCTAAAGCCCCCATTACAACCCGTTCAAAGACCCTTTGATTATTGTACATGATTCATCTAAAATTTGTGGAGAATTGATTTGGGAGCAAGCCTATGGTAATGACTATTCTTGATTCAATTTTTAAGTGATCTTGCTACCTAAATCATACGTTTGAGTGTTTTAGAGTGAATTTTTGTGAGGCCATGGAATTTTGAAAAGATTTGATGTCATGAAAGTTGCAAACTTTGAGTGAAGAGTCATGTTTCATTTAGTTCTGAATGCTCATTGGTTGCTTGTCTCTTGAAGTGTGTAACTTTCGTTTGCCTTTGTAGACGGAGTTCCTTGGTTTTCTATTCTCTATGATTTTGATTTTCTTGGGGACAAGCAAATTTTAGGTGTGGGGAGATTTGATAAGTCATATTTTAGCATAATTATTTTATTGAAATTCATGTTTAATTGATTGACTTGTGTGCTAATTTGGGTGTTAAATTGACTTATCTTGTCTTTGGTTAATTGAAGCTTTAATGTTAAAAATTGATGTGAAACAAGTTGTGATGAAAATTCAAAATAAATAAGGAAGGTTGGTTGAGAGGATCACAGATTTATTTAGGTCACTTCAGACTTATTTTTGGGATCAAGACACGGTATTTTTGGGGTAGAAAAAGAAGAGATCTTGAGATAATTTTGGATGAAATAAATTAGGAAAGACATCAAGCAAAAAAAGAGAAGATATATTTTATATTAGGAAGGCTGCAAAACACGTAAAAATAATCGCATCCAAGGGATATCACACGGAAGGAGAAGCAGATTGTTTTTCTCTCCAAGGAGTTTAACGTGAAGTTCAAGATCACAATCAAGACACAATCAGTTCTTTATTTTTTAATTGTATCTTATATTTTGCTATGAACATGCGGGCTAATCCCCTTTTCTAATTTAAGATTCGTGAACCTCCCGTAAAATTTATTAATTCAATTATTTAGAGTTTTTCATTGAATTTGTTGTGCAAATTTATTCTATTACATGCGTTGATGTTCTTTATAGTAATTTAATATTATTTTGGCCTGATCAACTAAATTAATTATTTAATTGCTTACTGTTATTCTATGAACTACAATCCGTAATTGTTGTAAGAATTGGATTAAGTAAGAAATAAAGATTATTCCCTCTAGGTGTAATAGAATCTAGGTTGTATGATACCTAGCCAGATTTCGTAGCCTAGTAATCCTATGTTTAGAGTTTTAATGCGTTTATGAGTTCGAATCCATAGGGTCACTCATAGATAGTTCAACTTAGTGGTCGTACCCTAATTGATAAACTTAAGAACATTTGGGTTGATTGGTCGTACCATTAATCTAGGGATTTGAGTTTGCACATTAGGCTAGATGTTTAATTCTTGTAATTGGTTAATTTAGTAAACGAGAGGGGATCGACATCCTAAACTAGACTTTTATCAATCTATTAATTTCATAATAAATTTTCATCTACTTTGTTAATTAAATATTGCGTTAATTTGTCATATGTGTTATTTACAATTTTTCGTATCTTCATAATCAAAACCCCGTATAAGGAAGTGTGCAAAAAATTCTGGGATGTAGGAAATAGGTTATTCTTGTGAGAATCATTTGTAAATTCGTATTCTAGAACTTGGCTTTGAGTCTTGTGTGAGACTTATGATTGTTAGTTATTAGAACATGACCTTAGGCCATTATTGTTTATTTGAGTCACTTAGCTAAATTTTACCCTCCCATATATTGTATAAATCATTGGAAGCCTTGTTGAGTCTTTAAATGTTTTTTCTTTGGCAAGCCTTGATAAAAAGTCTTTATTCATCTTTTACTTGAGCTTTGTTGAATGCCCTATTCATTAGTAAAGAGTTTAGGTGAATATATGCTAGCTTGAATGTGAAGAAGAAAAGAAAGACAAATTTGGTTGTGGTATGAAGTGAAAGAGAAATAAATGGTTAAATCTTGTTTAGGGGGAGTGCTTAAACTGTTACCCCAACTGCTTAGAAGGATAGTGCCCGAAATTGGTACCCTTATAATTTGAAGAAAATAAGACGTTGATTCTTTACCAAAGAGCCAACATTACAACCCAAAAGCAAATCCTTTATAATCCTAGTAATAAAACGATTATAAGATGATTTTTGAGACCTTTGCCAAACTTATGGTTACGCGGAAATATGAATTGAATATGAGCGTATATGTTAACCTTTTTAAGTGTACTTCACAATTGAGAGCGAGAGTAAATACTTATCTTGTGAACTAGATGACTTAGTACTCCGGAGCGTATTCTAATTGAGTGATGTTTTTACATGAATGAAATGTATGATGTAAGTGGTACTTATTTTAAATTGATAGAATTGCATGTGTAGGTATGTATTGTACTTGACTTGATGACCTCGTGAATTTTGCACTTACTCTTGTGGTTTTTATTTCGTTCCCTCGTGACGAGCAACATGTAAGTTTGGGAGTTTATGAGAGTGAAAATTCATGTAATTTTAGCTCTGATTTCTTTGATAATGATGTGTAATTTGATCCTAAGTCGGGATAAATCGAGATATGTAGTGGAAAGTCACGAATCAGGTGCGTGTGAGGCCGTTTGAGCGGATTTTTGTAGGGAAACAGGACAGAAATGTTCGGAATTGGAAAAGAAGGTATCAAGCATCTGGTTCGACCAGGACATGAGTGGTTTGACCACTGGTCCGGGTCGAACCAACAACCTGCAATTTCCTTATAGTGCGGTTCGACCAGGCATGAAGGTCGAATCGCGGTCGAACCAAATGCCTGAAGTGGTGCTAAAGTGATTCGGCCCCGATGCTTTTGATTCGACCAGTGGTTCGAGTCGAACTAGCCATCTGCCAGTTTGTTACAGGCTGGTTTGACTAAGGTTTTAATGGTTCGACCAAGGGCTTTGGTCAAACCAACACGTGAGAAGTCTCTAGATCCATTTTTTTTACACCTTCAGTACGTGTTTTCACTCAAAAGCCCATTAGAGGTACGTTGGAGGAGTTGAAAGTATAAAAGAAAGACCCTACACAGCAGAAAGGTACCACCTTCATTCTACACAACATCCAAAACCTTACCATCATCCTACGAAGATGTGGAGAGAGATTCGTCTATCGAATAAAGTGAGAACCAAGTGAAGATTCAAGATGGAGAGAGACGCGATGGCACCCTCATCTAAGGTTTACTTTGCTTCTTAATCTATCTTGTAATTTTCAAGACTATGGGTAAAATCAATCCAACCACCATGATTATTCTTCGATCAATCATGATCTAGAACCGCTTCGGTAGTTCTAGGGTTTATGAAGGTTTTATGATTTAATTGTACTTTCTTGTTTATACTCCGTACAACAGTACTTGTGGTTTATTTTATAGAAGACTATGTCTTTCCATGTGTTGTTGTCCGACTCTGCCTTGTGGTTTGTGGACGCATCACTAAACCATGCAAGCGTACTCTATAGACACAAGTAAGAAAGCGTATGACACGTGTGAATATCCTCGGAGCAAGATGTATACTTTACCCCCTTTCTAGGTACTATCATAATCAATTATTTCCTGTGCACTTAGTACTCTTAACCCGATTTGATCTCCCCTTTTAGGTACTATAAAGTTATACTCTTTGTCATACTTACCAACCCGAATTTGATTCAATTAACAAGTATCTATATAAGATAGTTCTAATAAGACTTCGGAATCCCTTCACTTAGAATTATAACATACAATCCTTCTCAACGGTGATCGCACTCAATCAATAACCAAGAGATGTATTCAGACTCTACATAACAGTTAAAGATGCACAAAACGACCGTGAGTATGAATTAAAAAGGCACAATCTTATATGGAATAAACCACAAGTAGTGTTGTACGGAGTTTACACATGGAAATTCAATTAACTCATAAAACTTTCATAACCCTAGAACTATCAGAGCGGTTCTAGCCCATGATTGATCTAAGAATAATCATGGCTAGTTGGTATGATCTTACTTGACTCGCCAGACGAACCTCTCCTCACGACTCTTTCGGATGATTGTAGTGCTTGGTGATGGATGGATGATGAATGCTTGATCCCTATTCTCCTGCGAAAACTCTTCTTTTATACTTGTAAACTCTCCTTATGGGCCTTGGATGGGCTTCTTGAGCAAACACACGCACTGAAGGTGTAAAAATATGAATTTGGTAAGTTTCCGAACATCGGTTCGACCAAAAAAGTTGGTCGAACTCCTCCATGCTGGTCGAATCCCTAGTCGAACTCCTCTTTAACTTGGCTTCTGATCTAGGATTCGACCAGAGCGTTGGTTGAACTGGACATTTTCTGATCGAACCAGCAATACTTCTGTTTAGGTTTTTAGTTCGAACTTGGGTTCGACCAAGTGGTTTGGTCGAACTCGACTTTTTCGAGCTCTGTTCGATCAGAGGTGCTGGTCGAACTCCTTCTTTCTTGGTCGAATCCACCCCCTGCGTGGTCGAATCCATCCCTGTTTCTTCCTCTTTCCGAATTCGATCACTTCCAACTCATTTTTCATCGAAAATTAGCTCAAATAACCTTGTAAACCCCCGATTCATGACTTTCCACCAAGTATAGCAATTCACATCGAATTACCGTTATTAATTATTCCATAAGTACACGAATCTGGTCTCAAAACTAGTAAATTTACACACTCATCAAACCCCCAAACTTACATGTTGCTCGTCCCGAGGCAACGAAATCAAAACTAAGGAGTAGTGTATAATTCACCAACCTCCAATACAATTCATACTCACACATGCAATTCTTCAATCGAACACAAGTATTACAAGCATCATATGCATCATTTATGTAAAACATCACTCAATTATAATACCTTTCGGAGTACAAAATCATCTAGCTCTCAAGATAAATATTTACCCTCTCTCTCAAGTGTAAAAGATAAACACTCTACAGGTTAGTATTTACGCCCATGTTCAATTCATACTTCCGCGTAACCATAAGCTTGACAAGGGTCTCAAAACTCAACTTATAATCAATTCCTTACTAGGATCACAAAGGACTTGTTTTTGGTTGTAATGTTGGCTCTTTGGTAAAGGTAGGAAAATTTGGGTAAAGTGACGAATTCACAAGTAGAGAATTACCTTGGAGTTGTGCTTTTCGTCATAGCTTCATTTGTTCTCAATGTTCTTCTCATAAACTTCATACTTTGAATTCTCCTTCTTTTTCCAAGATCAACATCATCTTTCTTCAACAAACAAGGGTACCAATTTCGGACACTACCCTTCAAAGCAGTCGGGGTACCAGTTTCAGGCACTACCCCTAAACAAGATTTAACCATACTTTCTTTCTTTTTCTTAATTCTTGACCAAACTTCTCCTTATCATTCTTTCAAGCTCTTATACACCTCAACTTCTCTACTAATGAATAGGGTATTCAACAAGGCTCAAGTAAAGGTTAAATAAGGTTTTTTTTTATCAAGGCTCGCCAAAGAAAAAGCTTTTTAAGGCTCAAAAGGGCTTACACTGATACATATATTAACAGGTAAGGTAAAATTTTGGCTAAGTAACTAGATTACACAATAATGACCTAAGATCATGTCCTAGCAATTCCTCAATCATAAGTTTCACACAAGACGCCAAGCCAAGTTCTAGAATATGGTCATACGATCGATTCTCTCAAGAATAAATTATCATGAACTAGCATGATTTAATTGGCTCAAATCCTCACATAGGTAAATAGATTCCTAAGTACTCCTTCAAGTAAATAACCAAGATCAATTTCACAATAAATTCACATATATATCAAACACACATGCTTCTAATCAATAAAATTAACACATGAAACATACGAATGCGTCATACTACCAAGAACCCTCATAGCAAACAATCCATACAAGTATCAATCATCATATCTCAATCCACATCAAATATCAATATAAACACATGCCACTCACACCAAATACCCATCCTGTAAAGAGAACAAGAGAAGGGAGACGAGATGAAATAGACAAAGACCAAAACCTGGTGCAACCTACTCTTTCGTAGCGTCATCATCACTATCACTTGCATCCCGACACCAATCATCGAAGTTCTTTTGCAGGCAATCGATATTTCCATCAAGGGCCTCATAATTCTTATTCATATCCCCCAATCTCAACTCGAGCGCAGCATAGTTTGCATTTACTTTAGCCAACTACTTGTTCATCTCCTACTGGCACGCATTTACTCTCTCCAGATATTAATCAAGCGGAACTGCTCCTGTAAATAGGATCAGGACTAGCCCACTGTTGTTGCTGTGGCACTGCTGGAATGGGTCATAGTGGCCTCTCATGTGGCCGTGGATCTCCCATCTCTGGATCTACATAATCCTCTCCAAGCTCCTGCTGCTGCGGCTGAAAACGCCCTTCATCTACGATTCTCTGCAGCTCATCCATCATCCCCTCAACATACATTTGAGCTACCGTCCTCCAGTCACCCTTCGTCAAACATGTAATGGAGATAGCAATGTGCCCGAGGGTGTTCATCAACATGTTCCCCTCATTCCGAATAGCAGTCAATACACCCAAGTCATAAGGGAACATGAAAGTAACAGGCTTCGACCCCTTCGTGAAAAACCAATCTCCATCCCTCTAGTGGGCGAATCCTCCCTTCACACACGTGCTCATCACTAAATCGGGATCCTCCCGGATAGGTGAAATACCGGTGAAGTCCATATGATAATACCCTGCTATCGAGGTCAGCAACCCTCCTATGTTCACTCATTGAAACGGAGAACACCTGAACCTGTTAAGCTAATAGATCAAGTACGATCCCATATTGAACCTCACTCCGGTGAGCATACACCAGAGGACGTACAGCTCTCCCCTAGACACACAGCTTCCCTCCGATCGAGTAAACAGCGTGTTGCTCAATACTCGATCCATGTATCAGAGCACGGGGTTCTGAATCATTGAAGCACGAGCACTGCTAGTCTTGTAATCTATGAACTCACAAGAAATTTCTCTCCAGAATCTGTTAGCATTAAAGTACCCATTCTCCGCTCCCGAAATCCCCCTAAGAGTCTGAAATAGGATATTCAAATCGTCAGCTGACCATGTCCTCTGCTCACCTCCAAGCTGAAATGAACACTCATACGGTAGATTGCTCGACCTTTTCTTCACCGTAATCGAACATACTACTTCCGCAGTCACATGGAAGTAAGTAGGCTTCTTCAACTCCATAAAATGGCGAACAATCTTGTCTTGAATGTTCATAGTAACCATTGCTCCATCATCTTGGTACCTTATTCGAACAATCTTGTCCGACACGTCCACCCACTTCTCCTTGATCTCATCCCAATCATTCATCTGAATCTTGAAGTTCGAAGGCAACTGCTCTTGAAGCCTTAGCTTCTTTGTCACCGCATCCTCACGATACGGTCTATCTTGCCTCTTCTTAGATTGTAGCTCGACCTCCTTTCCTTTACCTGAAAAAACACTTCAATCCAACAACCAAGAAAGGGAAACCAACTAACGCATTCAACTCTACTCAAGACTTCAAGTTTTTCAATGCATAATCAAACCAAACAAGCATGATTCATCCTAATGATCTAACAATTCAATTCACATGCTTATTCATCCTCATCCCAATCAACAAGTAACAAAAGGATCAATAATTCAACAAACCACAAGCATGCATCAACTCAATTTCAAGCAATCCAACATGAGATCTACTCAAACTCAATCAATTCTCCAACAATTCAACATGCTTCATCCCAAAACTACTCACATTCCTCATAACTTCACATAATAAACATAGTTCAATTCAATTCAATCAATTAAAATCAAACCCAACAACTATTCATACGAAATTATGAACTACACTTCAAACAACACCATGAATCCATAAAAAACTTAGTTTAATCAACATACCCACTACTAATCAACAATTAGAACTTCAATCCTAGGGCGTTAGGGTTGAGAAAAATACCTTTTGAACCGGCCATGGCTTAGAATGATCAAGTGTGAAATTCCTCCAAAAATTGCGACGAACCCTAGTTTTTCAACTAGATTGTTCCAAAAACGTGATGAATTGAGTGGAATGTGTGTGGATTGTGGGTTAATCGGGCCAAAATTCACTAGTTTTGGAGTTTGGAATGCAAGGGCTTCGATTCGAGATGAATTCGAGTGGAGGTGGTGTGTGAAATGCTCGAATGAAACTGAAAATGGGGTTTAAATCACTTACCTGGGCTCGATTCGACCAACCAGGTGATCGAATTGGATTGACGTGGTCGAATCGCTGTCGAACTCCTCTACTGGATAATCAATTGTCACGATTCGACCTCGGGTTCGACCAAGTGCTCTGGTCGAACTCTTCTGTCGTGGTCGAACTCGTTTGTTCAAAACTTTCAGGTCCGCAATTCAACCTCGATTCGACCAAGCCGCTTGGTCAAACTGATCATGTCTTGGACGAATCCGTTAGTACAACGCTCTGATTGCCAGTTCAACTTGGCCCTTTGGTCGAATTCTTGGTCGAACTCACCACTGCTTGGTCGAATCGACCTATAACAAACTCTCTGATCCTCAATTCGACCATGTCTCTCGTTCGACATACATGCCTAGTCGAACTTGACCCCTGATGCTTTAAACTAGAAATTTCTTCATCTCCTACACACTTTAAGCTCAAAAACGAACATTAGGTACCAAAATAGATCAAAACTAGCTCGAGAATCAATCTTAAACTTGACATCCATGAGTAACTACACATAACATATTCAAAAACAACACCAAACACCACAGAACAATAGGCAAATTGTAAAAAAATTGACACACCGCAACCTATAAAAGTTTTGATATGACGCAAAAAATCAATTCCCCTAACAAACAGTACAAAGAAAATATTATACTCTCAATGCTTCAATGAGGTAAGTGCATCACACCCCTCAAACTTAGTAGAAATTATAGTAAAACTAAGTTTGCAAAGAGTTGTAATTGCCGATAAATAGCATATCAAATATAAAAATTTCTATATCAAATATAAAAATTTCTTACTCATACAAAAGAAATAAAGCAAATAAACAGGAGGGAAAGCCCCCAACAGGCGCGCTCATGTTTAACGTCAGAAAGTCACGACGGTACCAATCTAACGCAAGGTATCCTCGAAGACGACAAAAGCTTAATTCTCTCCTTGTAGATCTCCGAGTTCTTGTAAGCTCGATTTCTGAACTCATCCAATTGGTTGATATGAGTCATCCTCAACTCCTTTTGCTCCTTCAAAGACAAGTTCAAATTCCTCAAAGCCCAAAAAGCTTTATGCTGAATCTCTACGGGTAAGTGGCACGGCTTCCCATAGACTATTTGATACGGTGACATATCCAACACTGTCTTGTAAGCAGTCCAGAACCCCCACAAAACATCATCGGGCTTAACGCCCAATCTTTTCTATTGGTTTCTACTACCTTCTCCAAGATTTGCTTCACTTGTCAGTTGAAAACTTCAGCTTGCCCATTCGCTTGAGGGTGTAGGGTGTAGTGACCCTATGCTTGACTCCATAATCCTTAAGCACATTCTCAAGAAGCTTGTTGACAAATGAGAACCTCCATCACTCACTAGTGCTCTAGGAACTCCATAGCGGGCAAAGATATGTTTTTCAAGAAATATAAAACAGTCCTTGAATCATTCACTCGAGTGGGAATGGCATCCACCCACTTAGAAACATAATCCACAGCTAAAAGGATGTAAAGAAATCTATTAGATCGGGAAAAAGGCCCCACAAAATCGATCCCCCATACATCGAAGATCTCGAAAACAATGCTCGGCTGAAGTGGCATTTCATCTCGTCGACTTATATTTCCCATCCTTTGACATCTATCGCATGTCGCCACATAGGATTCACAATCTTTAAACAAAGTCGGCAAATAAAGAGCAGATTGAAGTACCTTCGCTGCAGTCTTTTGAGCTCTGAAGTGCCCCACGTTAGATTGTGCATGGCAAAAATCGAGTACACTTTCCATCTCCATCTCGGGCACACACCTACGGATAATGGAATTCGTACATATCTTGTAGACAAATGGATCATACCATATAAAAGTCTCAACATCCCTCTTGAATTTCGCAAGTTGATATAGGTTGAAATCTCTCAGAATTTCACCTACGGCAATGTAGTTCACATAATCCGTATACCATGGATCCATCCCTTGAGCAGCTACCACACATGCTCTTTCAGCTCCTTCAACAAGCACTGCCATAATCTTCTCATCAGGAATATCTCTTCAATGTAATCGAAAGAATCATTACAATGCTCCCTTGTCTCCAACCTTGATAGGTGATCCGCCAAAACATTCTCAGTACCCTTCTTATCTCGGATCTCCATATCAAATTCCTGCAGAAGAAGAATTCATCTAATAATTCTTGGCTTTGTTTCCTTCTTCTCCATCAGGTACCGGATCACAGAATGATTCGTATACACTATCGTCTTCATGCCAACAAAATACTGTTGAAACTTATTGAATACATACACCACAACTAAAAACTCCTTTTCAGTCACAGTGTAGTTCTTTTGTGCAGCATCAAAAGTTTTACTCGCATAGTAAATGGCACAGAACTTCTTTTCCCTCAACTGTCCAAGCACCACTCCAAGTGCTAGATCACTTGCATCACACATAAGTACAAACGGCTGAGTCCAATCCGGTGTGATCAAAGTAGGTGCAATAATAAGCGCCTCCTTCAAAACCTGAAAAGCTATTAGACACTCTTCATCAAAAATAAAAGGAACATCATTTTCAAGTAAATGAGATAAGGGCTTGGAGTATTTTGAGAAGTCTTTTATGAATCTTCAATAAAAATCAGCGTGTTCAAGGAAGGACCACACTCCTCTTTCATTAGTAGGTGGTGGAAGCTTCTCAATTGCCACCACCTTTGCTCCATCCACATGCAATCCCTTGGCCGAAATATGACTGCCAAGAACAATCTCATCTCTTACCATGAAGTGACACTTCTCCCAATTCAAGACAAGATTAGTTTATTAGCATCTTTTCAAAACAGTAGCAAGGTTAGATAAACAAATATCAAAGGAGGAACCAAATACAGAAAAATCATCCATAAACATCTTCATGATCTTTTCTATCAACCCATCAAATATGGCCATCATGCAACGCTGAAATGTAGCAGGTGCATTACATAATCCAAAAGACATCTTCCTAAAAGCAAAAGTTCCATAAGGGCAAGTAAAAGTAGACTTTTCTTGATCCTCGGGTGCAATCATAATTTGATTATAACCAGAGTACCCATCCAAGAAATAATAAAACTCATACCTACAAGACGATCAAGCATTTGATCCATGAAAGGAAGGGAAAAATGATCTTTGCATGTATTTTCATTCAATTTCCTGTAATCCGTACACACACGCCATCTCGTAGGAATCTTAGTGGCTAAGGTCTCACCATCTTCGGCTTTCACTATAGTCATGCCTCCTTTTTTAGCAACAACATGCAATGGACTCACATGGGGACTATCATTAATAGGATAAATTATTCCTGCATCTAACCACGTTAGGATTTGCTTCCTAATCACATCTTGAATCGCGAGATTCACCCTCCGCTGATTTTGAATGCTATTCTTGGCCTCATCTAACAATCTTATTCTGTGCATACAATAGGAAGGACTAATACCTTTCAAATCATCAAGAGACCAACCAATCGCAGATTTATACTTTCTAAGCACATTCAATAATTCCTCAAGTTGATCATCATTAAGAGAAGAAAATACAATTACCGGATATTTTTCATTATCACCTAGATAGGCATACTTCAAGTGTTCCGGTAGTGGTTTCAACTCCTCTTTCTTCTCTTATTGAGGTGCACTCTCTCGATCCAATGACAAGTACTTCCTAGTCCACTTGACC
Source organism: Pogostemon cablin (assembly GCA_023678885.1). NCBI lineage: Eukaryota > Viridiplantae > Streptophyta > Magnoliopsida > Lamiales > Lamiaceae > Pogostemon > Pogostemon cablin. The sequence continues at coordinate 9,811,005 of CM042978.1, read as the reverse complement.
TCTTCAACTTTGGTCATTGTCGACTCATACCTGTCATTACCCAATGCAAGTAAGTTTTCAAGAAATTCAATACATACCTCATTAGAGAGATCATCAAGCTCCGTAGTGGGAAAAGTAAGAGACTCCGCCAAGCATGTCTCAAGAGGATCCTTCGACAGAATCAAAGACATGTCTTCATTCACAATCTCCTCCACAACATCAATACTGTGACATTGCATCTCTATTGGCATCTTCATTGCTTTATCAAGGTTGAATAGGACCTCTTCTTTATCCATCCTTAGCCTCAACTCACCATTCTGCATATCGATCATGGCTCCCGCAGTAGCAAGGAAAGGTCTCTCTAAGATAAGAGGGACATTATCCTTGTTATCTTCCATCTCTAGCACCAGAAAATTCAAAGGAAAGACTAACTTCTCTACTTTGACAAGAATGTCTTCGATCACACCTTTCGGAAAAGTCATGGACATATCCGCTAGTTGTAGAGCCACTGTCATGGGCGTCAACTCCCCCAAACCAAGTGTTTGAAAAGTAGATGATGAAATCAAATTGATGCTTGCCCCAAGGTCACACAAGGCTCGTCGTGCCGGCCCCTTTCCAATTTCATATAAGATTGTGAAGCTTCCCGGATCCTTAAGCTTAGCTGACAGCTTCCTCTAAATGATCGAGCTGCAGTTTTTAGACAAATTCACCATCTCAATTCCGTTCAAGCTTCTCTTCTTCAAAAGAATATCCTTCAAAAAGCGGGCATAATACGGCATCTCCAAAATCGCTTCAGAGAAAGGAATGTTCAAGGTAATTTTGTTTATGATTTCTGAAAACTTCTTGAACTTCTCTTCCAATCCCTTTTTGACTAGCTTGAGAGGAAAGGGCAGAGGTATCTTCATTTTGGGAATCCCCCATTGATCACGTTCAGCTTTCTCCACTTTATCCTTTTTGGCTCTCTATCTCTTAGCTCTTTCCCACTTCTTCTCTGCTATAATCTCTGTACACTGTTCTTTGGAAGACACTGGAGTAGTTTCAACATCATGCAGAGCATTCATCACAGTACGAAAGAGTTCGAATTGAGTTTGACCTGGGTAGGTGGTCAAACTCGGCGAGTAATGGTTGAACTGAACACTTGAAAGTTAGTTCTCCCTCATACAGTCGGATTCGACCACGGTTCGACCAACAGGTTTGATCGAACTGTGGTCATCGTGGTTGAATCGGGCATCAGACAAAATAAATTGGTCTGTACAGTCGAGTTTGACCAGTGGTTCTGGTCGAACTCATCTAATTTTGGTCGAACTAACCTTCTGACTCCTCCGAACGTTGCCCAGGTGCCAAGTTTGGCCTCTCCTATTGAGTTCGACCTGGCTGTCTGGTCGAATCAGGGTCGAATCGGGCTCCTGTGGCTTCAGACTTTAATTCTAGCTTCATCGGTCCATCATACTGCGTTCCAGACCTTAGTGTAATGGCGTGACAAGACTTTGAATTCTCAAGACTCTGAGATGGAATCTTCCCTTTCTCTATAGTTTGAGTCAATTTGTTCACATTTCCCACCATATCCCCACATTAACAATGTAAGGTCCTTCACTTGTGTAGTCAAATCCTTATAATGATCATCAATTTTTTTCTCTAACTTGGCCTCAAGACGATCTACTCTTTCATCGTTCCTCGCAATGTACGTATTCACAGTATCTTCAAATCCAGGCTTCCCTTCTTCCACTTTAGCTCCCGGATCAATGCCGATAGAAGGCTGCATCACATTATTCAGATTGTTCCATGAAAACTCCAGTCTTCTTAGTTGTTGATAACATCCGGGGGACCACGATCGTTGTAGTTCCCTTGATTGTTCCGATTTCCTTGATTCGGGTACCTAGTTCCTTGAATACTCTGACCTATGGCGTAATTTGACTCCTCGATCTCCTCTTGGCTAGCTCATTCACAACCACCATCCTGCTGCATCATTGGTACTCTTTGAGATAATTCCGTGATTTACTTTTGCTGAGACTCTAGTAGCTTGCAAATATTAATCAAACTAGAGACGATCTCATCATCTCTTCCCGACTTCACCATAGTATGCTCAACCTGTGCTACCTTACCAAGGATATAAGTGCCTCTCACTCTATCAGTCGGTCAATCTTTAAAATTCATTGAAATATCTTCAAAAAGCTTCTCGGCCTCATTGGGTGACTTCGTAAGAATGCTCGATTAGAAAAAACATCGAGTAAAATGTGAGAATCGCAGTCCAACCCATTGTAGAAAATACTAATATATTAAGCTTTAGATAGCCCATGCTGAGGAAACTTCCGTAGCATGTCCTTGAACCTGTCCCAAGTTTCATGAAATTTCTCATTGCCATGGATAGAAAATTGATTGATTTCCTGCTTCATCTTGAACACCTTTGAAGGTGGCATGTATCGCTCCAGGAATTTCACTTTCAATTTCTCCCATGTATCACATTTAGCAGCATCCAGATTATCGTACTAATCTCTCACTTTTTCATTTAGCGAGAACTTAAACAATATGATCTTCCTCGCATCCTCATGAGCTCATGCATCTTTATGTGTACTTGCATACCCAAGGAACTTATTCAGATGTTGTTGAGGATCTTCAAATGTTCCCTCAGAGAAGGGTCTCCTTTCAATCATGGTTATAAGAGCTGGGTGTAAATCAAAATAAGCTCTGGTCCCTCTTGCTCCTAACAACCCAGCATTGCATGTTCCGTTGTTCTTAAAAACTTCCCGGATGGTTATAAGTGTATTCGGGTCCGCTGCCATATTGATTGCTCCTACTTCCAAATTAACTTCGGTTGCGGCTTCAATCATTTGTGGATTCAGCACGTCAACTTCAACTCCTAAATCAAGAGCTATAGTTGGATCAACTTTCTTGTTCTTATTCTTCTTCTTCCTCGACGATGCTTCGATATCTGGATTATATGGCTCTAATTCACCTTTCTTTGATCTTGTGAGCATACACCTAAGAAAAATAAGTATTAGAAAAAAAACAAGAATAATAATCTTAATTAAATTAGATATAATCAAAAGATATTTAATGACGTCCCCGGCAATGGCGCCAGAAACTTGATGAGCATTTTCTCAACACACAAAATTAATCCTCAAGTATAAGGATATCAATTGTAGTTTCGAAAGGTGACCAAGTAATTATCGAATTCAAGGGACGGATTATTATCAATTCAATTATATTCTATTTAACTAAGATTATGTTGGCAAAATTGATTTGGTTTGTTTATTAAACTAAATAACATATATTGAAATAGCAAAGTAATTAAACAAGCAAATAGAGAAACTTCGGTGGTGATCAAGTAATTAAGAGAGTAGTTCGTCAGATAATCCAGTTTTTCTTATTAATTTCCATTCCATGTGTTGTTGTCCGACACTGCCTTGTGGTTTATGGACGCATCACTAAACCATGCAAGCGTACTCTATAGACACAAGTAAGCAAGCGTATGACACGTGTGAATATCCTCGGAGCAAGATGTATACTTTATCCCCCTCTCTATGTACTATCATAATCAATTATATCTCCTGCACTAAGTACTCTAGCCCGATTTGATCTCTCTTTTTAGGTATTATAAAGTTATGCTCTTTTTCCTACTTATCAACCCGAATTTGATTTAATTAACAAGTATCTATATAAGATAGTTCTAATAAGACTTCAGAATCCCTTCACTTAGAATTATAACATACAATCCTGCTCAGCGGTGAACGCACTCAATCAATAACGAAGAGATGTATTCAGACTCTACATAACAGTTAAAGATGGACAAAACCACAGTGAGTATGAATTAAAAAGGCACAATCTTATATGGAATAAACCACAAGTAGTGTTGTACGGAGTTTACACATGGAAATTCAATTAACTCATAAAACTTTCATAACCCTAGAACTACCAGAGCGGGTCTAGTCCATGATTGATCGAAGAACAATCATGGCTAGTTGGTATGATCTTACTTGACTCGCCAGACGAACCTCTCCTCACGACCCCTTCGGATGATGGTAGGGCTTGGTGACGGATGGATGATGAATGCTCGATCCCTATTCTCCTGCGAAAACTCTTCTTTATATTTGTAAACTCTCCTGATGGGCCTTGGATGGGCTTCTTGAGCAAACACACGCACTGAAGGTGTAAAAATACGAATTTGGTAAGTTTTCGAACATCGGTTCGATCAAACAAGTTGGTCGAACTCCTCCATGCTGGTCAAATCTGTGGTCAAACTCCTCTGTGACTTGGCTTCTGATCTCGGATTCGACCAGAGCGTTGGTCAAATTGGACATTTTTAGATCGAACAAGCACAGCTTCTGTTTAGGCTTTTAGTTCGACCTCAGACTGTCGTGGTCGAACTCGATTTTTCCAAGCTCAGTTCGACCAGAGGTTCTGGTCGAACTCCTTCTTTCTTGGTCGAATCCACTCCCTGCGTGGTCGAATCCATCCCTGTTTCTTCATCTTTTTGAATCCGATCACTTCCAATTCGTTTTCCATCGAAAATAAGCTCAAATAGCCTTGTAAACCCCCCATTCGTGACGTTCCACCAAATATAGCAATTCACATCGAATTACCATCATTAATTACACCATAAGTACATGAATTCGGGCTCAAAAATAGTGAATTTACACACTCATCAACTCCGAAGCTTCATTAGAACTAACTTATATAAATAATTGTTAATTGAATCTTATTTGGGTTAATAAGTAAGACAAAGAGAATAACTTCATAGTACCTATAAAGGGAGATCATATTGAGTTAGAGTACTTAGTGCATGAGAAATAATTGATACTGATTGTACCTAGAAAGGTAGGTGAATTATATCTCTTGCTCCAAGTATATTCACATGTTTCACACGCTTATTTACTTTTGTTTATAGAGTAGATTTGCATGGTTTAGTGATGCATCCATATTCCACAAGGCAGAGTCGGACATTGATACACAGAAGGAAAGTAAATAAGTAAAACTGGATAGCCCAAAGAATTACCTAATTTCTCACTTGTTCACCTTCGTTTAATCTCTACTGCTTATTTACTTGCTATTTTAACTACTCGTATTTACTTAATTATTCCACCAAATTATTGTCAACCTAGTCTTAATAAGTTATATTATAATTAAAGTGATAATAATACATCCCTCGAGTTCAATAAATATTACTTGGTCGCTTATCAAAGCTACAATAACATCATTCATACATAGGGATTAATTGTTTGTTGAGAAACGCTCATCACAGATCACATCAAGCAGAGAGTTAGATTCCACATCCATCCTACACCACATCCAAACCCTAACTCTATCCTACGGAGCTGTAAAGAGAGATTCATGCAGCGAATCAAGTGAGAACCAAGTGAAGATTCAAGACAGAGTAAGAAGCGACGGCGCCCATATCTAGGGTTTATTTCGCAACTTAATCTTTCTTGTAATTTTCAAGACAATGGGTAAGATCTATCCAATAGCCATGTATGTTCTTCGAAACGTCGTGGGCTAGAACCGCTTTGGTAGTTCTAGGGTTTATGAAGATTTTACTATTAATTGAACTTTCGTGTGTATACTCCGTACAACACTGCTTGTGGAATTATTGTATATAAGACTATGCATTTTTAATTCATACTCAGAGTTATTTTGTTCATCATTAACTGTTATATAGAGGTTGAATATATATCTTGGTTATTGATTGAGTGCGATCATTGCTGAGCAGGATTCTATGTTATGATTCTAAGTGAGGGGACTCCAAAACTTTAATATAACTGTCTTCTATAAATACTTGTTAATTGAATTGAATTCGAGTTAGTAAGTAGGATAAAGAGGATAATTTCATAGTAACTATAAAAGGAGATCATATCGGGTTAGAGTACTTAGTGAACGAGAAATAATTGATACTGATAATGTTAGATTGTATACTAAAAGTCTAGCTTTATTATAAATAATGTTATAACAATTTATTTGAAATGAGCATCATTTGATCAAATGATTGCGTCTTATAATTTATTTATATGTCGATGCAATGGTCCACTTACTTTATACTGTAGATAATATTTTATGCGACAACATGCGGAAGATCATATTATCAGTTTCCTTATAAAGTATAAACAGATGCTCACAACCGAGATAGACGGGGACTCTCTATCGGGATGGTTGTAGTGTGATTTGGTATTAGTTTGTATTGACTATAGAATCACATTAGTGCACTTTGTGTGTATTGAGCAAGACCACTTGAGATCGTTCGACTTGTACTGTCTATATAGAAGAACTTGATCTCTGTTATTATGGATGTTCGTGCTCTTATACAATAACCTCGACACGTAAGACATTATGTATTTCTTTGATTCATCAATAGGTGAGATTTACATGTATTAAATCAATAAACTCGGTGAGTTGGGAAATAGTACTGTCTATATTGTGTGCTGTTGATTGTAGAAGCAATCTGTGTCCGTCATATGTTGATGATATCCCCTTGAGGAGCTCATGAGGAATATCATGTAAACCCTGTAGATGGATTTATTCTAGCATGATAATGAGGTTGAGTGTACTACTCTCGGATTAGATATTAATTAATGGAGTTGTCAGTAACTTAATTAATTAATGGGCATTGTATATCTTAAACATGGGGAGACTGTCGGGCTCATAATAAGAAGGAGCCCATAACGTAATTATGCGATTAGAATGGTAGTGCAGTAATAATATTTTAGTGGTATATATTATTATTATTGGACTTAAGTATAAGCTTTGGGCTAAGCTTGGATACTTAAGCCCAATGGAGGCCCAACTCTAATTTCTCATCCTGGTCCCTGCTGTAGCCCATCTAAAACGTGAAGAGGGAAGATGGAATAGTAGACTGAGAAGATCTCGAATGTCGTTGCCCACACGACGTCGAGATTGTACTTGGGAATACAGCAGAAGACCGGAAGGTTGTTTGCTTCTGCTATCCGTCAACTTGCACGATTTTTATAAAATCGTACAGAACTTAGAATTGAACTTCTCATATACTGATGGGAAGCCACGAAAGAGAAGATCGATTTGGCGCATAGATCACTCAATTCCGAGATTGGATGAGAGAGTTATGCCTAAAACGGTGAGGCTGCGCAGGCTGCCGGCGAGAATTCATCTTTTCTAACATACCCTAGTGAAAGGTAATACGTTTCTCATTTTCTTACTTCCACTGACTATTAGAAACGTATGGAATCCTAACGGTTCCCGTTAACTAAATAATAGAATGCCAACAATTGGTATCAGAGCTTCGGTTTTGTGGTGAAGCGTGAAACGTTAGGCTAGAGTTTTTGTGTGCCTATGTGGATTAGGGTTTAAAATATCATGTTTCTTGTTGAATACCCTATCACTATGCAACGATGTTTATGGCTGATTGCACGGTGGGCGGACGGCAGCATGAAATCGCGACGTGGCTGACGATGGTCGTTGGCGGGACTGAACGACGGTAGTGGTGCACGAAAATGTACGGATAACGCTTGGTGTAAGTCTGCTGATGGGCGAGTGCGATCATCGTTTCTCTGCTGGTGACTGACGGCGTGCATACTGAGAGGATGTTGTCGAGCAGTCTGCCAGATGTGTAACCACGATGGCTGCAGTGGCGTAATGCTCTAGTCGGTTTGGACTGCGTCGCGACAGGCGATTGTGCATGGCGGCACGGCAAGCTCGCTGGACAAGCAGAGTTGTCGAAACTTCTACTATGGACCATCTGTAGAGGGGAACGGTGGCTGGGCCAGGCCATGAGGGACATTCCAGGCGAGTCAAGGCAGTGATTTCGAGTGGGTCAGAGCAACTTCCGAGCGAGTCACTGCTGATTCCGATCGAGTCACTGATGATTCTGGGCGAGTCCCTCAGAATTTTCGGTCGAGTCTGGCAACTTTCTGGGCGGGTTCTTCAACTATCCGGTCGAGTCTGTAGGTAGCTAGCTCTGATGGCGTCGTGTGCTGCTGGGCGCTGCAGTTGCCGCGAGTCAGGCGAAAGCCAGATTGACGGTGGTGGTTGTCGCGGATGACAGCGATTGGATGAGTATATTTGTGGATCACTGGAACAGACTTCATTAAATAATTATTATTTTGTAATGTGATGTACGTAAACTTGCGTGTTGGCTATAGTACCTTTTTTCCCCATCGGATGAGTTTATTTGCTGATCACTGTACAAACTTAAAATTGATGACTGTAGGAAGTTATCCGAGCGCGTGTGTACTTCTTCATCTGTAAGGCACATAAGCTTGCGCAATGGACTTAGGGTCAAATAATGGTGTATACTTAGATGCAAATAATAAGTATCCTCCCCATCGGAGTCAATGCTTTTATTTGCATGGCTAATGAGGAATCGACTATTAATTATTTTGTCATGAGGTTAGGTTGACAAATAAATTAATGGGTAAAACCTTCTCTTGTGAATGTTCGAGTTTGTAAACGTCCATACTATCGTGGCTTGCAGACTCACGGTGCTTGAGATGTCGGTGAATTTATACTTTATATTGTTTTGAGGGAATCAATATAAATGGATAAATTCAAAGTTTTGATCGGTGTTTTATTTGTGATTCTCTGTAATTTCAAAATGAATTTATCTCGCTTATTGTATACTGAAAGAAATTATATTTAGTTGTCCAAAATTAGATGATTAGAAAAGAATCTTGGTTTTGAATTTTACTTCTTAGGAAAATAAAAATGTGTTCTCATTAAGGATATCCTATGATGCCTATTAAAGTCTCTAGTGGAATTGACTATTAATTATTTTGTCATGAGGTTAGGTTGACAAATGAAATTAATGGGTAAAACCTTCTCTTATGAATGTTCGAGTTTGTAAACGTCCACACTATCGTGGCTTGCAAACTCACGGTGCTTGAGATGTCGATAAATTTATATTTTATATTGTTTGAGGGAATCAATATTAATGGATAAATTTGAAGTTTTGATCGGTCTTTTTATTTGTGATTCTCTGTAATTTCAAAATGGTTTTATCTTACTTATTGTTTACTGAAAGAAATTATATTTACTTCTCTAAAATTAGATGATTAGAAAAGAATCTTGGTTTTGAATTTTACTGCTTAAGAAAATAAAAATGTGTTGTCACTGAGGATGTCCTATGATGCCTATTAAAGTCTCTAGTGGAGAGGTGAGAGGTTCATAGAAATATGATGGTCTCATGTGACTCTTCAGATACTTGAGTAAGTTAGAAAGGTAAGAGGTCATGGATAAGTTGATGAATGAATTGAGAATGCTTGGAGTACAATTGAAAGGGGAACCTAGATCAATTTATTCTTCATAATTTGCCTGGATATTTTGAGCAAGTTCTACCTGAAATACGAGAGGTTGTATATGGTGGGGAACTTCTGACAAAATATGTGGCGAAGAAAATCCAATTTCATCTAGATGGGAACAAGGTTAGTATCTCATTCACTAGTTGTTGAAGCATGATTAGGGATGACATCTACTGACACGTTGTGTACAGATATCGGAATCACTAAATGTCTGCAATTAAGTGATGATGAGATTATTATCGACATGGGCAAAACTACGAGAGTAGTGAGAGTTGTTTATTTATCTTACGATATGAATAAACGATTGTTTCTGAGAAATTGTCTTCACGTACGTTTTTCATAGAACGAATTTAATTTCAATTTCCATGCATATACAGATGGATACTCCATTTCATTTAAATGACATGGTCATAGTGATGAGGGATGGAGCTAAAATCTGTTGTTGTACGTTGGTGGACAATTTGTACTCTTAAATCATGTTTATACCACGGATGCAACAAATGGTAATTAATAATGCATCTTCTAATCCTAATAAGAGATAGACTCTTATGGAAATTATTAGATAGATGATGAATTATTTGGAATTACTAAATTCATTTTATGGGTATGCTCTAGAAACAACATGTCGCATAACATTTGTCTGTTTGTGGGATATTCTAGAAAAATGGAGGGTGTTGATTTATTTAGTCCAAAAGATCGAAGGGTGATTGCTAACACAAACACTAAATTTTGGAAAAGGACTATGTATTATATCATAAACCCATGTATAAATTGTTCTAAAGGAAGTGAGAGGGAAAAACACAAAGTATTAGTACCAAGTGTACAAGAGGATATACCACAAGTTAAACTGCAACGCATGTCACGTCTGATACACAATTGGATGTAGTGTCTTATCTTAGTGGGAGGGTTGTTCGACAACCTATAAGATATATGTTTTTGGAAAGTCGTGAGACTTGGTCCCAGCAAACATGGAATGGACCCACGGATACGATGAAGCACTGCAAGATAGATATGTGGAATCTTAGCAAAGTGCAATGAATGTTGAGATAGAATCGATGAATTCTAAATTAGATCTGGCTTCTTGTAGAACCACGGATGGTGTGAAAGCCATTGGAAGTGGCTCTGTATTTTCCCTTGCATCCTCTGCTAAATCTTATGAAAAAAGATATTAATTATTTTATTTAAATAATAATTAAATTAACTCTGGTTTTTCTCTATAATCTTATGAAATTAACTGTTCTTTAACTCACTTCCACACGCCCACAACAACGTACACCCTCTCATTCATGCAACTTTGCAGAGAATTGAACAGATCAGTACAAACATGGCAATTGCCTCTCATTTAAAATTCTCACTATTTTCAGTTCAATCACATACAAAATCCGATTACTATGTATGATGACATTATGCTCATTTTTACGTATACGAGGGTGAACAAAAGTGGACTTGCACGCTGGAATTCCCTAAACGTATAGGTTTCTGTTGTTTTGTGTTACATGATCATACACTTACTCGAGGCCAAACCCTAGCAACAGCCCCGCGAAGCAGACGAAAAGAAGGATGGTGATCCTGTTGCAGGCCTCGAGGATAGTCACTAGAAATCGGCATAGTTGACACAGCACACGCACGGATATGGTGTCGTGAGAAGGGAGAATTGGAAGTCCATGATACTCTCACAGTCGCTTTGTTAACGGGTCGGGTCAAGTTCTTAATAAGAGTATTGTTATTGGAGCAGACAAGCAGGTAAGGTCTGTTATGACAGTGAAATAGGCAGCAAAGCGAATTCTAAATAATGATTTTTGTGATTAATATTTTTTAAAAGGGAATAATTAAATAAAATTTGGTGATTGAATAGATATAAGAGGACTTAGTGGTGGGTGCGCAGGATTAGCGCCAGTGAACGGTGGTGGCAGTGCGGTAGTTGTGAGTCTGAGATTTTTTATGCATTTTGATTATGACCCAGCATCGAGGAAGTGGCGTGAGCTAATGAAGTAGTTTGTCCTAATTTAGGAAAAAAATAGGTTGTAAAACGAAAATTAGAGTAACCTCGAGGACTCAAGAAAAGCTATGGCAACCTCAAGAGCAGCTATGGGATGTTGCAAACTTGTTGGACAACGGCGAGAAGTCTAAATCGATCTGCTGATGATCTGTTACAAAATGGAATGGTTTAATGGCCCACCAACATGATTTAAAAAATTAGGGTGTGTATTAATTAAATATGATAATTTAGACTTTTAAAAAATATATAATTTAAATATATAATAACGAGGGAGTGTATTTAATAAAAAGGGTGTGTATTTAGTGAAACCCTTCATAAAATTTAACTCTTGTGGCGGCACGGAGAGAGTAATTATTAAGTATAACATATTTATCTATATGATATAATACGAATGGATGATGCCTATCTATAATAGTAAATAAATAAGATTAGATGATGTCCATAGGGCTGGGAAAAAATATTAAAATTTTGGTATACCGGTCTTATCATATCAAAAAATATCGAATTTACCAAAATTTTAGGTACGCCGAAATTTTTGGTAAGATATGATACCGTATTAAAAATTTTTGTATGATAATGATATATAAATTATAAATACGATGGTATTTCGATATGTATCGAAATACCATAAATATTCAGTTTTTGGTAATATGATACGATATACCATACATACATAAGTATGTAATTATAATTATTATTTTTATATTATAATTTTTTAATTGAATTATAATTACTATATATATACTTCCTATGTCCTCAACTTATGTTCACCGGTACTATAGATACAGAGTTTCAAAAAAAGTTATTTTTTTGATCAACTTTATTGACTTTTTAGGGGTGTTGTGGTGTTTTTAGTTAATAAATAAATCACAAAGTATGTTATGTGTTTTAGATGAGAATGATAGTTTTGAAATTAAGATAATTTTTGAGGTTGTTGGTTAATGTGAAGTTTTCTTTTTTGGTTGTTGAAGATATGTTTGGGACGGACGAAAACTGAAAGTGTCAACATAAGTTTAGGACAAATGGAGTATTATTTATGAGAATTATAATTATTATATAAATTTTTATTATTATAATCCTAATAAATAAATTTTTATATATTTAAAATTTTCCAATTGTGATGGTATCATCACATTTGTTCATGAATGGCTGGAGCTTGAGATAGTTAATACTCTTACCATTTAATATGTTTTGTTATTAAGATTTGAATTTAGTGTTTTATACATACTTCCTCTGTTCCGTTAAATAACATACTCCCTCCGTCCCCTTGATACATATCTATTTTTCCATTTTGGTCCGTCCCATTACAAAGTATCAATTTACCTTTTTGAATTAATGTGACCTACAACCACTACACATGACCCCACACTCAACACTAATACAACTACCAACTACACATTAAAATATTATTTCTCTCACCTTACTATACATTAAATTATTATACTCCTTAATCCACGTCTAAAAAGTCAACGGATACCTTTCAAGGGGATAGAGGGAGTACGTATTTTTGTGCGCAAAGATTAAAAAAAGTTATTTTTCTATATATAAAGATGTGTAAAGTTATTGGAATGTGTGTAAAAATGTGAGTATTTTAGATAATTTAATAATAATGATGCGTAAAGTTGTTGGGATGTGTATAAAAAGTCAATATTATTGAGATGTAATTTTTTCATTTTAAGAAACGTGCATAAGGATTGAGACGGATAAAAAAGAAAAGTGTGAAGTAATTAGCGAGATAAGGGAGTATTTAATTTGATCATTTGTGGATTGTCGTGTATTTTTTATTATTAATTTATTATTTATTAGGACTTGTTTTATTGTTATCTTTCATTTTTTTATATAGTTTTTAATTAGGTTTTAGTGCATAATGGTATGCCAAACTATTATATAAGACGGTATATATGATATTTTATGTATGATACGATATATCAAAATATCGGTAAGTAATAAGTATACTATTTTTCTATATCGAAATATCGATATATCGAACTCTGGTATATCGAAAGTTTAGATAAGGTAATGATATGTTTTTTTTTATACAGAAACTTTCGGTACGGTTTTTGGTACGACAAAAAATTTTCGATATGCCATACTGCCCACCCCTAATGTCCATCTATAATTAATTAATAAAGTTGGATAATTTTTATCTGTATAATATAATACTCCCTCCTGCCAATGTAAATGTAATCGTTTGCTTTTTAGGCGTAGATTAAGGAGTATTATTATTATATGTGTAGTGGGTAGTTATATTAGAGGGAAATGATGGATTATGTAATGTACTTTTTTGCTAAAAAGAGAATATGAATACCTTTAAATTAAACGTTCAAAATGGTAAAATAAATACATTTGCATTAGCCGCAGGAAATATAATATAATAATTATTATTATTAAATAGGCCAGCCACATCCATTTAGTATATATATATATATATATATATATATATATATATATATATATATATATATATATATATAAAACCTCATTTGATTAGAAAAATAGGAGTTAAGCAAGAAAAAGGAAAAATAAAAAAGAGAGGAGCACGATAGAAGTAGAGAGAGAAAAGAAAGAAAGAAATTTTCAATATCATCACAATGTCCTACTTTTTCGAGACATTTGTAAGATGATAAATTTATTTTTCATTTAATTTATACTGCTCGTAAGTTACGTTGTATGAATATGCATGGAATGATTATGATGTTTTACGGGTAATTTGTCACAATGTCTTATCAATTTAATGTTCAATTGGAATCGTTAAGGGAGTTCCAAAAAGTATGTTTTTATAAGATGTTCAAGTATGTGAGTATTTTGTTTCCTGTATGTATGTATTTAATACATGACAAATATTATTTTTCCACTGAGCTGTGGTTCGCTCACCCCATTCCACTCGAAATCCTTTTCAAGTTGAGGCTATGACAACGTATTGAGAACGAATGCATTGCGTGAAAGCTTTTTATATAATTTTAAGTGAGATTCTTTGTAATAATTTTAAGAGATTTATAATATTTTACTCATTTTATTTATTGTTCGCCCCTCTCTTGAGGGTTAATATTTATGAATAAAATCTCTTCTATTTAATGAAATTGGATATGACAGACCAACTCTCAAGGAAAATTAAAAAAATACTCATTTCGTCCTATAGTTATCTGCACTGTAGATAAGGAGTTTAAGAAAAGTTGTTTTTTGACCAACTTTATTGACTTTTTAGGGGTATTATGGTATTTTTATGTAATAAATAAATTATAAAGTATGTTATGTGTGTTAGGTGGGGGTGCTATTTTTGAAATAATGATAACTTTTGAGTTTGTTGGTTAATATTAAGTTTCCTTTTTTGGGTGGTGAAGATAAGTGTGGGACGGACAAAAATGGAAAGTATGAAAATAAATGTAGGACGGAGTGAGTATTTGAAAAAAAAAAAGTTGATTTAAATTCAATTGTTGATCAAGTTTGGGCGACTGAAATTTTCGCCTTAAATTGAGTTAGTTGTTTACGAAAGTGGGCGTCCAAATTAATCTCAACCTTTTTTTTAAAAAATTTTTAAATTTTTAATTAAGTTAATGGATAATTCATCTCATAAATTAAGATATGTGAGACTGCCTCACCTAAAACCTTCACTTAATGATATAAAATTTGAGCAAGTCTTGTGTGAGACCGTCTCACGTGACATTATTTCACGCGTTCGTAATTAATTATTACTTTCGCTATAAAATGTGATACTATAAATTGTTTATGAAATAGTTCACTGCATCGTTATTACTTTTCATCAATTGAGTGTCAATTTTTATTAATGAAGTTATTACTTTTTATTTGTAAGGACTTACGTGAGACATTCTCATACAAATCTTTACCAAAATTTTATTAAAAATTATAAATTATAAAAGAAAAAAATCTTTTAAAAAATACACTCTCCGTCCCACACTCATCTTCACACTTTCCGTTTTCGTCCGTCCCATACTTATTTTCACCATCCAAAAAAGAAAACTTTACATTAACCAACAACCTCAAAAGTTATCCTAATTACAAAAATATCACTCCCACCCAACATACATAACATACTTTATAATTTATTTGTTACCTAAAAATACCATAATACCCCTAAAAAGTTAATAAAGTTGGTTAAAAAATAACTTTTCTTAAACTCTGTATTTACAGTACAGGAGCAGATAAATATGGGACGGAGGGAGTAGTAAAATTGCTATAGAATTTAATTATACCTAAAAAAAATCAACGATTATTCCTTACTATAACCAAATGATAAAATTATAAAAGACTAGTCTATTACTACCATTCTTCACTGCCTGTCAATATTATTTTAATTTTGATTCCTTAATTTTGATAAATCAAATGTCCTTTTAGTAGGGAAAATTTGAAAAAAAAAATGTAAATCTCAAGTACAGTATTAGTTACCTTTATTATATTATATTGTTATTATTATGATATTTTTAAATCACATCACTTATTACATTAAACATTTAAAAATACACAATTTCTGTGATTCCTAAGTACAGCTTGTTACAGCACAATGAAGAGAAAAGGAAGAGGAGAAAATAATTATCAGAAGTTGGCATTAATGCATCATATCAGCCATAATACCCATGCGCGCGGCCGATTTATCATATCTAACCAGTCTCATAATAATACACGTGAGATGGATAAGAGAGTTGACCTAAAAAATAAAATACTTTAATAATAATGACAAATAAATAAACAGAGAAGAAATATATAAACTGGACATTATTTGAGGGGGACCAACATCTAAGACTCGTAAAAATTATCCATGTGAAAATGATATCAAATTCGTAAGAAATACATAAACCCACTTTACTTGATCATATCTCTTATCAGAAATACAACTATTTTAGTGATTTTTCAGATATCTGTGCATAAGCGTCTCAATTAATTAAAATTTTATAAAACGAAAAAAAAATTGATAATATTTTAATAAAATTAATCCCTCCATCCCAAATCCATCTTCACATTTAATGTAGATACTTTCTGACTTAGTTTTGGTGTTAGTATGATATTTTTTGGTAATAAATAAATAATAAAGTATATTATGTGTGTTAAAAATGTGATGAAAATTTGAAATTAAAGTATGTTAGAGGGATATTAGTTAGTTTTTTTTCCTTTTATGAAAGTGTGAAGTGAATTTAGGACGGACTAAAATGAAAAGTGTGAAGTAGAAATTGAGACAAAGGGAGTATATTTTATTGATGAAAATTAATAATCATTAAAATAAACTATTTTAGCTAGGAATAATTTTTAGTATAAACTAAAAGTGATATGTAACATCGATCTCAAAAATAGTAGCATTTTAAATAAAAAGTATTAACTATTTTAAATGTTCATTCCAAAGTATCAATTTCCTTTTTTAAAAATAAACACATATAATTAATATAATTACACACTGTAAATTAAATAATAATGCTCTTTATATAATATATGTTGAAAAAAAGTAAATGGTACCCATTATGGCGATAAGGGAGTATTACTAATTTATGTAGAAAAGACAACTATACCTGAGATAGATTATAAAAAAAGTGTAAAATAGACTATAAACCATGAGAATGTAATATTATATGAAACAAAAAAATAAAATAAAAATTATATCTTAGCATTAAACCCTAAAATTAAATAATGAAGGTAAAATAAATTTACATTAAACCCCAAAATTAAATCATGAAGGTAAAATAATTTTCATGAACAATAAGGAAAAATTACATAAAAACATAAAGACTAGGCAAAGAGTTGTGTGAGATGATGAGTGTGTAAATTCACGTGTTTTTAGCTCTGATTTGAGTAATAATGACGTATGATTTGATCTCAAGTCAAGATAAATCGATATATGTAGTGGAAAGTCACGAATCAGGTGTGTGTAAGGCCGTTTGAGCGGTTTATCGAAGAAAAATAGGACAGAAGTTCATGGAACCGGAAGAGAGGTAAGAAAGAGCTTGGTTCGACCACCGGTTTGGGTCAAACAGCAACCTGAAGACGAGCTACAGAGGGGTTCGACCACAACAGTATGGTTCGACCAGGCATGTTGGTCGAACCGTGGTCGAACCAAAAGCATAAAGATTCGCAGTTGTGGTTCGACCACGAAGTTTCTGGTTCGACTAGCTGTTCAAGTCAAACCAGGAGCCTGCCAAATGATTATAGGCTGGTTCGACTAGGACTTGGTTGATTCGACAGGGGCCTTGGTCAAACCAATAGACGAGAAACTTCTGAATTCATATTTTATACCTTCAGTACGTGTTTTCGATCAAAAAGCTCATCCTAGGTCCATAAGGAGAGCTCACAAGTATAAAAAGAAGACCCTATGTAGGGGAAAATGGAGCCATTCACCACCTTCATTCTACACAACATCCGAAACCTTACTATCATCCACGGAGCTGTGGAGAGATATTCGTCTGTCGAATCAAGTAAAAACCAAGTGAAGATTCAAGATGGAGAGAGACGCGACGGCGCCCGCATCTAGGGTTTACTTCGCATCTTAATTTATCTTGTAGTTTTCAAGACTATGGGTAAGATCTATCCAACCACCATGATTGTTCTTCGATCAATCATGGGCTAGGACCGCTTCGTTAATTCTAGGGTTTA
Organism: Pogostemon cablin; assembly: GCA_023678885.1. NCBI lineage: Eukaryota > Viridiplantae > Streptophyta > Magnoliopsida > Lamiales > Lamiaceae > Pogostemon > Pogostemon cablin. The sequence goes on along the minus strand of CM042978.1, from coordinate 9,793,176 downwards.
TGAAGGTTTTATAAGTTAATTGAACTTCCGTGTGTATACTCCGTACAACTCTACTTGTGATTTATTTTATATAAGACTATGTGTTTTTAATTCATACTCAGAGTTGTTTTGTGCATCATTAATTGTTATATAGAGTCTGAATACATATCTTGATTATTGATTGAGTGCGTTCACTGTTTAGCAGGATTACATGTTATGATTCTAAGTGAGGGGACTCATTAGAACTATCTTATATAAATACTTGTTAATTGAATATGATTCGGGTTAATAAGTAGGACAAAGAGAATAACTTCATAGTACCATTAAATGTTGGGGTTTGGATCTTTAGGTTAGCGTGAACCGTTAGGGTTCTATACAATTCTATCACAACGGAAGCATAAACATAGAATTGATTACCTTTCACCAGGGTATGTTGAAGAAGAATTATTCTCGCAGGCAGCCTGCGCCGCCTCACGGTTTCGGCCATAACTCCCTCATCCAATCTCCGATTGGAGTGATCTATGTGCCAAAATGTTCCACTCTTCTGTGGCTTTCCATCAGTATATTATATGTCCAGTTTGGACTTCTATATGATTTTATAAAAATCAGTGAATTTGATGGCCAGAAATAGCAAACGACCTTTTGGTCTTCTATTGTATTCCTAAGCCACGTCTTGACATTGGTGTGTGCAACAATCTACAAGACGATCTCAGTCTACAACCCTAATCTGCCTTTCACGTGTGTTATGCGTGTGATTCAGATTTTAGATTGATGAGATTGGCTATTATATAGGCTACAACAGGGACCAGGAGGAGAAATTAGGGTTTGGGCCTCTCATTGGGCTTAAGCATCCAAGTTTAGCCCAAAACTTATACTTAAGTCCAATAATAATAAATCATTCCACTAAAGAAATATTATTGCACTGCCACCCTAATTTCAAATTACGTTTATGGGCTCCTTCTTATTATGAGTCCCTTGGTCTCCTCGTGTTTAAGATTCAATGCCCATTAATTAATTTAAGTTACTGACATCTCCATTAATTAATATAATTACCAAGAGTATTACCACTCAACATTATTATCATGCCGAAATAAATCCACCTGCAGGGTTTACATGACAATAATTATGAGCTCCTCAAGGGGACATCATCCACCAATTCCGTTAGGACACAGATTCCTTCTACAATCAATAGCACACCATAGAGACAGCACCATCTCCTAACTCATCTAGCATATTGATTTAACAATTAAATCTCACCCATTGATGAATTAAAGAAATAAATACTGGCTTACGTGTCGGGATTTGTATAGGGATTAAGAGTACGAACATTCATAATAACAGAGATCAAGTTCTAATATATAGTCAGTATAAATCGAGCGATCTCAACAGCGGTCCTATTCAATACACACAAAGCGTACTAGTGCAATTTTATAGTCAAGACCGACTAATGCTAAATCACACTACAACCATACAGATAGATAGTCTCCTTCTATCTCGGTTATGAATATCTATTTATACTTTATAAGGAGCCAATAATATGATTTTTCGTATGATGCCGCACACCACATTATCTACAGTATAAAGTAAATGGTCTTTTGCAACAACATTATTGTAAACTTTTGATCACATGATTCTCATTTCAAATAAATTAAATTGTTAAAACATTGTTCATACAAAAAGCTAGACTTTTAGTATACAATCCAACAATCTCTCACTTATACTAAAAGACTATGCTGCCATACATCTGATTACCACTCCCACTACTTGACTATTAAAAACTTTTGTCTTAAGGTCCTTGTAAATGGATTACTAGGTTATCATCCGATGCAATCTAGGCGACAACAACCTTCTCCTCATTTATACGATTTCTCGTATCAGGTAGTACTAGCTATCAATGTGTTTAATTTCCTTATGGACTCGTGATTCCTTCATGTTTGCTACTGCACCATAACCTCGAGGTGGATTTACTTCCATTAAATACATAACCTCGAGGTGGATTTACTGCCGTCCCTATGATTTGAAAATGCAAATCTAAGTAACCATCAAGAAGTAATGAATTATTCCGGTAAGCTTACATATAATTTCCAGTCCTCTTCAGGCACTTCAAATACGTCTTACCATAATTCAATATCCTTGTTCCGGGTTACCTTGATACCCACTGACTATGCCATTGGCAATACAAATATCCAATCTCGTACATAGCATTACAAAGATTAAGCTTCCTTATTCCCGAAGCATAGGGAACCGCATTTATCTATTTTATCTTATTTTGCGTCTTAAGATACAAATCCTTAGATAAAATCACATGCTAAAATGAGTAAGGATTGTATCAATTTATGAAGCTTGAGACAAGCATAACATCCTCTCTTGTGATCCGTATTACCGTGATCAAAAGGATATATTTTGTTTTTCTTAAGTCCTTCATTTCATATTACTTTATCAACCATACCCATACGCCCGACCATACTCTTTCATTGTCTCCAATGAGCAAGATACTATCTACGTACATACAAGAAATACCACCACATTTTCGTCACTCTTTTCAATACACAAGACCCATCCAAGCATTGATTAAATCCATATTATTGGATTTTCTAATCAAAATGGATGTTGCATGATCTTGAAGCTTGCTTTAGTCCATCGATGGACACTTTTAAGCTTTCACTCAAAATGCTCTTAGTCCTTTGCAATGAATCACTCTGGTTGCTTCATCATAGAGCCACTTACATCCCAATGGCTTTTACACCATTTGATCGTTCTACAAGCTCCCAGAGATGATTTTGAATCCATAAATTTTATTTCAAAATTCATTGCAACTTACTAAGATTCCGCATTTTGATCTTATAGTGCTTCGTTGTATCCATGGGTTGATTTTATGTTTATTAAGGACCAAATCTCACAACTCTTCCAAAACATATATATTTTAGGTTGTAAAATAACCCTCCCACTATGACAAGGCACTACATGCAATTGTGTATCAGACGTGATACGCGATGCAGTTTACTTGTGGCATATCCTCTTGTATTCTTGGTACTTAAAAATTTGTGTTCCCCTTCTCATACATTTTAGAACATTTTATATATGGCTTTGTCATTTATTACATAGTCGTTTTCCAAAATCTAGTGTTCGTGTTGATAATCACTTTCTGATCTTTTGGACTATTTAAATAAACTACCCTTTATTTTTCTAGGATATCCCACAAACAGACAAACATCATACAACATGCTGTTCCAAGGGCTTACCCATAAAATAAATTTAGTAATTCCAAATAATTCATCATCTATCTAACCATTTCCATAAGAGTCGTATTCCTTCAATCCTCTAAACGATATGTTAATTATTCAAAAATGATAGGCCGAAGCCAGAGTCACATACATATAATTACAACTCCAAATTGGAGAAACCAAAAGCGAAAATAAACCTATCTAGATAACAAGTGCTCGAATCTAATTACATGCATAAGTATGGAATTAATCAAGCTATCCGGGGAAGGTCGGGCGCCCTCGAAGAGCGCTTCATTCCGAGCCTTCCAAATTAGGAAAACACTTTATTAGAGAGCAAGCGTCCACCTCCTCCTCTCACGCACATGCACACGCCGGTCCTTGCTGAGCCACTTGAGGCCGGCCCTCAATATGGTAACCTGTCTCCTCCACTCCACTTCATGCCTTACCCGATTCCACACGTACCTCGTGAACGGACAACCGAAGAAGATATGATCTCTCAATTCGGGAGCCCCCACGCACAGCACGCATTCAATCGGGCCTTCGTAGTGTCTCCATCTGTCCATGGTAAGAAAACGATTCCACACAGCGATCCACATCCTGAACGAATGCTTCTGAGGAACCCATGGACTCCATAACTTCTTGTAGATAGGTTGTAGCGGCATAGAGTTAGCAGCAAGCCAATACAACTTCCATACACACCATTCAACAGGGGTTTGCCCGGTTTAGACAACTTGAGATTCAATCTCATTCTCTGATTAACAGCTCCTAAACTATCCTTAAAAGGTGCTCGCCACTACGATCAGATCGCGATGACTAGATATATTTTCCATGACGCCTCTCTGCATCAGCCATGCACTTCTTGAATTAATCATAGCATTCAAGCTTGCAGTGCATCAAATAAATATATCTAGTTTCTAGAATAATCGTCAAATATTCATAACCACCTCTCGACAGGATAATCTTAGGATCGCTTAAATCAGAATGAACCAATTCCAACATATCTTTACATGGCTCCATACCCCTTTGCCTTGTAAAAGCAATTAATCATTTTTACTTCCAAGTAAGACTCACAAGTTTGATAGTTTCCAATTCCAATAAACCTAACTGTCCATCAACTATCAACTTTCAAATCATACTTAAGTAAAATGATCTAGTCTTAGAGGCCAAAAGTATGTTTAGTTCATTTCCGAAGTTTCTTTCTCTTACTAAGATTAGAAGATGCATTATTAATTACTATATGTTACATCTGTGGGATAAACATGATTTAAAAGTGTACAAATTGTCACCATCGTACCATAACAGAATATAGCTCCATCTTCATTATAACGACCATGTCATTTAAATGAAATAGAGTATCTATCCTTAAATGCATAGAAACCGAAATAAAATTCTTTCTATGAAAACGTATGTAAAGACAATTCCTCAAAATCAAATATTTATTCCTATCAATAGATAAATAAACAACTCTCACTACAATAGTCAAGACTTTCGTAGTTTACCCATGTATTAAATTATCTTATCATCACTATGTTTAAAATATTTAATGATTCCGGTATTTACACACAACGTGTCAGTAGATACCATCATTATTCATGCTTCAACAGCTTAGTGAATAAGATACTAACCTTGTTCAACTATTGATGAAATTGGCTTTCTTTCGCCACACGTTTTGTCAAAAGTTTCCCACCATATACAACATTTTGTAATTCAGGTGAAACTTGCTCAAAACATAAAGCAAACCACGAAAACAAATTGAGCTTGGTTTCCCTTCAATTTCTAATCCAAGTATTTGCAATTCATTCATCAATTTAACCATGACCTCTTGTCTTTCTAACTTTTTCTCAAGTGTCCGAAGAGTTGCATGAGATCATTATATTTCTACGAACCTCTCATCTCTTCATTAGAGACTTTAATAGGCACCAGAGGGCATACTTAGTGAGAACACATATTTATTTTCCTAAGCAATAAAAATTAAAATCAAGATTCTTTTCTAATCAAATAATTATGGACGAGTAAATATGTTTTCTTTTAGTTAAAAATAGAAGAAATAACTATTTGAAAATTCAGAGAATCAAGTAAATAAATACGACGATCAAACTCTTCGAATTTAAATTTTATATTGATTCCCTCAATAAACAATATAAAATAAATTCCCCGACATCTCAAGCACCGTGAATTTGTATGCCACGTTAGTGTGAATGTATATAAACCCGAACATTCGCAAGAGAAGGTTTTACCCATTAATTTCATACGTCATAATTAATCTTATGACTCAATGATTAATAGTCGGTTGTCCTTTAGCCATGCAATTTAATAGCAGTGACTCCATTGGGGAGGATACATATTAATTGCACCTAATTGTATACCATTATTTGATATTAAGGATTTTACCCAAGTTTATGTGTCATACGGTTGGAGAAGTCCACACGCACTCGAATAATTTCTTACAATCAATAATTATTTATTTGTACCAGTGATCTGCAAATAAAACTCATCCGTTGGTGAGGAAGACACTATAGCCGACTCATAAGCTTACTTGCATCACATTACAAATAATAATTATTTAATAAAATTTATTCCAGTGATCCGCAAATAAAACTCATCCGTTGGGGGAGGAAGGCACAATAGCCGACTCATAAGCTTACTCGCATCACTTAATAAATCAATAATGGAGGCCGTGGGATCTTGATCAATCCTTCTCCCACTTAGTTATTTAACAAGAGGGTTTTTGTATGCATACAATATAACTGATATAATTATGCAAATAAACATGCTATTATTATGAAAACTTAGTCAGTAAATCAAATAACACATGCAATCCAAATATATAATAATAATTACAAATATAACAATTATATCAATTATATGTAAGGAATAAAAAAATTGCCAAATAAAAGTTGACTTGGTCAACAAATAAAGCAATTAAACATGACTTGGCACTAAGAAAACTAGATACACCGTTTCTGTTGAGAGAAAACGGCCTAGTGTATCAAACAAACCACCCGGCCACGTCACTGGATCCCAGCCTTACTCGCCGGAAATAAGAATCGCTCAGCCATCAGGATACCCACACACACACACATCCTGTACCGTGCATGCCATCTCCGCCGGAAGAATGCAGTCCGTCGGAAACGGCGCGCAGCAAGTTTCTGCCGTGCAGCTTCTCGACGGCCAGTCCAAACCTCGCGACCACACTCCACGCCGGGAAGACACGATAGCTGGTCGGACTGATCAACAGTCCGCTGTCCAGCCACTCCGGCACACCGCAAAAGGCAGCGCCACTACAGCCATCAAACTGCCCGCTGGAGAAAAATTGCAGCTACGCCGGAGTTCCCTCGCTTCAGCCGCCGGTTTTCAAATAACCAGCGCTAAGCCCCTAGCCCGGCGCCAAGAAGCGCCACCGTGAGCTCACGTTGCTATCCTCCAGTCCCGCTGTGCAGCTTCATCGATTGCCCAGTTCCCGCAATCGTGCAATCTCTGCCTGCCAGGTCGCCCTGCTTTCAGAAAACCACCAGGCGCCCCCAGCAATGGATATCGCCTGTCACCACTGTTCACCGCAATGCCACCGGAAACATGTACGTCGTCCGCTGCCGGCATCCTCTCCGACAGCAGCTACCAGCCGGCTGTCTCTCCTCAACAATCAAGAACCGGCCAGCAGTGTGCAAAGTTGCTGCTCCGCCGCCGCACGCTAACGACTGGCCGGCAACTTACCAAGCACGCCACATGTTCCACCGCAGCAGCCTGCCGACGATTTTCCATCGGAGCCTCTTGCCTCACCATGCTTCGCCGTGCCTTCGCCCGCCTTAAAAATAGATGATCGCTGGAAAGTTCACAGCCTAATTATTACGGATACAATTTCAGAAACGAGCATGCCGTCCGCCACCGGCATCTCTGCTAACTGCGGCTTCTGGCCGTCTCAAACATCCAATAAGCCGCCAAAAAACATCATCAACATCGTCCTGAAATCTGGCATGACTTTGCCCAGAATACACCGTCGACTCGCCGAAAGCACCGTGGACCCGCTCGGAAATCTGGCCAGGCATTACCGAAATCCCGCCTGGAATCGCAGTTTCGCAACTGCCTTAAGATGCATCCCAACAGAAAAAAACTTCCTGACGGCGGTTCACACTTCTGCAGCCCATGACAAAACCCACGACGGTACAGCCATGATCGCTAGTAATCATCCATGTCAGCCGCTCGAGTCAACCCATCAGCCACCGTGTTCCGCCACCACAATCTGCCACGATGCGGCCATCCCCTTCCAGCCATGATCCACCATACGACAAAAGGCATTCGCCATCCAACAGCCATAGCCGCTCACGTCGCGCACGTTCATCACCGCTTCCAGCCCATCATCGTTTTGGCCCACCAATGATGGATCAACGCATACAGCACCGTGTGTGAGATGTGTGTGCCATGTGCAATTAGGGTCTCCACAAGTTCAAATATTCAACCCTAAATTTTAGCACCACATTATCCACTCAAACCCTAGCCTAACGTGTCACGTTTAGCCATGGAACCTACGTTCTGATACCAATTATTAGCGTTTGGATCTTTATGTTAGCATGAACCGTTAGGGTTCCATTCAATTCTATTACAGCCGAAGCGTAAATATAGAATTGATTACCTTTCACCAGGGTATGTTGAAGGAGAATGATTCTCGCAGGCAGCCTGCGCCGCCTCACGGTTTCGGCCATAACTCCCTCATCCGATCTATGATTAGAGTGATCTACACGCCAAAACGATCCACTCTTCCGTGTCTTTCCACCAGTATATCACACGTCCAGTTTGGACTTCTACACGATTGTATAAAAATTGGTGAAGTTGACGGCGAGAAACAGCAAACGACCTTCCGGTCTTCTATTGTATTCCTAAGCCACGTCTTGACGTTGGTGTGGACAACGATCTACAAGAAAATCTCAGTCTACAACCCTAATATGCCTTTCACGTGTGTTATGCGTGTGATTCAGATTTTGGATTGATGAGATTGGCTATTATATATGCTACAACAGGGACCAGGAGGAGAAATTAGGGTTTGGGCCTCCCATTGGGCTTAAGCATCCAAGTTTAGCCCAAAACTTATACTTAAGTCCAATAATAATATATCATTCGACTAAAGAAATGTTATTGCACTGCCACCCTAATCCCAAATTACGTTTATGGGCTCCTTCTTATTATGAGCCCATTAGTCTCCCCGTGTTTAAGATTCAATGCCCATTAATTAATTAAGTTACTGACAACTCCATTAATTAATATAATTACCAAGAGTAGTACCACTCAATCTTATTATAATGCAGGAATAAATCCACCTACAGGGTTTACATGATAATCATTATGAGCTCCTCAAGGGGACATCATCAACCAATTTCGTTAGGACACGAATTCCTTCTACAATCAACATCACACCATAGAGACAGCACCATCTCCTAACTCACCGAGCATATTGATTTAACAATTAAATCTCACCCATTGATGAATTAAAGAAATAAATACTGGCTTACGTGTCGAGGTTATAGGGATTAAGAGTACAAACATCCATAATAACAGATATCAAGTTCTTTATATATTCAGTATAAACCGAACGATCTCAACATCGGTCCTATTCAATACACACAAAGCGCACTAATGTAATTTTATAGTCAAGACCGACTAATGTCAAATCACACTACAACCATACTGATAGATAGTCCCCTTCTATCTCGGTTGTGAATATCTGTTTATACTTTATAAGGAGCCGATAATATGATCTTCCGTGTGACGCTGCACACCACATTATCTACAGTAAAAAGTAAATGGATTTTTGTAACAACATTATTGCAAACATTTGATCACATGATTCTCATTTCAAATAAATTAAATTATTAAAACATTGTTCATGCAAAAAGCTAGACTTTTAGTATACAATCTAACAATAAAGGGAGATCATATCGGGTTAGAGTACTAAATGCACGGGAAATAATTGATATTGATAGTACCTAGAAAGGGGGTGAATTATATCTCTTGCTCAAAGGATATTCACACGTGTCACACGCTTATTTACTTGTGTCTATAGAGTAGATTTGCATGGTTTAGTGATGCGTCCATACTCCAAAAGGCAGAGTCGGACATTGATACACGGAAAGAAAGTTAATGAGTATAACTAGATGGCCCGAAGAACTACCTATCTTCTCACTTGTTCACTTTCGTTTAGTCTCTATTGCTTGTTTATTTTAATTGTTCTATTAATTATTTATTTATTGGTTACTTAATCATTACAACTACATTGCCATACTAGTCTTAATAAGTTAGATTATAATTAAATTGATAATAATACGTCCTTTGGGTTCGATAAACACTTGGTCGCTTATCAAAGCTACAATAACATCATTCACACTTGGGATTAATATTGTGTATTGAGAAAACGTTCATCAAGTTCTTGGCGCCGTTGCCGGGGATGGCATTAATTATTAGTTTATTATTTCTAGTTTAACTAAGACTATTTGATTCTTGTCTTTATTTTCTAATGCTTATTTTTCTTAGGTGTATGCTCACTAGATCGAAGGTGGGAGAGTTAGAAACTTATAATCCGGAGATTGGAGCATCGTCGAGGAAGAAAAAGAATAAGAAAAACAAGAATAAGAACGTGGATCCAACTGCACCTCTTAATTTAGGAGTTGAAGTTGACGAGCTGAACTCGCAAGCGATTGAAGCTGCAACCGGAGACAACTCGGAAGCAGATGCAGTCAACATGGCAGCGAATCCAGATAATCTTGCCATCCGTGAAGTCTTTAAGAACAACGAAGGAGGCAATGCAGGGCTGTTAGGAGCAAGAGGGGCCAGAGCTGATTTTGAACTTCACCCTGCTCTGATGAGCATGATTGAAAGGAGTCCCTTTTTCGGGAGAACCTTTGAAGATCCTCAGCAACATCTGAATAAGTTTCTTGGTTATGCAAGTATACAAAAGGATGCAGGAACTCATGAGGATGCAAGGAGGATTATATTGCTTAAGTTATCGCTTACTAAAAGGGCAAGAGATTGGTATGATACTCTTAATGCTGCTGAATGCACTACCTAGGATCAATTGAAATTGATGTTCTTGGAGCCATACATGCCTCCTTCAAAGGTGTTTAAGATGAAATAAAAAATCAATTAATTTGCTATTGGTGGTAATGAGAAATTTCATGAGGCTTGGGACAGATTCAAGGACATGCTCAGAAAGTGTCCACAACATGGGCTATCTAAAGCTCAATACATCAGTATTTTCTATAATGGATTGGATTGTGATTCTCGAGTGTTACTAGATGCTTCATCAAATGGAGCATTGTTTACAAAGTCATCCGTTGAGGCCGAAAAGCTCTTTGAGAATATTTCGATGAATTCAAGAGATTGGACAACTGATAGAGTGAGAGACATGTATGTTCTTGGAAAAGTAGCGCATGTTGAGCATACTATGGTTAACTCAAGTAGAGAAGATGAGATCGTCTCTAGTTTGGCTAATATCAACAAGCTACTTGAGTCTCAGCAAAAGCAGATTACTGACAAGCTCAGCAAGTACCAATTATGCAGCAGGATGTTGGTTATGAAGGAACTAACCAAGAGGAATTGGAAGAGGCAAACTACGCCATGGGTCAAAGAATTCAAGGAACGAGGTTCCAAAATCAAGGAAACCAAAATTATAAAGGGAACTACAAGAATCGTTGTCTTCTGGGTAATTATCAACAACAAAGGAGGCTAAATTTTTCATGAAGTAATCCTAATACAGTAGTACAACCTCCTGTTGGTGTTGATCCGGGTACTAAGTTCGAAGAAGGAAAACATGGTTTTGAGTATACGGTAAACATGTACGTGACGAGGAATGATGCAAGAGTGGATCGCCTAGAGGCAAAGATTGATGTAAATCATGAGGATATATCTAAGCAGATGAAGGACTTGACATTGTTGATGGGGCAGATGGCCGGGAATATTAATCAATTGACGCAAACCATAGAGAAAGAAAAGTTCCCATCTCAGAGTATAACAAATCCGAAGCAGTGCAAATGCCATTACATTAAGGTTTGGAACATAGTAGGAGGGACCGATGATGCCGAAAATGGATTCTGAAGCTCCAAGAGCATGATTCGACCAAGCCAGCAGGTCGAACCACTATGTGGAGGTCGAACCAAGCATTAGGGCAACCTCTGGAGCTTTCAGCTGACCAGTTCGACCATGACCAGCATGGTTCGACCAAACCTGTTGGTCGAACTGAGGTCAAACCGGCCTATCCTCAACACTCTATTTTTTTGAAGCACGGTTCGACCACGTCCAACATGGTTCGACCAACCCTGTTGGTCAAACCATGGTTGAACCAGCCTGTTCTGGGTAGAACACACTTTCTGAAGCACGGTTCGACCACTATACACCTGGTTCGACTACTATCCATTTTCCACGCCGAATGCTTTACTTGATGTTGATGCTACCCCAGTACCATCCAAAGAGTAGGATACTGAGCTTATAGCTGAGAAGAAATGGGAAAAAGCAAAGAGATTGAGCCAAGAAGGACAAAGTGGAGAAGGTTGAGCGTGATGAATGAGGGATTCCAAAGACTAAGATACCTCCTCCGTTTCCTTTTAAGTTAGTCAAGAAGGGATTGGAAGAAAAATTCAAGAAGTTTTCAAATATCATAAACAAGATAAGCTTGAGCATTCCTTTCTCTGAAGCACTCTTAGAGATGTCATATTATGCCCGCTTTCTAAAGGATATACTGTTGAAGAAAAGAAGCTTGAACTGAATTGAAATGGTTAATTTGTCTAAAAAATGTAGCTCAATCATTCAGAGGAAGCTGCCAGCTAAGTTAAGAGATCCAGGAAGCTTTACTATCCTATGCGAGATTGGAAAGGGGCAGGCACGATGAGCATTGTGCGATCTTGGGGCAAGCATCAATTTGATGTCATTGTCAATATTTCAAAGGCTTGGTTTGGGGGAGTTTACTCCCACAACGATTGGTCTACTATTGGTGGATAGGTCTATGACTTTTCTGAAGGGAGTGATTGAAGATGTTCTTGTGAAAGTAGAGAAACTAGTCTTTTCCGTGGAGTTTCTTATACTTGAGATGGAAGATGACAAGGATAATATTCCCCTTATCTTAGGGAGACCATTTCTTGCCACGACTAGAGCTATGATTGATGTTCAAAAGGGTGAGCTAAGGTTGCGGATAGATAAAGAAGAGGTTCTATTCAACCTACATAAAGAAATGAAAATGCCGATGGAGACGCAGTGTCACAGCATTGATGTGGTGGAAGAGATCGTGAAGGAAGATATGTCCTTGATCCTTTCGAAGGATCCTCTAGAGACATACTTAGTGGAGTCTCTTACTTTTCCCACCACAGAGCTAGATGAGCTCTCCAATGAGGTATGTATTGAATTTCTTGAAAATCTACTTGCTTTGGGTGATGACAGGTATGAATAAAAAAGGACCAAGTTTGAAGAGGTGAAGTGGACGAGAAAGTACTTGCCATTGGATCAAGAAAGCATAGCAAAAGAAGAAAAGAAAGAATAGTTAAAACCTTTACCGGAACACTTGAAGTATGCCTATCTAGGTGATAATGAAAAATATCCTGTAATTGTATCTTCTTCTCTAACTAATGATTAACTTGAAGAGTTATAGGATGTGCTTAGGAAGTATAAGTCTGCGATAGGTTGGTCTCTTGATGATTTAAAAGGCATTAATCAATCATATTGCATGCATAAGATAAAATTGTTAGATGAAGCAAAGAGTAGGATTCAGAATCAGTGGAGGATGAATCCCGCGATTCAAGAAGTGATTAGGAAGCAAATCCTAACATGTCTAGATGCAGGAATTATATATCCAATTAGTGATAGTCCTCATGTGAGTCCATTGCATGTTGTAGCTAAGAAGGGGGCATGACTATTGTGAAAGCCAATGACGGCGAGACTCTAGCCACTATGATTCATACGGGATGACGTGTGTGTACTGATTACAGGAAACTAAATGAAAATACATGCAAAGACCATTTTCCTCTTCATTTCATGGATCAAATGCTTGATCGTCTTGTATGGTATGATTTTTATTGTTTCTTGGATGGGTACTCGAGGTATAATCAAATCATGATTGCACTCGAGGACCAGGAAAAGACCACTTTTACTTACCCTTATGGAACCTCTACTTTTTGAAAGATGCCTTATGGATTTTGTAATGCTCCTGCTACATTTTACGCTGCATGATGGCGATATTTGATGGCTTGATTGAAAAGATTATGGAGGTTTTTATGGATGATTTTTTCATTTTTGGTTCCTCCTTTGATATCTGTTTGACTAAACTATGTATTGTTTTGAAGAGATGTATTGATACTAAACTGGTTTTGAATTGGGAGAAGTGTCACTTCATGGTAAGTGATGAGATTGTATTAGGGCATCATATTTCAGCCAAAGGATTGCAGGTGGATAGAGCAAAGGTGGTGGCAATTGAGAAGCTTCCACCACCTACTAATGAGAAGGGAGTGCGGTCCTTCCTTGGACATGCAGGATTTTATAGGAGATTTATCAAAGACTTCTCAAAATACTCCAAACCGTTGTCTCACTTACTTGAAAAGGATGTTCCTTTTGTTTTTGATGAAGAATGTCTAACTGCTATTCAAGTTTTCAAGGAGCCACTTATTACTGCACCTATGTTGATCACACCGGATTGGACTCAACCGTTTGTACTTATGTGTGATGCAAGTGATTTAGCACTTGGAGTGGTGCTTAGGCGATGAGAGAGAAGAAGTTTTGTGCAATTTACTATACGAGTAAGACTTTTGATGCAGCACAAAAGAACTACATTGTCCCTGAAAAGGAGTTTCTAGTTGTTATGTATGCATTCAACAAGTTTCGACAGTATTTGGTTAGCATGAAGACCATTGTGTTTACGGATCATTCTACGATCCGATATTTGATGGAGAAGAAGAAGCGAAGCTAAGGATCATTAAATGGGTCTTCTTCTACAGGAGTTTGATATAGAGATCCGAGATAAAAAAAAGGTATGGAAAACATGTTGGCGGATCACCTATCAAGGTTGGAGACAAGAGAACATTGTGATGAATCTTTCGAATACATAGAGGAGATGTTCCCTGATGAGAAGATTATGGCGGTGTTTGTTGAAGGAGCAGAGAGAGCTTGTGTAGTCGCTGCTCAAGGAGTAGATCCATGGTATGCGGATTATGTCAATTACATAGCCGTAGGAGAAATTCCTAGAGATCTCAACAAGTATCAACTTGCAAAGTCTAAGAGGGATTTTGAGACGTTTATATGGTATGATCTGTTAGTCTACAAGATTTGTACGGTTTTATTGTTCGTAGGTGTGTGCCCGTGATGGAGATGGAGAGTGTTCTTGATTTTTGTCATGCACAACCTAACGGGGGGCACTTCAGAGCTCAAAAGACAGCAGTTAAGGTACTTCAATCTCCTCTTTATTAGCCTACGTTGTTTAAAGACCGTGAATCCTATGTGGCGATGTGTGATAGATGTCAAAGGATGGGAAACATAAGTAGAAGAGATGAGATGTCACTTCAGCCAAGCATTATTGTTAAAATCTTCGATGTATGGGGAATCAATTTTTTGGGGCCATTTCCCCCATCTAATGGATTTCTCTACATCCTTTTAGTAGTTGATTATGTTTCTAAGTGGTTGGAGGTCATTCCTACTCACATGAATGATACAAAAACTGTGTTGTCTTTCTTGAAGAAACATATATTTGCCCACTATGGAGTTCCTAGAGCACTTGTAAGTGATGGAGGTTCCCACTTTGTCAACAAGCTTCTTGAAATAGTGCTCAAGGATTATAGTGCTAAGCATAGGGTTACTACACCCGATCATCCACAGGCTAATGGGCAAGCCGAGGTCTCCAATCGACATGTGAAATAAATTTTGAAGAAAGTAGTCGGAACTAATAGGAAGGATTGAGATATAAAGCTCAATGATGTTTTGTGGGGATTCCGAACTGCGTACAAGACTGTGCTTAACATGTCCCCTTATCAAATTGTCTATGGGAAGCCATGCCACTTATCCGTAGAGATTCAACATAAGGTTTTTTGGGCATTGAGAAGTTTGAACTTGTGTCTTAAGGATCAAAATGAGGTTGACTCAAATCAATCATCTAGACGAGTTCAGAAATCAAGCTTACAAGAATTCGGTGATCTACAAGGAAAGAATGAAGAAATGGCATGATTCGAAGATCACTTACAAGGAATTCAAGCAAGGTGATGAGGTATTACTCTTTAACTCTCGTTTGAAGCTCTTTCCAAGAAAATTGAAATCAAAATGGACGGGACCGTTCATTATCCATAGAGCCTGTGGAGGGGGAGTTTTGAGATCATGGACAAAGACGGAGACATCTTAGTGGCGAATGGGCATAGATTGAAGCACTATAGGTTGCCGGATGATTTTTGCGTTGTCTTTGAAGATACCTTGCATTGATTTGTACCGTCATGACTCTCCGACGTTAAACAAGAGCGCCTGTTGGGGGATTTCCCTCCTGTTTTATTGCTTTATTTCATTAGTGTGAGTAAGAAATTTTTATATTTGACGTGCTTACTTATCGGAAATTACATCTCTTTGCAAACTTAGTTTCAACTACTACTAAGTTTGGGGTGTGATGTACTTATCTTATTGTAGCACCGAGAGTATAATCTTTTCTTTGTAACGTATGTTAGGGGAGTTGATTTTTTGCGGCATATTAAAACTTTAACAGGTATTGATGTATCGATTCTTTTGCAATTTGCAAATGTTTAGTGGTGTTTTATTTATTATGTCGTATGCGGAGTATATGCACATTATTATTGAGTCGTAATTGTGGTTCTCTACCTTTAGTTTTGTTCTGTTTTGGTACTTATTGATCGTTTTTGAGCTTAAAGTTTGCAGGGGACGAAGAAGAATTGATTTTGAAGGAACAGGAGCATGATTCGACCAAAGGAGGAGGTCGACCCAAATTGTTCAAGTCAAATAAAAAATCAAAGAAAATGCTACAGATCGATTCGACTAAAAAAGGTTATGATTCGACCAAGTGTTTAGGTCAAACCAGCTACCTGAAAGTTTGTTACAGGTTAGTTCGACCACGACAGGCCAGTTCGACCTAGGGTTTGAGTTGAACCAGTTCCGAAAGTTTTCCAGAAACGTGGTTCGACCATGATAGAATGATTTGACCACCAGGTTCGGGTCGAACCAGGTCAGGTAAGTTGTGTTTTAATGTGATTTTCGCCCCTATTTTGATCACTTTCACACCACCCGCATTCAAATCCTCTCTGAACCAAAAACCCTCTCTTCTAAACTTTGATTTCACTTTATTCTACTCCAGTTAAATCACTTTTCACCCATTACATACTTGATTTCTCACGGATTTAGAGCATTTTAGTTGCAAAAACTAGGGTTTTCTATCCAATTTGGGGATTTTCATACTTTGTTCATACTAAACCATGGCTGGATCGAAAGGTATGTTCTCTTGACTCTATTACCCGAGGATTGAAGTTCTATTGCTTTATTTTAAGTGGGTAAGTTGATTGAACTTGTTTTTATATGGATTCATGGTGTAATTTGAATTTTTGTGTGAAATCTTATATGAACAAGTGATGGGTCCGATTTTAATTGTTAATTTGTTGTTAGACCTTGTTGTTTACATAAAATTGTTGAGTAATTTGAGTTGTGAAGTGAAGCATGTAGAATTTTGAGTTGAATTGTTGAATTTCATAAAGGCATGCTTAAGGAAGTGATGTGGTTGTTGAAATTGTTGGAAATTGTAATTCTAGAGTTGAATTGGAAGTGAAATTGGATTGGCATATGTGTGGATGCATTGTTAAACTTTATGAACACATGAAGATTGAGAGCATGATGATTTGGAATTGATTATACGTGTTTATCTTGTACTCTTGAGTAAAGTTTCATGTATAGTTGGTTTTGAATTAGGATTTGTTTACTTTTCTTGTGCATGTTTTGGTATTGAAAAATTATTCTTTTAGGAAAAGGAAATGAGATCGAAGTGCGATCTAAGAAGAGACAGGATAGGCAGCCTCATGAAAACGAGGTTACAAAGAAGCTATGGCTTAAAGTGAGGCTGCCTAGGAATTTCCACTTTCGAATGGAAAATTGGGAGGAGATCAAGGATCGATGGGGGGCTATGTCTGATAAGATTTCTCGAACGAGGTACCAGGATGATGGGACCATTATTGCAATGAATATTAGAGATGATATAATGTGGATGTTTGATCAAGTTGGGATCTAGCAATTTATGGAGATGAAGAGGCCAACTTACTTTCATGTTACTGCGGAGGTCTTGTGCTCAATTACGGTCAAGAAAGGTTAGAGTTCTCTTCCTTATAAGTGTTCATTTCATCTGGGAGAAGAGAAGAGAAATTGAACAGCAAAGGATTTCAATATTATGCTAGGGACTCCGAGGGGGATTTCGAGGCATGAAAATTGGCACTTTAGACCAAATGACTTCTGGGTACTCGTGCTGCTTTGATTCTGAAACCCGTTATTTGATACATGAATCGAGTTCTAGGCAACACGTTGTTTGCCCTATCTGAGGGGAGTTGTGTATCGAGGGGAGAGTTGTATGCTCTTTGGTGTATGCTGAATGGAGTTCATTTTAATGTGGGATCGTATTTGATTCAGTAACTCTACAGATTCAGGAGTTCCACATTTCAGAGAGTGAATATCGGCTGATTGCTTTCTTCTGTAGTTGAGTCGTACCACATGGACTTTACTGGCATATCACATATTTTGAAGGATCCAGATCTTGTAATGAGTGCGTGTGTCAAGGCTGGGTTTGCTTTGCATAGGACTGGAGATTGGATGTTTGTTAGGGGTTTTAATCCCTATTCTTTCATGTTTCCTTATGATGTGGGAGCATTGATTTCGATCCGGAATGATGGAAACTTGCTGATGAGAACTATAGCGTACGAGGCGATCTCTATTACGTGCTTGAGGAGAGGCGATTGGAGGATTGTGGCTCAGATATACGCTGCTCGTATGTTTGCTGAATTGCAAAGAATAGTTGACCAAGCACAGCAGCCATAACAGCAGCTTCAGCAGGAAGAGCACGTTGAGCAGATGCATGTAGATGAGCCTCTCGAGAATCCTGAGATGGATATACCGCAGCAGCATGAGATGCAACCACCACATCCATAGCAGCTACAGTAGTAGCAGCTTGGGATGGTCCTGATGCGTATTATATGGAGCAGTTTTGATTGATGAATGAGCATCTTGTCAACCTAAGCAACAATCAGAGGGAGACGAACCGCCAACTTGGCTTGCTTACTACGAGCTATGCCGCACTTGATATGAGATACAACGCGCTGCATGCTAATTATATGGTGATGGATTAGAGATTGGGATACTTGAGTGATAACTATGAAGCTCTGGATAGGAAGGTTGATACCCTACAGAGAGATTTTGATGATTGGCGCAGGGGCGAAGATGATGATGATGATGCTCAGGAGGAGCAGAGGCCGCCAAGTTTTCTCTTTGTCTGCTTCATCTCATCTCCCTTCTCTTTTATCTTTACAGGTGGGATATTTGTTGGTGTGAATGGCATGTACTGATTATATTCTAATTCCAATGTTCGATTGATTACTGATTCTGATTGGATTGATTGGTGACATTGATTTGGATTGATATGTTGGGTTTCTTTGATAAGCATGTTGCATGCTTATTTTGCATGTGTTTATTTTGTTGATGAGAAGCATGTATAACTTGTTAAATATGTGGAGTGTTGGGTTTATCCGCCCAAGGAGTCAGACCCACTCAATCCACTAGCATGATATTGTCCGCTTTGGACCGCCCACTGGCCCGCACGGTTTTACCACTCTGAGTATCACGCCAAAAATGTCTCATGCTAGGGAGAGTCTATCCCTAATTTATAAACTCTCCGCCATCCCCACATCTAACCGATGTGGGACTTTGGTTGACACCCAACCAACATTTCCCCCTCAAACAAAGTCCCACAGCTAGACTATCCAGTTTGAGGTCCGAACATCCCACCAATCCCGGGCCGGGCCGGGCAGGTTAAGTCTGGGGTCCGACTCTGATACCACTTGTTGGCATTCGATCGTTTGGTTAACATGAACCATTAGGGTTCCATACATTTCTAACATGCAGCGGAAGCAAGAAAACAAGAAAGTGTTACCTTTCACCAGGGTATGTTGAAGACGATGAATTTTCGATACCAGCCTGTGCAGCCTCATCGTTTTGGGTATAACTCTCTCATCCGATGTCAGATTTGAGTGATCTATACGCCAAAATGATCCTCTCTTCCGTGGCTTTCCGTCAGTATATTACACGTCCTGTTCTGAATACTGTACTATTTTATAAAATTCGTAGAAGGTGATAGACAGCAGCAGCAAACAACCTTCCAGTCTTCTGCTATATTCCCAAGTCCAATCTTGACGTCGTGTGGGCGACGATCCTCGAGATCTTCTCAATCTGCTGTTCCCTCACCCTCCTTACAGTGTTAAGCATGATTAATCTCATAGATTAGAGTTTTCGGACAGCTGAGATGACTTATATATGTGCTACAGCAGGGACCAGGAGGAGAAATTAGAGTTGGGCCTCCATTGAGCTTAAGTATCCAAACTTAGCCCAAAGCTTATACTTAAGTCCAATAATAATAATATATACCACTAAAATATTATTACTGCACTACCGTTCCAATCTTATAATTACGTTATGGGCTCTTTCTTATTATGAGCCCGTTAGTCTCCCCATTTTTAAGATATACAATGCCCATTAATTAATTAAGTTACTGATAACTCCATTAATTAATATCTCATCCAAGAGTAGTACCACTCAACCTCATTATCATGCCAGAATAAATCCACCTGCAGGGTTTACATGATAATCCTTATGAGCTCCTCAAGGGGACATCATCAACCTATAACAGACACGGATTCATTCTACAATCAACAGCTCACTATAGAGAGAACACTACTTCCCAACTCACCGAGTTTGCTGATTTAATTACATGTAAATCTCACCTATTGATAAATCAAAGAAATACATACTGCCTTACATGTCGAGGTTATTGTACAGGGATTAAGAGCATGAACACCCATAATAACTGAGATCAAGTTCTCCTATATAGTCAGTATAAGTCGAACGATCTCAATCGGTCCTCTCAATAAATTCAAAATGCACTAATGTGATTCTATAGCCAAGACAAGCTAATACCAAACCACACTACAACTATCTTGATAGAGAGTCCCTGTCTATCTCGGTTGTGAGCAACTGTTTATACTTTATAAGGAAATCGATAATATGATATTCCGCGTGTTGTCGCACAACATATTATTTACAGTATAACGTAAGTGGACTATTGCATCGAACATATAAATAAATTATAAGACGCAATCATTTGATCATATGATTCTCATTTCAAAGTAATTGTTTAAACATTTTTCATACAAAAAGCTAAACTTTTATTATACAATCCAACAATCTCCCACTTATACTAAAAGACTATGCTGTCATGTCTTCTCCCATACATCTGATTCCCACTCCCACTACACGACCATCAAAAGCTCTCGCCTTAAGGTCCTTGTAAATGGATTTACTAGGTTGTCATCCGATGCAATCTAGGCGACAACAACCTTCCCCTTATCATACGAATTCTCATAACAGGTGGTACTCACGCTCCATGTGTTTAATTGCCTTATGAGCTCGTGATTCTTTCAAGTTTGCAGCTGCACCATTATCATCAAAATAAATTGTGATAACCTTGGGAAAATTTAGAAACACTTCGATGTCCATCATGAAGTTTCTAGAGTCATACAGATACTTTGGCTGCCTCATAGGTTCCAATTTATCATCTTTCCATGATGGAGTCCGGAGTCTGAAAATATTTCTATATAACACTCCTCCACATTATGACTCTACTTCCTAAAATTAAACACATAATCTTTGAGGTGGATTTACTGTCGTCCCTATCTTATTTGAAAAAACTAAATCTATGTAACCCCTAAGAAATAGTGAATCTGTCCGGTAAGCCCACATATAGTTTCTAGTCCTTTTCAGGTACTTTAAAATTATGTGTTACCACAGTTCAACATTCTTATTTGAGTTACATTGATACCCATTGTTCATGCCTTCGGCAAAACAGTTATCCATACTTGTGCATAGCATTCTTTAGATTAAGCTTCCTTATTCGCCGAAGCATAAGGAACCGCTTTCATCACCTTTATCTTCCTTTTGAGTCTTAAGACACATTCCCTTAGATAAAGTCACATGCTAAAACGAGTAAGGATCATATCATCTCATGAAGCTTGAGACAAGCGTAACATCCTTTCTTATGATCCGTATTACCGTGATCATAAGGATATTTTTACTCCTCTTAAGTCCTTCATCTCATACCGCTTTATCAACCATACTCAAACGTCCAATAATACTCTTTCATTGTCTTTAATGAGCAATATATCATCTACGTACAGTACAAGAAATACCACCACGATTCTGTCACTCTTTTTAATACACAAGACACATCCGCGCATTGAATAAATCCAAATACCTAGATTTCCTCATCAAAATGGATGTTTCATGATCTTAAAGCTTGCTTTAGTCCATCGATGGACACCTTTAAGCTTACAATCAAAATTTTCTTAGCTCTTTGTAATGAATCTCTCTGGTTGCTTCACATAGATGTTTTCCTCAAGACTTCCAATTAGGAAAGATGTCTTGATATCTATTTGTTATTCCTCATATTTCATATGAGTAGCAACAGATAAAGAGTCTGGATCAACATAGGCATAGCTATCGGCGAACAGGTTTTCTCATAATCGAACCTTTTCTTTTTGATTATACATTTTCGCAACAAGCTTTGCTTCCAAGATTTTCACCTTATCCTGTGATCCTCTTTTATTTTACAGAGCCACTTCCAATGGTTTTCACACCATCCATGGTTTTAAAAGAAGCTAGATCAAATTTAGAATTCATCGATTCTATTTCAACATTCATTGCACTTTGCTATGATTTTGCATTTCTATCTTGTAGTGCTTCATCGTATTAGTGAGTCCATTCCATATTTACTAAGGACCAAGTGTCACAACTTTCCCAAAATATATATCTTACCGGATGTCGAACAATCCTCCCACTACGACAAGGCACTACACGCAATTGTGTATCAGATGTGACACGCGTTGCAGTTTACCTTGAGGTATATCCTCTTGTACACTTGATACTAATACTTTGTGTTTTCCCTCTCACTTCCTTTAGAACAATTTATACATGAGTTTATGATTTAACAAATAGTCCTTTTCCAAAAATCTAGTGTTTGTTTTAACAATCACACTTCAATATTTTGGACTAAATAAATTAACACTTCATTTTTCTAGGATATCCCACAAACAGATGAACATTCATGCGAAATTTTGTTTCTAGGGCATACACATAAAGTGAATTTAATAATTCCAAATAACTCATCATCCATCTAACCATTTCCATAAGAGTATTTCTCTTACTAGGATTAGAAGACGCGTTATTAATTACTATTTGTTGCATCCATGGGATAAATATGATTTATGAGTGTACAAATTGTCACCAACGCACAACAACATATTATAACTCCAACCCTCATCACTATGACCAAGTCATTTATATGAAATGGAGTATCCATCTGTAAATGCATAGAAACTAAAATGAAATTTTTTCTATAAAAACGTACGTAAAGATAATTTCATAAAATTAAACGTTTATTCATATTGTGAGATAAATAAACAACTCCCACTGCAACAGCCACTACTTTCGTAGTTCACCCATGTACCCAATAATAATCTCATCATCACTTAGTTACACGCTTTTAGTGATTCCGGTATCTACACACAGTGTGTTAGCAGATGCCATCACTAATCATGCTTCAACGATTAGTGAATGAGATACTAACCTTGTTCACATCTTGATGAAATTGGATTTCCTTTGCCATATGTTTTATCAGAAATTCCCCACCATATACAACTTCTTGTAATTCAGGTAGAACTTGCTCTAAACATCCAGGCAGACTACGGAGAATTAATTGATCTAGGTTTCCCTTCAATATCTACTCCGAGCAGTTCCAATTTATTCATCAATTCAACCATGACCTCCCGCCTATCTTACTTACTCAAGAATCTGAAGAGTCGTATTAGACCATTATATTTCTATGAACCTCTCAATTCTTCATTAGAGACTTTAAAAAGCATCATGGGACATCCTTAGTGAGAACACATTTATATTTTTCTAAGCAGTAAAATTCGAAACCAAGATTCTTTTCTAATCATCTAACATTGGATCAGTAAATATAATTTCTTTTAGTCAATCAATAAGTGAAATAAAACCATTTTAAATTATAGAGAATCACAAATAAATACATCGATCAAATCTTCGAATTTATCTGTGATACCCGAGCTTCTCACTACTCATGTGCCAATATAATTTAATTTGTGTTATGTGCATTTTATAATTATGTGATAATTATGTGGCAGTTATGTGATAATTGTTTTTACATTTTATTTATCATTATATTTTATTTGAGACATTCGTGATAAAAATTATGACAGTATGTGAATATATGTGTGCATAAATATTTACGTGCATTAATTTGGATATATGAGTAAATTATTTTATGAGTATAAATGCACTTTTCTTAATTATTAAGTATCACACGTGTTCTCGTAATAATAATAGTGGATAGAAAAATGTACACGTATATATTAATTTGTAAATGTATTATATCTTAACTATTAAGTATTGCACGTAAATTAAGAATGGATAATAATAAAATAAAATAAAATAAAAAATAATAAAGTTGGGGCGGTGGGATTGTCGCGTACGACTTCCACCCCACCCCTCTATATATATGCTAACCTTATAATTGGAAAGCATAAGCAGAAGAAAGAAAAAAAAAGAAAAAAAAAAGAGAGAGAGAAGAAAGGGAGAGAGAGGAGAGAGAGAGGAATAAGAGAGAAGAGGGTGCGCGCCGGAACGTGCATGTCAGAGCGAATTAGTTACAGTTCTTTACGAGGTTTATATTACTGTCGGAATCCAGGTAAGTAGAAGTCCAACTACAATGCATAAACATGTTGTTTGGGAATTATTTGTAATTAATATGTGATAATTATGTTATGAATTATTTGTAATTAGTTTAATTAAGATATGAATTATTTGAGATTAATTTGTTATATAAGCTGTGAATTTATGTGATTTGGAGAAAGTAGGGTTCATATTCAATAATATTATTTGTAAATTATTTGTGATAATTTTGCGATACAAGTTGTGGATCTATGTGATTTGAAATAATATAATTGTCTTACATAGATCTGTGTGATTGGAAACTGTTGAAAATATATTTGAATGACTTGAAAAGATATTGGTTATAAGGATCTGTGGGATCCGAGGTGAAGTTGTTATTTCAAAAGTGGATCTATTCTAATTGAAGTTAAATTGTTGCTTTATTGTGATTAAATATTGATATTGATATTGTAAATGGTTTATGATGCACATTTAATTGTTCTGGTTGCATACCATGCATAAACATGAAAAGTGTTTTACCCAAAATTAATAAGATACTAATGGTGTGTGCGGCCACTGTATATGCATCTCTGTCAGGGTTCGGAAAAATCGTTCCCGATATTTTTATTAGGGGTTCGGAAAAATCGTCCCCACCACTTTGCCAGAGTTCGAAAAAATCATTCTCGGCACTATTTTTGGGGTTCGAAAAAAGTGTCTCATTGAGCTCACTTGGGGTGCATATCATAAGTCTGTCGTGGGGATCCCGCAACGTGAACAGTTTTCAAAATAAAAATGATCAACTAGAAAGATTAGGAAGTAGGCGATAGAAAACTAAATGCATTTTCATGCACTAACATGTATGATTTCTACTTACTGAGATTTTTTATCTCACTAGTTATGCATTGTAGGTGAGCCTGTTGATGATTGAGTTTGTGATGTGACTGTGCAAGCTGTGGAGCTCCTTTAGGGTCTTGAGCGGATGTACATAGATGACGACCTGTTGGGCTAGGCCGTGGGTTTACTTTGTTTCCGCTGATGTTTTGGTTGTGTAATATAATAAGTATTATCACATGTTTGGGTGGTTTGAAGTGGTGTCAGAAACCAGTTACGTATGTTGAACTGGTGTGATGATGTTGGTTATAAGCATATTATGTGAAAAAAATTATATGCAGTTTTTTATAATAATGATGTTTATGTTAAATAGTATTTGAATTATAAGTTGTGTAAGGTGGGTCGTGTCAGTGTGGTATCAGAGCACGACTTAGGTCCTGCAAACTATCTATGTACATGAACTCATTCCTTGGGAGCGCAGCCTTGCGTGTAAGTGTTATTTTCATTCTGTATTGTTATGTGTCTTATGAATTATTTTGGCCATGGGGTGTAGGAAGCGTAGTTAGTAGACAAAATGGTAAGGGCTACAGGTGAAAGTTCTGAAGGGGATAGGACTGCTGAGCAAGCAGCACCTCCTGAAGGGAATAATCGTGATGCGGTGATTACTCGACAAATGGAACTGGTTGAGCGCCAGTCCCAACAGATACAGCAACTGATTCAGCTGAGAGATATGGATGGACAACCAGTGGGTAATGCAAACCAAGATAGACGTCAAGTAGAACACGTGAAAATGGTTTGTGAGAGGTTTCGAAAGCTAAGCCCTCCAATATTTGAGACGTAGCAGACCCCACAGATACAGAGGATTGGTTACGCACGGTGGAAAATATGTTTCAATACAGTAGAATTCTAGATGGGGACAGAGTGCTGTGTGCTTTTTTCATGTTACGAGGAAGTGCAGGCCACTAGTGGGATACGATTAAAAGTATCGAGGATGTCACGACTATGACATGGGAAAGGTTTAAGGAGCTTTTCAGAAACAAGTACTTTACGGTGCCAGTGAGAGCCATGAAGATGAACGAGTTCATACAGTTGAGGCAAGGTGGCATGTCAGTCACAGATTACCTTCGAAAATTTGAGCAGTTGTCAAGGTTTGCTGAACATATGGTGAGTACGGAGGCATTGAAAGTGGAGAGATTTGTGGAAGGCTTAAGGCCTGAACTTTATAGAGATGTGAGTATGGCGGGACTGCATGGAGCAACATACTCACAAGTTGCAGAAAGGGCTCAAATTGCTGAGCAAGCGGAGATGAGGATTAGAAAGCGCAGACTATTAGACGTCAATTTCAGCAGAAACCAATGCAGCAGTTTGGGAGAGTTGATAAGAGGCCGATGCCATTTCAGAGGCCGAATTCAAATGTTCAAGTGGAGCAAGGACAAAGACGAGGAGAAACCAACACGCATCCCAAATTCGATCAGGGTAAGGTGCCACCGGCTCCACCACTACCTATATGCCCTAATTGTCTTAGAACACATGGTGGAGAGTGTCAAATTCCTCCAAGAACGTGTTACACTTGCGGAGAGAAAGGACATGTGATTACTACTTGTCCTAAAAAAGGGAAGCAGGGAAGAGCTCCAGCTAGGGTGTATACTTTGACGCGAGAGGAGGCAGATGCGAATCCCTCAGTTGTCACGGGTAAGTTCTCTATTTTTGGCACTTCTACATATGTGCTATTTGATTCTGGAGCAACACATTCATTTGTATCCACTGAGTATGTGAGGAAGCTGGGTGGAACACCTAACTTAATAAGAAGTTAATTATAAGGTGATGATACCCTCTGGTGAGTCAAAGCAAACTAATCAACTTCTTCGAAGTTGTGTTATTCCTATTGAAGGAAGACGACTCCTCGCTAATTTGATTATGTTAAGTATGAATGATTATGATATCATATTGGGCATGGATTGGCTGTCAAAATACGGTGCTACAATAGATTGTCAGAAGAAGAGTATTACTTTTCAACCAGTGAAAGGAGAACCGTTCACTTTGTTGGAATCAAGAAAAGCTTCAGATTTCCAGTGATATCAACAGCAAAAGCACATCAGTTGTTGGAAAGTGGTTGTGAGGGGTATCTGGTGTGTGTAATGAATGTTGATGGACAACAATGTCCAATTCTTGATAATGTACCAGTAGTTCGGGAATATCTGGAGGTATTTCCAGATGATCTTCCAGGCTTGCCACCAGACCGAGAAATAGAGTTTGTTATTGAACTACAACCAGGAATGACCCCTATATCTAAAGCACCATACAGAATGGCACCAGCTGAACTGAAGGAATTGAAGATACAGTTACAAGAGTTGCTAGACAAAGGATTCATCCAACCTAGTTTCTCACCTTGGGGAGCACCAGTTCTTTTTGTTCGAAAGAAGGATGGCACATTGAGGATGTGCATTGATTATCGGAATCTCAACAAAGTTACGGTGAAGAATAAATATCCATTTTCTCGCATTGATGATCTGTTTGATCAGTTACCGGGTGCAGCTATCTTTTCAAAGATTGATTTGCGATCGGGGTATCATCAGTTGAAAATAAAGAAGGAGGATATTCCAAAGACTGCATTCAGTACAAGGTACGGGCACTATGAGTTCTTAATGATGACGTTTGGATTAAAAATGCTCCTGCAGCATTTATGGATTTGATGAATAAAGTATTTCAGGAATTTCTTGATAAATTTGTGATTGTGTTTATTGATGATATTCTGATTTACCCTAAGAATAAGGAGGATCATGCTCTACACTTGAAAAATGTGTTAGAGATTCTGAATGTGAGGCAGTTGTATGCAAAGTTCAAGAAGTGTGAGTTTTGGTTAGACCGAGTTGTTTTCTTGGGACACGTGGTATCGGAAAAAGCAATTTCAGTAGTTCCAGGTAAAGTAAAAGCAATCCATGATTGGCCACAACCCTCAAATCCCACTGAGGTTCGTAGCTTTCTTGGATTGGTGGGATATTATCGAAGGTTTGTTAAAGGATTTCTAAGATTGCTTCACCATTAACACAGTTGACCAGGAAGAATGTGAAGTTCATATGGACGGAGAAATGTGAACAAAGTTTCCAAGAATTTAAGAGACGATTGACATCAGCACCTATCTTAACTATTCCTACGGAGACAGAAAACTTCAAGGATTACAGTGATGCTTCAAAGAATGGTCTTGGGTGTGTATTGATGCAGAATGGGAAAGTGATAGCATATGCATCCAGACAGTTAAGAGAGTATGAGAAGAATTACCCAACTCATGATTTAGAGTTAGCCACAGTGGTGTTTGCACTCAAGATTTGGAGGCATTATCTGTATGGGGAACGTTGTGAAATCTATATTGATCATAAGAGTTTGAAGTACTTTTTCACTCAAAAAGAGTTGAATATGAGGCAAAGAAGATGGTTGGAATTGGTGAAGGATTACGACTGTGTTATCAATTATCATCCGGGAAAAGCCAATGTGGTTGCTGATGCATTGAGCCGAAAGGCAATACGGAGTGTAGCTGCTATGACCATAAATCAGAAACCAGAGTTGCTTGATTTGCAAATAATGGGTGTGGAGATCATTCAGGAAGGATCGTTGGAAGCAAGGATGGCAGCTCTGACACTTCGACCAACTTTGATGGATAAGATTCGACAGGGCCAATAGGAGGATAAGTTATTTGACAACATAAAGAATGATATCAGCTCTGGAAAGTCTTCTGACTTCCAACTAGGAGATAATTGCGTGATTCGTTATAAAGGTCGATTATGTCTACCTGAAGTGAATGATATTCGGATGGAAGTGATGACAGAAGCTCATTCAACACCATACTCTGTACATCCGGGGGCTACGAAGATGTATAGAGATTCGAAGTTACATTATTGGTGGCAAGGGTTGAAGAGAGACGTTGCTCGATATGTGGAGCAATGTTTGACTTGTCAGCAAGTCAAAGCCGAACATTAGAGACCAGCAGGAACTTTGCAGCTTTTATTTATTCCATAGTGGAAGTGGGAGAATATCACGATGGATTTTGTTATCGGGCTACCGAAGACAGTGAAAGGTCAAGATGCTATTTGGGTTATCGTGGATCGATTGACTAAGTCAGCTCATTTTCTTCCTATTAGCTCTACGTATTCCGTGGATCGTTATGCCCAGCTATATATACAAGAGATTGTCAGACTCCATGGAGTACCACTTACCATTGTGTCAGACAGAGATACGAGATTCTTGTCTGCTTTCTGGAAAACTTTACATAAGGCATTGGGGACACAATTATCTTTCAGCACAGCATTCCATCCACCGACAGATGGTCAATCAGAGTTATGCAGACAAATGGAGGAGATAATTGGAATTTGAAGTGGGTGATCAGGTATTTCTGAAAGTATCTCCAATAAAGGGGATAATGCTGTTTGGAAAGAAAGAAAAACTCAATCCTAGATATGTTGGTCCATTCACTATCATTGATAGAATTGGCAGCGTTGCCTATAAGTTTGAGTTACCAGCAAAAATGTCTAGAGTACATGACGTGTTTCATGTGTCTGTGTTGAGAAAGTATGTTCCAAATCCATCTCATGTTCTCAGACAGGAATCAGTTGAGTGGAAAGAAGATTTGAGTTATGAGGAAGTACCAGTTGAGATATTGTGGCGAGAAGAGAAGAAACTCAGAAATAAAGAAATACCATTAGTAAAGGTGTTATGGAGGAACCAGTTAGTCGAGGAGGCCACTTGGGAAAGAGAGGATGAAATGATGGCTAAATATCCAGACCTCTTCAGGTAAGTAAATTTCTAGTACGAAATTTTTATAAGGTGGGGAGGATGTGATACCCGAGCTTCTCACTACTCATGTGCCAATATAATTTAATTTGTGTTATGTGCATTTTATAATTATGTGATAATTATGTGGCAATTATGTGATATTTGTTTTTACATTTTATTTATCGTTACATTTTATTTGAGACATTCGTGATAAAAATTGTGACAGTATGTGAATATATGTGTGCATAAATATTTACGTGTATTAATTTGGATATATGAGTAAATTATTTTATGAGTATATATACATTTTTCTTAATTATTAAGTATCACACATGTTCTTGTAATAATAATAGTGGGTAGAAAAATGTACACATATGTATTAATTTGTAAATGTATTGTATCTTAGCTATTAAGTATTGCACGTAAATTAAGAATGTATAATAATAAAATAAAAAATAATAAAGTTGGGGCGGTGGGATAGTCGCGTACGACTTCCACCCCACCCCTCTATATATATGCTAACCTTGTAATTGGAAAGCATAAGCAGAAGAAAGAAAAAAAAGAAAAAAAAGAAGAGAGAGAGAAGAAAGGGAGAGAGAGGAAGAAGGGAGAAGAGGGAACGCGCCCGAACGTGCGTGTCGGAGCGAATTAGTTACAGTTCTTTACGGGGTTTATATTACTGTCAGAATCCAGGTAAGTGGAAGTCCAACTACAATGCATAAATATGTTGTTTTGGAATTATTTGTAATTAATATGTGATAATTATGTTATGGATTATTTGTAATTAGTTTAATTACGATATGAATTATTTGAGATTAATTTGTTATACAAGCTGTGGATTTATGTGATTTGGAGAAAGTAGGGTTCATATTCAACATTATTAGTAAATTATTTGTGATAATTTTGCGATGCAAGTTGTGGATCTATGTGATTTGAAATAATATAATTGTCTTACATAGATCTGTGTGATTGGAAACTATTGAAAATATATTAGTATGGATTGAGAAGATATTGGTTATAAGGATCTGTGGGATCCGAGGTGAAGTTGTTATTTCAAAAGTGGATCTATTCGAATTGAAGTTAAATTGTTGTTTTATTGTGATTAAATATTGATATTGATATTGTAAATGGTTTATGATGCACATTTAATTGTTCTGGTTGCATACCATGCATAAACATGAAAAGTGTTTTCCCCAAAATTAATAAGATACTAATGGTGTGTGCGGCCACTATATATGCATCTCTGTCATGGTTCGGAAAAATCGTTCCCTACATTTTTATTAGGGGTTCGGAAAAATCATCCCCACCACTTTACCAGAGTTTGGAAAAATCGTTCTCGGCACTATTTTTGGGGTTCGGAAAAATCATCCCCATTGCGCTCATTTGGGGTGCATATCATAAGTGTGTCGTGGAGATCTCGCAATGTGAATAGTTTTCAAAATAAAAGAGATCAACTAGAAAGATTAGGAAGTAGGCGATAGAGAACTAAATGCATTTTCATGCACTAACATGCAAGATTTCTACTTACTGAGATTTTTATCTCACTAGTTATGCATTGTAGGTGAGCCTGTTGATTATTGAGTTTGTGATGTGACTGTGCAAGCTGTGGAGCTCCTTCAGGGTCTTGAGCGGATGTACATAGATGACGACCTGTTTGGCTAGGCTGTAGGTTTACTTTGTTTCGCTGATGTTTTGGTTGTGTAATATAATAATTATTATCACATGTTTGGGTGGTTTGAAGTGGTGTCAGAAACAAGTTACGTATGTTGAACTGGTGTGATGATGTTGGTTATAAGCATATTATGTGAATAAAAAATTATATGCAGGTTTTTATAATAATGATGTTTATGTTAAATAGTATTTGAATTATAAGTTGTGTAAGGTGGGTCGTGTCATTATCCATTCATATTGATTCCCTCAATACAATATAAAATATAAATTCACCGACATTTCCAGCACCGTGAGTCTGCAAGCCACGATAGTGCGGACATTTACAAACCCGAACATTTACAAGAGAAGGTTTTACCCATTAATTTCATTTGTCAACCTAACCTCATGACAAAATAATTAATAGTCGGTTCCTCTTTAGCCATGCAAATAAAGCAGTGACTCCGATGGGGAGGATACTTATTATTTACATCTAAGTTTGTACTAGTGAACCACATATAAACTCATCCGATAGGGAGGAAGGTCTATGCCAACGCGCAAGTTCATGTGCATCACATTACAAACATAATTATTTAATGAAGTCTATTCCAGCAATCCATGAATAAACTTATCCGATGGAGAGGAAGGCTCTAATGCCGACGCGCAAGTTTATTCACATCGCTAACAAACCAATAATGGAGATCGCGGGAATTATTTACCAATCCCCTCTCCCACTTAGTTATTTAACACCGATGGATTTTTACATGCATACAATATTCATAATAAAATGCTCAACCTAGCATGCTCCTATTACGCCACATAAGGCAGAAAATCATAGAGAATCATGCATCCACATATATAACAATAATTAAAAATTAAATCAAATTATTAACAGTTATATATCAGAAAATTCGATTGTTCACCTCCAAGTATGAATGCGGGTAACGCACACGTAATAGCTCGAGTTGAGCTTGCCATTTTGTGCTCGCCAATTTGTCTTCAAGCACGACACCTGCTGAGTCCCGTGCACAGTCCGCTCGAAGACGAGTGCTACACAAGCCATCAATCCTCAATCGTGCGCGATGCCTGCCAATCCGCATGAACTGGGCATCCATCCGAGTGACTTGCATGACACTCTGCCCAGTTTCGTGCTCTACCCAGCAGCCAGCCTGCCCAGAAGCATGCACGCCTTGTCACCAGTACACTCGGCAGGGCGTCGCTTTCCATGACTTATCCTAGTGTAGCATTGTTCACGCCGGACCTGAGCACCATCGCCGCGCTGTTGTTGTCGTGTTTCGCCTTAGACTATATCGATGAAGGGTAGACCCAATCGGAAATAAGGTGAGACCCGACCAGAACTTTCATTAGACTCGCTCTTAAAAGTCGCAGTCCTGCCCAGAAATCTCATCAAGACTCGCTCAGACTGCTGGTCAGACTCGCCCTGATCGTGTCGCTTGCTGAGCATCCAACAATCACCTATCTGTCGTGCCTCACATCTCCAACGTGCTTGCAGTGCATCGTCCAGCAGCTCGCCACGATGTGCCCAGCACACCTTGTCACCAGCACACCCGGCCCAGTGTAACTTGCTCAGCACTCCAATCTTCCATTAGCACTCTGCCATGCGCGCCAAGGCAATCCATCCACCCGAGCTGCACCATCGCTAGACTCAATAGATCCGCGTTGTGCACGCCAATCAATCATGCTATTCATCACGTGCTTTGTCCTTCAGTTTCGCGGACTGCTTCCTGTCGTGGCTCATGCAAGATAGTTGTCGGTCGCCAACGACCTACTGTCATCAGATGAGCACCATCATGCTTCACACATCCGTGAATAAACACGGCAAAGTCACACAGCTGCCACCTCAACCACGTTTCCCAACAGGCAGCAAAGAACTGCTATCGCACGCTTCTAGCCTTGGCTATGAAGACTCGATCGACAATAAGAACAACTCGCTGTCGATCTTTACGGCTGGTTGCGACCAGTCAATGCCGTTCAACCATCAAAAATCAGCGATCTCCACGTCGACTAAGTTCGGCCTACAGCGCCCCTGCCTTGCATCGCGACATGCCACCACGCAAGTTGTGCCCGCGAGAGCCTCCTTTCACCAGCCATGCCATCGTTGATGTAGGTATCCACTAGCCGGCCTCGCCATTAACGCATAGGGTTTCACAAGGTGTGGCTTTCACCGTGCAGCCATCGAACAACAAACACGGAAAGGCATCACTCATGCAATTGAACACGTAGGGTTTCACAGATCATATGCTCACATATATCAAACCCTAGCCCTAAATCTCACGCTTTCTATACAAAAATTAAACTACGTATAACACATAAACCCTAGTCTAACGTTTCATGCTTCACCATGAAACTGAAGCTCTGATACCACTTATTGGGTTTATCCGCCCAGGGAGCCGGACCCACTCAATCCACTAGCATGATATTATCCGCTTTGGGCTGCCCACTGGCCCGCACAGTTTTACCACTCTGGGCATCATGCCCAAAAGGCCTCATGCTAGGGAGAGTCCATCCCTCATTTATAAACCCTCCGCGATCCCCACGTCTAACCGATGCGGGACTTTGGTTGACAGCCAACCAACATTCCCTCTCAAACAAAGTCCCACAGCTAGACCATCCAGTTTGAGGTCCTAACATCCCACCAACCCCGAGCCAGGCCGGTTAAGTCTGGGGCCTGGCTCTGATACCTCTTGTTGGCGTTCGATCATTTGGTTAACATGAACCGTTAGGGTTCCATATGTTTCTAACATGCAGCGGAAGAAAGAAAACAAGAAACATATTACCTTTCACTAGGGTATGTTGAAGACGATGAATTCTCGACACCAGCCTGCGCAGCCTCACCGTTTTGGGTATAACTCTCTCATTCGATGTCGGATTTGAGTGATCTATGTGCCAAAACGATCCTCTTTTCCATGTCTTTCCGTAAGTATATTAGACATCCTGTTCTGAGTAATGTACAATTTTATAAAATTCCTAGAAGATGGCGGACAGTAGCAGCAAACAACCTTTCAGTCTTCTGCTGTATTCCCAAGTTCAATCTCGACATCGTGTGGGCGACGATCCTCGAGATCTTGTCAATGTGATATTCTCTAACCCTCCTCACAGTGTTAGGCATGATTAATCTCATAGATTAGGGTTTTCGGATTGCTGAGATGACTGATATATGGGCTACAGCAGGGACCAGGAGGAGAAATTAGAGTTGGGCCTCCATTGGGCTTAAGTATCCAAGCTTAGCCCAAAGCTTATACTTAAGTCCAATAATAATAATATATACCACTAAAATATTATTACTGCACTACTGTTCTTTTCCCATAATTACGTTATGGACTCCTTCTTATTATGAACCTGTTAGTCTCCCAATGTTTAAGATATACAATGCCCATTAATTAATTAAGTTACTGACAACTCCATTAATTAATATCTCATCCGAGAGTGGTATCACTCAACCTCATTATCATACCGGAATAAATCCACCTGCAAGGTTTACATGATAATCCTTATGAGCTCCTCAAGGAGACATCATCAACCTATAACAGACATGGATTCTTTCTACAATCAACAGCACACCATAGAGACAACACTACTCCCAACTCACCGAGTTTGTTGATTTAATTACATGTAAATCTCACCCATTGATGAATCAAAGAAATACATACTACCTTACGTGTCGAGGTTATTGTATATGGATTAAGAGCACGAACATCCATAATAACTGAGATCAGGTTTTCCTATATAGTCAGTATAAGTCAAACGATCTCAATCGGTCCTGCTCAATACACTCAAAGTGAACTAATGTGATTCTATAGCCAAGACAAGCTAATACCAAACCACACTACAACTATCCCGATAGAGAGTCTCCGTCTATCTCGGTTGTGAGCATCTGTTTGTACTTTATAAGAAAACAAATAATATGATCTTCCGCGTGTTATCGCACAACATATTATCTACAGTATAAAGTAAGTGGACATTCCATTGAATATATAAATAAATTATAAGATGCAATCATTTGATCATATGATTCTCATTTCAAATTAATTGTTTAAACATTGTTCATACAAAAAGCTAAACATTTAGTATACAATCCAACAGTGGAGTTCATTGTGAAATTGATCTTGATTATAAGATTAAGGTGTGCTAGAATTCTAATTACCGATGTGATTATTTGAGCCTTATGAAATCATGCTACATTCATGCATGATCATTTATTCTTGTGAAAGTCGTTCATATGACCGTATTCTAGAACTTGGCGTGTAGTCTTGTGTGAGACTTAAGATTCATTAGTTATTAGGACATGATCTTAAGCCATTATTGTTTATTTGAGTCACTTAGCCAAAATTTACCTTCTCATATACTGTATAAATCATTGGAAGCCCTGTCGAGCCTTTAAAAGCTTTTTCTTTGGCAAGCCTTGATAAAAAGCATTGTTTATCCTTTACTTAAGCTTTGTTGAATACCTTATTCATTAGTAGAGAGTTAATATGAATAAATGCTTGCTCGAATGTGAAAAGAAAAGGATGAAAATTTTTGGTTGAGCTATATGAAAAAAAGAAAAGGATGGTTAAATCTTGTTTAGGGGTAGTGCCTGAGACCGGTACCCCGACTGCTTAGAAGGGTAGTGCCCGAAACTGGTACCCTTGCACTTTGAAGAAAGAAGATGTTGATTCTAACGTGAAGAAGGAAAAGTTGAATCGCAAAGATCATGAGAATAAGGTGGAAAAGATGAAGCTGTTTGATGAAAAGAAAAGTTCCAAGGTAATTCTCTGCTAGTGAATTAGTCACTTTGTCTATATTTTCTTACCTTTACCAAAAAGCCAATATTACAACCCAAAAGCAAGTCCTTTGTGATCTTAGTAATAAAGTGATTATAAGTTGATTTTTGGTTACGCGGGAATATAAATTGAATATGAGCGTATATACTAACCAAGAGTGTACATCTTTTACACTTGAGAGCGAGAGTAAACACTTATCTTGTGAGCTAGATGATTTAGTACTCCAAAGCGTATTATAATTGAGTGATGTTTTGCATGAATGAAATGTATGATGCGGGTGGTACTTGTTTTAAATTGATAGAATTGCATGTGTAGGTATATATTATACTTGACTTGGTAGCCTTGTGAATTTTACACTTTCTCTTATGGTTTTAATTTCGTTGCCTCGGGACGAGCAACATATAAGTTTAAGTGTTTGATGAGTGTGTAAATTCACGTGTTTTTAGCTTTGATTCGTGTGATAATGACGTATGATTTGATTTTAATTCAAGATAAATCGAGATAAGTAGTGGAAAGTCATGAATCAGGTGCGTGTAAGGCCGTTTGAGCGGATTATTGAAGGAAAACAGGACAGAAGTGCACAGAACCAAAAGAGGGGCACGAAAGAGCCTAGTTCGACCAGAACACGAGTGGTTCGACCACCGATTTGGGTCGAACCAACAAACTGAAGATGAGCTACAGAGGGGTTCGACCACGACAGTATGGTTCGACCAGAAGTGTTGGTCGAACTATGGTCGAACCAAAACCATAAAGATTCGCAGGTGTGGTTCGACCACAAAGTTTCTGGTTTGACCAGCTATTCGAGTCGAACTAGGAGCCTGCCAATTGATTACAGGCCGGTTCAACTAGGCCTTGGTTGATTCGACCAGGGGCCTTGGTCGAACCAATACTCAAGAAACTTCCGAATTCATATTTTTACAACTTCAGTATGTGTTTTTGCTCAAAAAGCCCATCCTAGGTCCATAAGAAGAGCTCACAAGTATAAAAGGAAGACCCTACGCTGGGGAGAAGGGAGCCATTCACCACCTTCATTCTACACAACATCCAAAACCCTACCATTATCCACAGAGATATGGAGAGATTCGTCTGTCGAATCAAGTGAGAACCAAGTGAAGATTCAAGATGGAGAGAGACGCGACGGTGGCCACATCTGGGGTTTACTTTGCATTTTAATTTATCTTGTAGTTTTCAAGACTATGGGTAAGATCTATCCAACCACCATGATTGTTCTTTGATCAATCATGGGCTAGGACTGCTTCGTTAGTTCTAGGGTTTATGAAGATTTTATAAGTTAATTGAACTTCCATGTGTATACTTCGTACAACACTACGTGTGGTTTATTTTATATAAGAATATGCGTTTTTAATTCATACTCTGAGTTGTTTTGTGCATCATTAATTTTTATGTAGAATCTGAATACATATCTTGATTATTGATTGAGTGTGTTCACTACTGAGTAGGATTACATGTTATGTTTATAAGTGAGGAGTGTTGAGAGTGGAAATTAGCGTGTTTTAGTGTCCAATTGAAAACTTTTTGATTGGAATTGATGTTATATATTAGCACAAGTGTCTTATATTCAATATATGTGAGAAAAAGGTGCACTTAAGGTGTTTTATTGTGTTTTAGGTGGAAAAAGAATCAAAAGTGCAAAATTGGAGAAAAGGTGCATCTTGTGCAATGAATGCTGAAAAACGGACGTCCAACTTGTGCAATTTGTCTGTGTTTTTTTGTAGATCAAAACTGGGGTTGTGATACATGGTTTGAAAGCCACTGAAAAGAATATCGTTTCGGCATAAAGAACACCTCAATCAAGTTCCAAACATGGAAGTTATGAGCAAAATGGTGACGTCGCGCGAGCTGTGCCAAAAAGAACTTATGTTCTGATTTCCATGTTTTTTACAGATTCAAATCTAGGTATTTTTATGATTTCTTTAAATGGATAGAAAGACAAAGAAAAGAGGATTGCATGAGTATAATAATCACTCAAATTGGAGGTCGGATGTAGAAGTTATACGCGAAACAGTGAGACGGCGCAAGTAGGATCGACCACGACAGTCCAGTTCGACCAGACCCCTTGGTCGAACTAAAGCCATTTTGGTCGAATCAGAACCCTGAAGTGCGAATTATCGCCGATATCGATTTGACCAGGGTTCGACCAAGCCCCTAGGTCAAACCCTAGGTCGAACTCAATACCTGGGACGCGTCCGGATCCGATTTTTACACCCCAAGTGCGTGTTTATGCATGTTTTTCAAGAAAAAACTCATCCAATGTCCATAAAGAGAGCTTACAAGTATAAAAGGGGATGTAGATCACACCAAGAAGACACAATATAATAAAGAGACAGATTGGATGCAACACAACACAACCATCCTACACCCCACAAGGGGGGTTTCCCCCAACCATCATCCACATCCTTTCCTCCATCCATCCATCACTTTGAAGATTCGTCTGTGGAATCAAGAGGAGAACCAAGAGGAGAATTCAAGATGGAGAAGGACGCAACGACGCCCACATCTAAGGTTTTATTCGTTTCCTAATTTATCTTGTATTTTCCGGACATCAGGGTAAGATCTATCCAACACCCATGATATTTATTCGTAACATCATGGCCTAGAGCTTTTTTGGTAGAACTAGGATTGTGAAGGTTTTTACCAATTAATTAAACTTTCGTGTGTAAACTCCGTACAACACTACTTGTGGATTTATTTTATATATGATTTTGCCTTTTTAATTCATACTCAAGGTCGTTTTGTGCATTATTAAATGTTATGTAATGTCTGAATACATATCTTGGTTATTGATTGAGTGCGTTCATTGCTGAGCAGAATTCCATGTTATGATTCTAAGTGAGGGGACTCCGAAACTTCATTAGAACTATCATATATGAATACTTATTAATTGAATTGAATTTGGGTTATTAAGTAGGATAAAGAGCATAATTTTATAGTACCTATAAAGGGAGATCATATCGGGTTAGATTACCAATTAGCCAGGGAAATAATTGATACTGATAGTACCTAGAAAGGGGGGTGGAATTATATCTCTTGCTCCGAGGTTATTCACACGTGTTACACGCATGTTTACTTGTATCTATAGAGTAGATATGCATGGCTTAGTGATGCGTCCATATTCCACAAGGAAGAGTCGGACATCAACACACGAAA
Organism: Pogostemon cablin; assembly: GCA_023678885.1. Taxonomy (NCBI): domain Eukaryota; kingdom Viridiplantae; phylum Streptophyta; class Magnoliopsida; order Lamiales; family Lamiaceae; genus Pogostemon; species Pogostemon cablin. The sequence goes on along the minus strand of CM042978.1, from coordinate 9,753,797 downwards.
GGGAGATTAATGAGTGAAACTGGATTATCCTAGAGCTGCCTATTCTACTACTTGATCCACTTTCATATTCTTCGAGTGATATTTTATTTTATTTGTTATTTTAATTAATTATTTATTAGTTAATAATTAAATCCTAAAACTTTATTGCCTTCGTCTTAATTAATTTAGTTAATAATTGAATTGATAATATGCCGTCTTTTGGGTTCGATGTTCACTTGGTCACTTGTTTAAGCTTCAATTGATATCCTTAATACTTGGGGATTAATTTTGTATGTTGAGAAAATGCTCATTAAGGAGACTCTGAAGTTTCATTAGAACTATCTTATATAAATACTTGTTTATTAAATATGATTCGGGTTAATAAGTAGGACAAAGAGAATAACTTCATAGTACCTATAAAGGGAGATCATATCGTTTAGAGTACTAAGTCATGGAAAATAATTGACACTGATAGTACCTAGAAATGGGGTGAATTATATCTCTTGATCCAAGGATATTCACACGTGTCACACGCTTATTTACTTGTGTCTGCAGAGTAGATTTGCATGGTTTAGTGATGCGTCCATACTCCACAAGGCAGAGTCGGACTTTGATACATGGAAGGGAAGCTAATGAGTAAAACTGGATGGCCCGAAGAACTACCTATCTTCTCACTTATTCACTTTCGTTTAGTCTCTACTGCTTGTTTATTTTAATTGTTCTTTTAATTATTTGTTTATTGATTACTTAATCATCACAACTATATTACCATACTAGTCTTAATAAGTTAGATTATAATTAAATTGATAAAAATAAGTTCATTGGGTTATATAAACACTTGGTCGGTTATCAAAGCTACAATAGCATCCTTCACACTTGGGGATTAATATTGTGTTTTGAGAAAGCGTTCATCATGAGACCGTCTCACGGATCCTAATTTGTGAGAAGGATTATCCAATGCTTTAATTAAGTTTTTTTCAAGGACCCTATTTGGTTGCTGCTAATTTAAAAAATTAAAAATTAATTATGAAAAAAATTAATTAAGAGTTACATTCATATATATATATATATATATATATATATATGTGTGTGTGTGTGTGTGTGTGTGTGTGTGTATTATATTGAATTATTTTAAATTTAATATTTTAAATTTATAAAATGTGATAACGAAAAGTGATATTAAATTAATGAAAAGTGATAACAGATTCATAAACGATTAATAATATAAATAAAAAATGATAACATTTTAAAACAAAAGTGATACATTTTTAATAAAAAGTGACAAATTCTATATTCTGTATAAATCAGGTTTGATATGGATAGTTGATCTGGGATGTGGCCATTTAAAGATTATGTCGTTTATTAAACAAGTCTGCAAAATCTAATGTCTGCTCTGATACCACTCTATAACAACCCGACTTAAATACACAACATTTCTTTTTAGATATATAAAAAAATATAGATAGAATAAAACTGCAGTGGAATTTTATTTAAATATTACAAATCTTGAATTTGATAGTATTATTACAACTCAAAGAAGTTACTAAAAATATAAATTATTTTCTTTTATTTATTTGGCCACATCATCCTGGATCAACCGTCTGTCCCGAGATCCTACATACAATATTTAATTGGGGTGAATGTGTGAAATACAGTCAGTAAGAATAACCTCATGATTATACAAGTTAAATTGTCACTAATGTAAATAATATAACTTTAAAGCATGAAGTGGTGATGGCAGAGCTAAACTGACCACCATATAATCTGCCATTATAATATGTGTTGGCGAAGCCAAACTCCATATAACACAAGTATATTGGCAGTGCCAACATTATTCTGAGCATGACTGGGTTGGCAGAACAAAACTTCACATAATAATTGGGTTGGCAGAGCCAAACTCCATTCTGAACGTGATAGGGTTGACAGAGCCAAACTCCACATAATAATTGGGTTGGCAGCCAAACTCCATTCTCAACATGATAGGGTTGGTAGAACCAAAATCCACGTAATAATTGGGTTGGTAGAGCCAAACTCCACATAATACTTGGGTTGGTAGAGCCAAACTCCATTCTGAACATAATTAGGATGGCAAAGCCAAATTCCACATAATAGTTGGGTTGGCAGAGCCAAGCTCCATTCTGAACGTTATTAGATTGGTAAAGCCAAACTCTACATAATTGGATTGGCAGAGCCAAACTCCACTATTGGGCGTTTTCTCAACACAATTTTAATCCCCAAGTATGAAAGATACGATTGTAACTTAGGTAAGCGACCAAGTTATATTTATCGAGCCCAAAGGACAGTTAGTTATCAATTTATTATTATCTAAACTAAGAGAAACTATTGTTGGTAATTTAATTGGATAATAGTGATTAATCTAATAAACAAAATAATAAAATAACAAATAAAATAGAGACAGTAGAGATAAATGAGAGTTGACAAGTGAGAAGATAGGTAGCTCTTCGGACCAACCAATTTCACTAATTAATCTCCCTTCTGTATGTCAATGTCCGACTCTGCCTTGTGGATTATGGATGCATCACTAAGCCATGCAAATCTACTCTGTAGACACAAGCAGATAAGCATGTAACACGTGTTAATTGCCTCTGAGTAAGAGATATAATTACACCCCCTTTCTAGGTACTATCAGTTTCAATTATTTCCCGTGCACTAAGTACTCTAACCCGATATGATCTCCATTTATAGGTACTATATAATTATCCTCTTTATCCTACTTATTAACCCGAATTCAATTTAATTAATAAGTATTCATATAAGATAGTACTCATGAAGCTTTGGAGTCCCCTCACTCAGAATCAAAACATAGAATACTGCTCAGCAGTGAACGTACTCAATCAATAACCAAGATATGTATTCAGACTCTACATAACAGTTAATGATGCACAAAACAACTTTGAATATGAATTAAAAATGCATAGTCTTACATAAAATAAACCCACAAGTACTGTTGTACAGAGTATACACACGAAAGTTCAATTAACTAGATAAAAACCTTCATAACCCTATAACTAACAAAGCGGTTCTAGTCCATGACGCTTCGAAGAACGTTCATGGTGTTTGGATGTATCTTACCTATATTCTTGAAAATTACAAGAAAGATTAAGTTGCGAAGTAAACCCTAGATGTGGGCGTCATCGCTTCTCGCTCTGTCTTGAATCTTCACTTGGTTCTCACTTGATTCGCAGCACGAATCTCTCTCTACAGCTCCTGCGGATGGAGTTAGGGTTTGGATGTGGTGTAGGATGGATGTGGAATCTAACTCTATTTTTGGTGTGATCGGCACCACTTTTTATACTTGTAGTTTCTCCTTATGGACCTTTACTGGGCTTTTTCATAGAAAACAAGCACATGCACGCACTAGAGGTGAAATCCAGACATTTCGGAGCTGACATGTCTCCGTTCGAGCAAACCTAGCATGGTCGAACAGGATCTCTTGTTCGAATAGAGGTCGAACGGCATGTCTATAAACTGAACTTTGTCTCTACTTGCCATTCGACTTGACTTACGCTGTTCTACTTGACTTTTCTTGGTCGAACAGGCTTCATTAGTCGAATGACCTCTCTGTAAGTTGAAATACCTCCCGTTTAACTTCACCACTGTTGTTCGACCAGGCTGATACTGTTCGAACAGCCTTTCTAGGTCGAACTACACCTCAAAAATCGTGTTTTCTAATTTTGAGCACTTCAGACCTATTTTCCTGTACAAATATGCTCAAATGACCTCAGTAGCATATGATTCGTGGATTTTCTATAAACATCCCGATTCGTCTTGATAATAGACTAGATCATACTCAATTTTCACACAAATTGGAACTCAAAACACGTGAATTATCACTCTCGTCAAACCCCCAAACTTACATGTTGCTCATCCCGAGGAAACGAAAATCAAAACAAAACAAGAGAGTGTAATCACGAGATCTTTATAACAAGCATAACCCATTTTAACACATGCAATTATATCAATTCAAAACATGCATCCATCATACCTTTCATCCATGCAAAAATATCCATCAACCACAATACTTCTATGAGTGCAAAATCATCTAGCTCACTAGGTAAGTATTTACTCTCGCGCTCAAGTGTAAAAGATATACACTTTCAAAGGGTTAGTATATACGCTCAAAATCAATTCATATATTCGCGTAACCATAAGTTTGGCAAAGGTCTCAAAAATAATTTCATAATTTTAACACTAGGATCACAAACGACTTGTTCTTTGGGTTATAATGTTGACTCTTTGATAAAGATAGGAGAATATAGATAAAGTGACTAACTTTACTAGTAGAGAATTACCTGGAAGAGTTGCTTTTCATCAAACAGCATTCATACTTCTTCTCCTTCATTATTCTCATGATCTTTTTAATACTTTTTCTTCTGCTTCACTTGGAATTAACATCTTTCTTCTTTTTCAGAATACAAGGGTACTAATTTCGAGCACTACCCTTTTTGCAATTGGGGTACCAGTTTCAGATACTACCCTTTAACAAGATTTAACCACAATCTTTTAACTCGTCACTAGCACAATTATCCTTCCTTATTTTCTTCAATTTCATCACTTAGCAATTTATTCACCTTAACTCTCTACTAGTAAATAGGGTATTCCAAAGCTAAAATAAAGGTAAATAAGGCTTTTTATCATAGGCTTGCCAAATAAAAAGCTTTTAAAGGCTCAAGGGGCTTCCAGTTATCAATTATGGCCTACGATCATGTCCTAGTATCTATCAATCATAAATTTCAAACAAGACTCTGAGCCAAGTTCTAGAATACAGACATATGAACAATACTCACAAGAATAAACTATCATGCATTGACGTTGCATGATTTCATAAGGCTCAAATTCTCACATGGGTAATAGATTCCTAAGCATACTTCAAAACATGCAATCAACATCAACCCCTACATAAACTAAAAGTAATAACAGTACATGCATATCATCCATAAAATCAACATGCATAAAAAATAAGTGTACATGCATACTCAAGAAGTAACATCATACTCTCCAAATCAATCCAATCAACATCAAAATCAACCATATCCAATGTATCCATCATCATCAATCAATATCAAATACAAACTACTCACATATGAATCACTTCAAATACTCAACCACCCACACAATTACTCAACCTGTGAAGTGAAAAAGAGAATGGAGGTGAGAAGAAACAGACAAGGATAAAAATCTGGCACCACTACTCCTCCGGAGCATCATCATCCTCATTATCATTGCGCCAATCATCGAAATCCCTTTACAAGGTATCGATCTTTCTGTCCAAAGCTTTATAATTTTTATTAAGATCTCCTAGTCTCCTATCCATAGCATCATATCAGAGGTTGAGCGTAGCATAATTTGTATTCGCTAATGCCATCTGTAGATTCATCTCTTGCTAGTTCGCATTCAAAGTGACAAAATGCTCGATCATCAATCCTGCTGCTACTGTGGTGGTGGCTCAAAGTACTTATGCTATGGCTATGGCTGTGGCTGCTATGGTGGCTGCATCGGAGGAAAATCCATCTCCGGGTACTCATAAGCTGGCTGTTGTGGCTTATTCTCATTAATGAAATCAGTTGGGTCACCTGCCAAAATCATATCTTCATCAATGTGTACTCCCTGTAGATGCATCTCAGCTAGAAGTCTCCAATTTTCCTCTTCCAAACAAGTCTTGGAAATTGCCCTATACTCCGAGGTATCCATCAATATGTTGGTACTGATCTGAATGGTAGTGAGATCAATAATCGACAATGTAAATAAAAAAATAGGATTCTTGCCATGGATGAACATCCAAACATCATCCATCCGCTGAACCAACCCTCATCCTCACACAGGATGATAGAATCAAATCAGGATCCCCTCGGATTGGCCTATGCCTGCTCAAATCAACTCGATAGTACTCCACTAACGGAGTAATCCGCCCTACAATGTTGACTCTCTGGAAGTCATGAGTAGCGAACTTATACAGCTGCTGGAAAAAGTAAGCCACAATGTTGAAGCGAACTCCATTCAACATACACCAGAGCACGTACAACTCTCCCTCAGAATATAACTGCCCTTGGATTGAGTAAACAATGTATTACTCAGGATCCGGTCCATATAGGCTATCACGGGATTGTGGAAAGTAACCTTAGCGCTGTTCGAATTATAACTACCTCGTCTCTCCGAGATAGATCTCCAAAACTCATCGGCATTGAAATCAGCATGCTCCACTGCAGACACATTCTCACAACCCATCATCTCATTGAACTCACTGGCATACATCAGCTGCAACTGTCCACCAATCTGCATCCACACACCATAGGAAAGATAATGATCTCCATGATCGACTTTCATCGAGAATAAAACCTCAGTAGTAATGTGGAAATACGTCTTCCTCTTCATCTTCATGAACCTAGTGATCCCTACTCGATTGAACATCTAACAAATATCATTAATGATGTTCATCTCCACCATCACTTGATTATCCTGATAATGAGCCCTCGTTATCTTGTCCGAAATAGCTGCCCACAACTCTTTTTTCTCCTCCCAATCATCAATCTCTATACCAAAAACGGAAGGTCTCCCCTTATCAAATTTTAATCTCTTGGCAACATTACGTTTCATAAGAGACTTAGTCTCCTTCCTCTTAGAAGATGAAGCAATATCTTTACCTATAAAATTATATTTCAATACACTACAAAAAGAGATAATGCAAGTATACCAATCCTGAGACTACTTAAAGCATGAATTCTACTCAAGACTTAGAATTAATATGCGCTAATCGATGCATGACTTATCTCCTAAAATTCCAAGTGTACACTTCAAACCTTCAACACATGTATACTCAACACTTTCAGTCAAGAGAGAATTCAATCAAAAGTCCTAAGTGTACTTCATAAATTCAACATGCTTCTCAATTTCAACATAACTTCAACAAAAACCATAAGCAAGCTCATCTCCCACATTCAATTGCACAACATCAACACTTCAAATTTCACAAAATTTCAACAATCCAACGTAAATTGAATCATGCAAATTCATGTAAAATTTCAACAAGAACACCAAATCCAATCACTTCAAATCCAACTAAGCATATATTTTAATCCACTTACCCAACCTTCACTAAGCATAATCACTTCAATTCATGAGTAGGGAAATTCTGAAACATACCTTTATCTTCGGCCATGGTGTGTGTGATGTACGGCAAAAAATCCCCACAAATTTTGAAAGAAATAGCCCTCAATCGGACTTGAATCCTTCAAAACTTGTTTTGAAGTGTGTGGAGAGGAAGAATTAAGTGTGGGAAGAGTTTCACGTGAAGTTCTTACAAGTCGAGATGAGAGCTCGAGAAAAGGTGATGGGAATCGGTTGAACAACACGCAAAAACTGAACTTTATTCACGATTTCAGACCCAGTTCGACTCAAACTGGGTGGTCAAACTAGGGCTTCTGGTCGAACTACATTGATGGCCTATAAAATGTGACTTCGTTCGACCTCTGTTCGACCAAAATTTCATGGTCGAACAACAGTGTGAGGTCGAACTGCACCTCTGTAAACTAAAGAATCGCCCCCTGTTTCTCCTGTTCCGTTTGACCATATTTCGACCTAAGTGTTCTGGTCGAACACGACGTATTGGCCGAACTGAGCTTCTGTAAGTTGGTTTCACATTCATGCACTTCGTTCAACCTCCATTCGACCTCAGTACCTTGGTCGAACGGCAGCAGTTTGGTCAAACAAGCTTCCAAACTTCTAAAATTTTAAACTTTTCTCGTCTTTTCCTGTAAAATTCAAACTCTAGGACAACATCAAGCATTATAATAGCTAAAATAAAAGCTAGAGAACCACTCTTAGACTATAAAAATATGTTTAATACTCCACTCACACTGAAATTAATAAAACACCACTGAATACTAGGCAAAATGCAAAAAAATTGACACATCAAAATCGATTAAAGTTTTAATATACTATAAAAAATCAACTCCCCTAGCAAACATTATGAAAAAAAGATTATACTCTTGGTGCTTCTATGAGGTAAGTACATCACACCCCCCAAAATTAGTAGAAACTATAGTCGAAACTAAGTTTGCAAAGAGATGTAATTGCCGATTAGTAAGCACCTTAAATATAAAAATTTCTTACTCACAAGAAATAAATAAAGCAATAAAATGAGAGGGTAAGCCCCTAACAGACGCTCTTATTTAACGTTGGAGAGTCACGATGGTACCACTTAATGTAAGGTATCTTTAAAGACGACACATGCATCATCCGGCGACTTATAATGCTTCAATCGATGCCCAGCCCCGTCCATTTCGATTTTAATTTTCCTGCGAAAAGCTTCAAGCGAGAGTTAAAAAGTAATACATCATCTACTTGCTTGAACTTTTTATAAGTGATCTTCGAGTCATGCCACTTCTTCATTCGCCCATTATAAATCACCGAGTTCTTAAAAGCTTTACTTCTAAACTCATCCAATTGATTGATATGAGTCAACCTCAAATCCTTAGCCTCATTTATAGACAAGTTCAAGCTCCTTACTGCCCAAAAACACTTATGCTGAATCTCTACGGTTAAATGCACGGTTTTCCATTGACGATTTGATAAGGTGACATTCCTAGCGCAGTCTTGTATGAAGTTTGGAATCCCCATAAGATATCATCGAGCTTCATAGCCCAATCTTCCTATTGGTTCCGACCACCTTCTCCAGGATTTGCTTTACTTGCTAGTTAGAGACTTCTGCTTGCCCATTCGCTTGAGGATAATAGGGTGTAGTAACACTATGCCTAACACCATAGTCCTTGAGAACTTTTTCAATGAGCTTGTTGACGAAGTATGAACCTCCATCACGTAGTAGTGTTCTGGGAACTCCATAGCGGGCAAAAATATATTTTTTCAAGAACGATAAAATAGCCTTTGAATCATTTATGCGCGTTGGAATCGCTTCCATCCACTTAGAAACATAATCAACAGCAAGAAGGATGTACAAGAATCCATTAGATGGGGAAAACGACCCCGTAAAATCAATTCTCCATACATCGAAGACCTCTACAACAATGCTTAGTTGAAGTGGCATCTCATCTCTTTTACTTATATATCCCATCCGTTGACATCTATTGTATGTCGCTTGATTAGCCATAACTTGTATTCAGGATGACCAATTCAAAAATTTATCGAACCACAGGGAGGAAGGCACTAGTGCTTAAGCGAGATCAAGTTTGTTGTAATTTTATAGAGACGAGTCATCAAAGAGATTGGTTGTAAACAAATAAATGACATGTAATCAAAGCAAGCAATGATCACAAACAAGATGAACAAATGAAGTAAAAGTGAGATTAACAATAATTAAAAAGTGGAAATCCTAGGAAAGATGCATCAAATTCATATGAATCATGGGTGTAGACTAAGGGACAATACAAAGTTCACCTAAACTCCCTCTCGAGATGGGTAGGATATGAATCATAAATAGCTCAAACAATTGGTTCTCACTCAAACAATTCCAACTAGGTACTAAGCTTGAAATGGGAGTCCCTTCACACAATTAATCAACCTCCCGATCCAATCAAACGGATGTCGTACGAAAAGGGTTCTAAATTTCAAAGGATTTCTCAATCTCTTTACAATTTATAATGCACATGAAGTGTATGACAAAATGATGCAATTAATTATCCTAAACATATCATTGACTTCTCAATCTAATAACATGCTTACAACAATAAACCACACAAATCATCACAAACATCAAGATCTAAAGCATCAATGGTAGAAAATCAATTAATCCAATCAACATATGAATTTTAATACATAAATCCCAAAATTATCTAACAACACTCATGTTGCTAATCTCACAAGGGAGATTAGCCTACCGTATTCATAAGAACATTAACATAGACATTAAAATCCTTATAAAACATGACAAACAACAAGGTTTTACTACAAAGTATGGATGAAAACTCCCTTGAAGTGCTTCAATGGTGATCTCCTTCCTTCCATTCCAATTCTCTTCTCTTCCTTGCTTATTTTCCTTAATTGGATAAAGGTTTTGATGGTGGGATGAAGATAGATGATATGGATAAAGAATGGAGGAAATGGATGGTGAAAAATGAAGAAAAATGTGTGTGCAGGGGTGAAACCCTCGAAAATCTGATGAAATATTGAAGTATTGGGTATTTAGACCCCCTGGGAAGCTTCTAGAAGGATTCTGATTTTTTTACAGATTTTGCATCTACACGGCCTGTGTACGGTACACGGCCATAGGAGTGGCCGTGTAGGTGTTTTAGATGACGGAACTCAGCCTCGGCCTATAGGGCCGTGTTCGGTACACGGCTCGTGTAGGTGTTGGCCGTGTGCTAAACACGGCAGGCCATGTTGGTGCAGCCCCTGTTTTTCTTCATTTTGTTTTGACTCGTTCTCCCTCGTTTCAACTCCGAATTGAGATCCGCTTTTTCCTACGTCTTCATTTTCGAGTCTAGAATCTCTTTTTACCTTGAAATCATACATTTAAGCTCATTGTCACAAATTTCCATAAAAAAAAATAACACCACCAAAATATAAATAAATACGGATAAAATAATACGAAAACACATATAAAAAAGACACTAAAATCTAGGTGAACATATCACTCATCACCGCCACATTGGATTCACAATCTTTAAATAAGGTAGGCCAATATAAAGCAGATTGTAGTACCTTGGCTGCAATCTTTTGGGCTTCGAAATGCCCCCTATTAGGATTGCATGGAAAAAATCAAGAATATTCTCCATCTCGATCTCGGGCAAACACCTACGGACGATAGAATCTGTACAAGTTTTGTAGACAAACGGATCATACCATATGAAAGTCTAAACATCTCTCTTGAATTTGGCAAGCTGATACCTATTGAGATCTTTCGGAATTTCTCCTACGACAATATAATTGACATAATTCGCATACCATGGTTCCATTCCTTGCGCGGCCACTACGAAAGCTCTCTCCGCTCCATCAACAAACACTGCCATAATCTTCTCATCCGGGAACATCTCTTCAATGTATTCAAAAGAGTCATCACAGTGTTCCCTTGTCCTAACCTTGATAGGTGATCCGTCAAAACATTTTCCATTTTTTTCTTATCTCGGATCTCCATATCAAACTCTTGTAAAAGAAGGATCCATCGAATAATCCTAGGCTTCTCTTTCTTCTTCTCCATCAAGTACCGGATCGCAGAATGATCCGTATACACTATAGTCTTCTTGCCAACTAAATACTATCAAAACTTGTTGAATGCATACACAACAGCTAAAAATTCCTTTTCAATGACAGTGTAGTTCTTTTGTACTGCATCAAATGTTTTGCTCGCATATTAGATGGTGCAGAACTTTTTTTCCTTCAGCTGCCCGAGCACCACTCTAAGTGCTTGATCACTTGCATCACACATAAGTACAAATGGCTAAGTCGAATCTGGTGTGATCAAGATAAGTGTAGTAATAAGCGCCTCTTTCAAAACCTGTAAAGTTGTTAGACATTCTTCATTGAAAACAAAAGGAACATCCTTTTCAAGTAAGTGAGATAAGTGCTTGGAGTATTTTGAGAAGTCTTTGATATATCTCCTATAGAATCCGGCGTGTCCAAGGAAAGATCGCACTCCTCTCTCATTCGTAGGTGGTGGAAGCTTCTTAATAGCCACCACCTTTGCTCGATCAACTTGCGATCCCTTGGCCGAAATATGATGCCCAAGAACAATCTCATCTCTCACCATAAAGTGACACTTCTCCCAATTCAAGACAAGATTATTTCTTGACATCTCTTTAAAACAGTAGATAGGTTAGACAAACAAATCTGAAAGAAGGAAACAAAAATAGAAAAATCATCCATAAATACCTCCATGATCTTTTCTATCAAACCATCAAATATGGCCATCATGCAATGCTGAAATGTAGCTGATGCATTACATAAATCAAAAGGCATCTTCCTAAAAGCAAAGGTTCCATACAGACAAATAAAAGTCATCTTTTTTATCCTCGGGCGCAATCATTATTTGATTATAACTTGAGTACCCCATCCAAGAAACAATAAAACTCATACCCTACTAGACCGTCAAGCATTTGATCCATGAAAGGAAGAGGAAATGGTCTTTGCATGTATTTTCATTCAGTTTTCTGTAATTCGTACACACACGTCATCCCGTAGGGATCCTAGTGGCTAAGGTCTCGCCGTCATCGTCTTTCACAATAGTCATGCCCCTTTCTTAGCTACTACATGCAATGGACTCACATGGGGACTATCACTAATTGGATAAATAATTCTTGCATATAACCACGTTAGGATTTGCTTCCTAATCACTTCTTGAATCACGGAATTAACCCTCCATTGATTCTGAATACATCCCTTAGCTTCATCTAATAACCTAATTTTATGCATGCAATACGATGGACTAATACTCTTCAAATCATCAAGAGTCCAACCAATAGCAGACTTGTACTTCCTAAGCACATCTAACAACTCTTCAAGTTGATAATTAGTAAGAGAAGAAGATACAATTATCGGATATGTTTCATTTTTGCCTAGATAGACATACGTCAAGTGCTCCTGTAATGGTTTCAACTCCTTCTTTAATTCCTTTGGTGTGCTTTGTCTATCCAATGGGAGGCATTGCCTAGTCCACTTGATTTCTTCAAGCTTGGCTCTTTTAGATTCGTACCTGTCATCATCCAAAGCAAGTAAATTTTCAAGAAATTCGATACATACCTCGTTAGAGAGCTCATCTATCTCCGTGATGGGAAAAGTAAGAGACTCCGTCAAGCTTGTCTCCAAGGGATCCTTTGATAGGATCAAAGACATATCTTCCTTCACGATCTTCTCCACCACATCAATGTGACATTGCGTCTCCATTGGCATCTTCATTGCCCTATCAAGGTTGAACAGAACCTCTTCTTTATCCATTCTCAATCTAAGCTCCCCCATTTGGACATCAATCATAGCTCCAACGGTGGCAAGGAATGGCGTCCCCAAGATAAGAGGGATATTATCCTTGGTCTACTTTCACAAGTACATCTTCAATCACACCTTTCGGAAAAGTCATGGACCTATCTGCCAATTGTAGAGCCACTATTGTGGAAGCGAGCTGTTGGATTGTATACTAAAAGTCTAGCTTTTTGTATGAACAATGTTAAAATAATTTATTTGAAATGAGAATCATATGATCAAATGATTGCATCTTTAATTTATTTATATGTCCGATGCAATAGTCCACTTACTTTATATTGTAAATAATATATTGTGCGACAACACGCAGAAGATCATATTTTTGGTTTCCTTATAAAGTATAAACATATGCTCACAACCGAGATAGATGGGGACTCTCTATTGGGATGGTTGTAGTGTGATTTGGTATTAGTTTGTCTTGACTATATAATCACATTAGTATGCTTTGTATGTATTGAGCAGGACCGCCTGAGATCGTTCAGCTTATATTGACTATATAGGAGAACTTGATCTCAGTTATTATGGATATTCGTGCTCTTAATCCCCATACAATAACCTCGACACGTAAGGCATTATGTATTTCTTTGATTCATCAATGGGTGAGATTTACATGTAATTAAATCAATAAATTCGGTGAGTTGGAAAATAGTATTGTCTCTATGGTGTTCTATTGATTGTAGAAGGAATTCGTGTCCGATATAGGTTGATGATGTCCCCTTGAGGAGCTCATAAGGATTATCATGTAAACCCTGCAGGTGGATTTATTCCGGCATGATAATGAGGTTGAGTAGTACTACTCTCAGATGAGATATTAATTAATGGAGTTGTCAGTAACTTAATTAATTAATTGACATTGTATATCTTAAACATGGGGAGACTAGAGAGCTCATAATAAGAAGGAGCCCATAACATAATTATAGGACTAGAATGGTAGTGCAGTAATAATATTTTAGTGGTATATATTATTATTGTTGGATTTAAGTATAATATTTGGGCTAAACTTGGATTCTTGAGCCCAATGGAGGCCCAACTTGAAATAATTGAATCATGCCTAACACTGTGAGGAGGGTGAAGGAATAGCAGATTGAGAAGATCTTCAGTATCGTCGCCCACACGACGTCAGGATTGGACTTGGGAATACAGCAGGAGATCAAGAGGTTGTTTGCTGGTGCTATTTGTCAACTTCCAAGAATTTTATAAAATTGTGTGGAATCCAGAACTGATCGTGTGATTCACTATTGGAAAACCACTGAAGAGAGGATCATTTTAGCGCGTAGATCACTCAAATCAGAGATCATATGAGGAAGTTAAACCCAAAACAGTAAGGCTGCGTGTGCTGTCGGTGAGAATTCATTTTCTTCTTCAACATATCTGGTGAAAGTTTATATGATTTTATGCTCTTGCTTTTATTGATATAGAATCATATGGAACCCTAATAGTTCACGTTAACCAAATGATCGAACGCCTACAATTGGTATCAAAGCTTCTGTTTTGTAGTGAAGCGTGACACGTTAGACTAGGGTTTATGTCAAAAGGTGAAAGGATTTAAGTATTTATGTTATGCCAGTATACCCTATTCAGATACCATATTCACGTGTCAAACATGGACTAGAGTTTAGAAATTATTGTTTCTTATTGAATACTCTATACATTTGATGACACTCGACGAAAATTTGATAATCTGAAAATTTTCAAAAATTTGACAATCTGTAAATTTTTGAAAATTTGAAATTTGATAATCTGGAAATTTCAAAATTTTGATAATTTGGAAAATTTTGAAAATTTGATAATCTTGATATTTTTTAAAATTTGATAATCTAGATATTTTCGAAAATTTTATAATCTGGAAGTTTCGAAAATTTGATAATCTGAAAATTTTTGAAAATTTGATAATCTGAAAATTTCGAAAATTTTATAATCTAGATATTTTTGAAAATTTGATAATCTGGAAGTTTTCAAAATTTTGATAATCTGGAAATTTCGAAATTTTGATAAGTTGGAAATTTTTTAAAATTTGATAATATGGTCGATATTGATGATTTCGATATCGTCCAGATTATCAAAATCTTCAATAATCCGGACGATATCGACGGTCGATATCGATAGTTTTGAAATTTTGATAATCTGAAAGTTTTTGAAAATTTAATAATTTGGTCGATATCGATTATTTCGATAATCTCGGAGATATTGATGGTCGATATCTATATTTTTGAAAATTTGATAATCTGGAGATTTTCAAAATTTTGATAATCTGGAGGTCGTTGCCCATATTCGTGCTTGGTGGCAAACAATCGAATTCGCCAATATATAACTGTTTATAATTGATGAAATATTTGATTATTGTTATATATGTTATGCATGATTCTTTGTGATTTACTGCCTTATGTGCCGTAATAAGAGCATGCTAGGTTGTTATTTTATTATTGAATATTATATGCATGTAAAAACCCTTGGTGTTAAATAACTAAGTGGGAGAGGGGATTAGTAAATAATTCTCGTGGCCTCCATTATTGGTTTGTAAGTGATGTGAGTAAACTTGCATGTTGGCAATAGGCTTCCTCCACAACGAATGAGTTTATTCCCGGATCACTGGTACAGGCTTCATTAAATAATTATTCTTTGTAATGTGATGCGCATGAACTTGCGTGTTGGCATAGACCTTCCTCCCTAACAGATGAGTTTATATGCGGTTCACTGGTACAAACTTATAATTGGAAGTTATTCGAGCGCGTGTGTACTTCTCCAACTGTAAGGCACACAAGCTTGGGCCACGGACTTGGGATCAAATAATGATGTACACTTAGGTGTAAATATTAAGTATCCTCCCCAATGGAGTCACAGTTGTTATTTGCATGGCTAAAGAGAAACCGACTATTAATTATTGTCACGAGGTTAGATTGACAAATGAAATTAATGGGTAAAATCTTCTTTTGTAAATATTGGGGTTTGTATAAGTCTACATTAACGTGGCATGCAGACTCACGGTGCTTGAGATGTCGGTGAATTTTATTTTTATATTATTTTGAGAGAATCAATATAAATGGATAAATTTGAAGATATGATCGGTGTGTTTATTTATGATTCTCTAATTTTTCAAATGGTTTTATCTCACTTATTGTTTATTAAAAGAAATATATTTACTTGTCCAAAATTAGATGATTAGAAAAGAATTTTGGTTTCAATTTTTACTGCTTAGGAAAACATATGTGTACTCACTAAGGATGTCCAATGATGCCTATTAAAGTCTCTAGTGGAGAGGTGAGAGGTTCATGGAAATATAATGGTCTCATGCGACTCTTCAGATACTTGAGTAAGTTAGAAAGGCAAGAGGTCATGATAAGTTGATGAATGAATTAGGAATGCTTGGAGTAGAATTGAAGGGAAAATCTAGATCAATTTATTCATCATAATTTGTCTGGATGTTTCGAGTAAGTTCCACCTGAAATACAAGAGGTTGTATATGGTGGGGAACTTCTGACAAAACATGTGGCGAAGGAAATCAATTTTCATCAAGATGTGAACAAGGATAGTATCTCAATCACTAGTTGTTGAGCATAATTAGTGATGACATCTACTGACACGTTGTTTGTAGATACCGGAATCAATAAAAAGCGTAAAACTTAGTGATGATGAGATTATTATGTACATGAGTAATACTATGAAAGTAGTGGTTGTTGCAGTGGGAGTTGTTTATATATCTTTTGATAGGAATAAAAGTTTGATTATGTGAAATTATCTTTACCTACGTTGTCATAGAAAGAATTTCATTTCAGTTTCTATGCATTTACAGATGGATACTCAATTTCATTTTAATGACATGGTCATAGTGATGAGGGATGGAGCTATAATTTGTTGTGGTATGTTGGTGGACAATTTGTACACTCTTAAGTCATATTTATCTCACGGATGCAACAAATAGTAATTAATAATGCATCTTTTAATCTTAGTAAGAGAAAGGAACCTTTGGAGATGAACTAAATATACTTTTGGCATCTAAGAAAAGATTAGTTTTACTTGAGTATGATTCAAAGGTTGATAGCCGATGGAGTGTTAGGTTTATCTGAAGTGGAAACTATCTGACTTGCGAGTCTTGCTTGGAAGTAAAATGATTAAACGCCTTTTAAGACAAAGGGGTATAGAGCCATGTAAAGATATGTTGGGAATAGTTCATTCTGATTTATGCAGTCCTAAGACTATCCCGACGAGAGGTGGTCATTACGATTTAATCGTGGTGGCAAGTACCTCTTATGATAGTTTAGGAGCTATTCATCAGAAGATGAGATTAAAATCTCAAGTTGTCAACACCAGGCATACCCCAGCTGAATGGCGTGGCGGAAAGAAGGAATAAGACTCTTATACAAATGATTAGATGGATAATGAGTTATTTGGAATTATTAAATTCATTTTATGTGTATGCCCTAGAAACAGCTTGTCGTATAATGTATGTCTGTTTTTTGGATATCCTAGAAAATTGGAGGGTGATGATTTATTTAGTCCAAAAGATCAAATGGTGATTGTTAACACTAACACTAGATTTTTGGAAAAAGACTATGTAATAAATCACAAAACCATGTTTAAATTTTTCTAAAGGATGTGAGAAGGAAAACACAAAGTATAGTACCAATTGTACAAGAGGATATACCACAAGGAAACTGCATTGCGTGATACGTCTAATAAACAATTGCGTGTAGCGCTTTATCGTAGTGGGAAGGTTGTTCTACAAGCTAACACAACGAAGCACTACAAGATAAAATGTGATATCTTAGTAAATTGCAATGATTTCTGAAATAGAATCTACGGATTCTAAATTAGATTTGGGAGCCTGTAGAACCACCAAATGGTGTAAAAGCCATTGGAAGTGGTCATACAAAATAAAAGATGATCAAACGGTAAGGTGAAAACCTTGGAAGCAAAGCTTGTTGCATAAAGGTATACTCAGAAAGAAAAGATTCAATTATGAGGAACCCTGTTCGCCGGAAGCTATGCCAATGTTGATCCTAATTCTTTTATTTGTTGCTAATCATATTGATTATAAGGAATAACAAATAGATGTCAAGACAGCTTTCCTGAATGGAAGTCTTGAGGGAAACATCTATGTGAAGCAACTAGAGTGATTCATTACAAAGGGCTAAGAGCATTTTGATAGTAAGCTTAAAAGTGTTCATCGATGGACTAAAGCAAGCTTCAAGATCATGAAGCATCCGTTTTAATGAGGTAATCCAGTGACATGGATTTAATCAATGTTCGAATGGGCCTTGTGTATTGAAAAGAGTGACAGTAACGTGGTGGTATTTCTTGTACTATACGTATATCCTTACGATCACGGTAATCACAAGATACGATGTTGTGCTTATCTCAAGCTTCATGAATTGATACGATCCTTACTTGTTTCAGCATGTGACTTTATCTAAGCAATTGTGTCTTAAGACACAAAAGAAGATAAAGTAGATGAAGGCGGTTCCTTATGCTTCAGCGAATAAGGAAGCTTAATCTATGAAATGCTATGCACGAGAATGAATATCTGTATTGCCAATGGCATGGTCAGTGGGTATCAAGGTAACCCGAAATAAGAATGTTGAACTGTGGAAAGACATATATTTATGTACTTGAAACGGACTAGAAATTATATGTGGGCTTACTGGACAGATTCATTGCTTCCTTTGGATTACATAGATTCAGATTTTTCAAATCAGATAGGGACGGCAGTAAATCCACCTCAAGGTTATGTGTTTATTTTTGAAGTGAAGCCATAATATGGAGGAGTGTTATATAGAAATACATTTCGGACTCCACCATAGGAAGATGATAAATTGGAGCCTATGAGGCAACCAAAGTATCTGCATGACTCTAGAAACATTGTAATGGTCTTAGATGTGATTCTAAGTTTGCCCAAGATTATTACAATTTATTGTGATAATAATGGTGCAGTTGCAAACTTGAAGAAATCACGAGCCCATAAGGCAATTAAACACATGGAGCATGAGTACCACCTGTTATGAGAAATCGTATAATGAGGGGAAGGTTGTTGTCGCCTAGATTGCATCGGATGATGACCTAGTAAATCCATTTACAACGAACTTAAGGTAAGAGCTTTGGATGGTCGTGTAGTGGGAGTGTGAATCAAATGTATGGTAGAAGACGTGACAACATAATCTTTTAGTATAAGTGAGAGATTATTGGATTATATACTAAAAGTCTAGCTTTTTGTATGAACAATGTTATAATCATTTATTTGAAATGAGAATCATATGATCAAATGATTGCACCTTATAATTTATTAATATGTCCGATGCAATAGCCCATTTACTTTATACTGTAGATAATATGTTGTGCGACAACACACAGAAGATCACATTATCGGTTTCCTTATAAAGTATAAATATATGCTCACAACCGAATAGACTGGGACTCTATAACGGGATGGTTGTAGTGTGATTTGGTATTGGTTTGTCTTGACTATAGAATCACATTAGTATGCTTTTGTGTGTTTTGAGCAGGACCGCCTGAGATCGTTCAATTTATACTGACTATATAGGATAACTTTATCTCAGTTATTATGGATGTTCGTGCTCTTAATCCCGATGCAATAACCTCTATACGTAAGACAATATGTATTTCTTTGATTCATCAATGGATGAGATTTACATGTAATTAAATCAACAAACTTGGTGAGTTGGGAAATAGTATTGTCTCTATGGTGTGCTGTTGATTATAGAAGGAATCCGTGTTCGATATAGGTTGATGATATATCCTTGAGGAGCTCATAAGGATTATCATGTAAACCCTACAGGTGGATTTATTCCGGCATGATAATGTGGTTGAGTGGTACTACTCTCGGATGAGATATTAATTAATGGAGTTGTGAGTAACTTAATTAATTAATGGACAACTCCATTAATTAATGAACATTGTATATCTTAAACATGGAGAGACTAATGGGCACATAATAAGAAAGAGCTCATAGCATAATTATGGGATTAGAACGGTAGTGCAGTAATAATATTTTAGTGGTATATATTATTATTATTGGACTTATGTATAAGTTTTGGGCTAAACTTGAATACTTATGCCCAATGGAGGTCCAACTATAATTTCTCCTCCTGGTCCCTGCTGTAGCTCATATATAAATCATCTCAAATGTCTGAAAACCCTAATGATAAATTTATCATGCCTAACACTATGAGGAGGGTGAGAGAACAGCAGATTGAGAAGATTTTGAGGATCATCACCCACACGACGTCAATATTGGACTTGGGAATACAACAGAAGATCAAGAGGTTATTTGCTGCTGTTCATCAACTTCCACAATTTTTATAAAATCGTGTGGAAATTGGAACTGATTGTGTGATTCCCCGTTGGAAAGCCACTGAAGAGAAGATCGTTTTGGCGCCTAGATCACTCAAATCGTAGATCTTTTGATGAAGTTATTCCCATAACGGTGAGGCTACGCGTGCTGTCTGCGAGAATTCATTCTCTTCTTCAACATACCTTGGTGAAAGGTAATATGATTTTATGTTCTTGCTTCCGCTGATATAGAATCGTGTGGAACCCTAACGGTTCATGTTAACCAAATGATTAAATGTCAACACAAGCTCCCCCAAACTTATATTCTTGAATATAGATAAGGGCATCAAGTTGATACTTGCACCAAGATCACACAAAGCTTTTCGTACTGGCCCCTTCCAATTTCACATAAAATAGTGAAGCTTCCCGGATCTTTCAACTTAGCTGGCAGCTTCCTCTGAATGATCAAACTACAGTTCTCTGATAGATTCACTATCTCTACTTCGTTCAAGCTCCTCTTCTTCAATATGATATCCTTAAGAAATCGGGCAAAGTACGGCATCTCCATGATTGCTTCGGAGAAAGAAATGTTCAATCTTGTCTTGTTCATTATATCTAGAAATCTCTTAAACTTGTCTTCTAATCCCTTCTTCACTATCTTGAAAGGAAACGGAGGAGGTATTTTGATTTTAGGAATTCCCCATTCATTATGTTCAACCTCCTTCGCCTTGCCTTCTCGGCTTTCAATCTCTTGACTCTTTACCACTTCTTCTCTACTATATAAGCTCAGTATTCTGCTCTTATGATGGCTCTGGAGTATTTTGAACAACAGGTGTAGCATTCGGTATCGAAATGGAAGGTACGTGAAGTTTTTCGACCACTGTTTAACCAGAATGGTCTGGTTGAACATCATGAGTGTGGTCGAACGAAGACTCTATAAATAGGTTCAGTTTGCCAAGTACCGGTTTGATAATAGTTCGACCAAAATAATCTAGTCAAACGAAATGAGTCTGGTTGAACTGAGGGTTCTATAAACTGAACTCGATCTTTCTTTTCCACAGGTGCCTGCTCAACCATGGTTCGACCAGAAGAGTTTGGTCGAACGGTAGTGCCTTGGTCGAATGGCGAAACAGAAAATTATTCATCGTAACTCTATTTTTCTAAAAATTATTCGCCCTCAGTTCGACCATCAGGTCTTGTCAAACTAGGTAGTGTTTGTCGAACAAGGCTCCTGCCTCTTTTGTTTTCATCCACCGGCTTCATTGGACCTCGTACTGCGCTCCTGACCTCAATATGATGGCATGACACAATTTGGGATTCGTAATACTTTGAGATAGGAACTTACCCTTCTTAATAGTTTGCATCAACTTGTTCACATTCCCTGCCATTTCCCCCATCAACAAGGTAAGGTCTTTTATCTGCTTGGACAACTCCTCATGATTCGAATCAATTTTAATCTCAATACGATCCACCCTTGCATCATTCCTAGCCACATAACGGTTCACCACATCCTCCAAACAAGGTTTCCCTTCTTCTGTCTTAGCACCAGGATTAACACCAACAGGAGGTTGCATAGTCGCATTTGGATTGCTCCATGAAAATGCCGGCCTCCTTGGTTGTTGATAGTTACCCGGGGAACCAGTATTGTTGTAGTTCCCTTGGTAATTCCTATTTCCTTGATTGTTTGGATACCTCGTTCCTTGAATACTTTGTCCCATGGCATAATTTACTTCTTCTAAATCCTCTTGAATTGGTCATTCTTCACCGTCATCCTACTGCATCATCATTGGTACTCTCTGTGATAAATCAGTAATCTGTTTCTGCTGAGTTTCAAGTAGCTTGTTGATATTAGCCAAGCTCGAGACGATCTCATCTTCTCTACTCAACTTTACCATCGTATATTCAACCTGCGCTACTTTTTTAAGGACATAGGTGCCTCTCACTCTATCAGTTGGCCAATCTCTTGAATTCCTTGAAATATCCTCAAAGAGCTTTTCGGCCTCAATGGATGACTTTGTAAGCAATGCTCCATTCGAAGAAGCATCAAGTAACACTTGAGAATCATAACCCAATCCACTGTAGAATATACTGATATACTGAGCTTTTGACAAGCCATGTTGTGGACACCTTCTAAGCATGTCCTTGAATCTATCCCATGCTTCATGAAAATTCTCATTACCACCGATAGCAAATTGATTGATTTCTTATTTTATCTTAAACACCTTTTAAGGTGGCATGTATCGCTCTAAGAACTTCAATTTCAATTGCTCCCAGGTAGTGTATTTAGCAACATTAAGAGTATCATACCAATCTCTCGCCCTTTCAGTAAGTGAGAATTTAATCAAAATAATTCTCCTTGCATCCTCATGATTCCCTGTACTTTTTGTGTGGTTGCATATCCCAGGAACTTGTTCAGATGCTGTTGAGGATCCTCAAAGGTTCCCCAGAGAAGGGAGTCCTTTCTAACATGCTGATAAGAGCGGGATGAAGATCAAAATCGGCATTGGCTCCATGCGCTCCTAACAGCCCCACATTACCTCCTCCATTGTTCTTAAAGACTTCATGGATGGAAAGATTATCCGGATTCGCTTCCATGTTGACTGCTTCTGCTTCCGAGTTATCTCGGGTTGCAGCTTCAATCGCTTCCGAGTTCAGCACTCCAACTTCAACTCCTACATTAAGAGCTTTGTTTGCTTCCATGTTCTTGTTCTTGTTCTTCTTTGCTTTCTTCTTCCTTGACGATGCTCCAATTTTTGGATCAAATGCTGCTAATGTTCCTACCTATGATCTAGTGTGCATACACCTAAGAGAAATATAGCGTTAGAGTCCAGAAACTTGTTGGGCATTTTCTCAACACACAATTTTAATCCCAAAGTATGAAGGATGTGATTGTAGCTTAGATAAGCGACCAAGTTATATTTATCGAACCCAAAGGATAGTTGGTTATTAATTTATTATTATCTAAACTAAGAGAAACTATTGTTGGTAATTTAATTGGATAATACTAATTAATCTAATAAATAAAATAATAAAATAACAAATAAAATAGAGACAACAGAGATAAATGAGAGTTGACAAGTGAGTGTTGGTGTTATATCGTTTGGTTAACGTGAACAGTTAGGGTTCCATGCAATTCTACTGCAGCGGAAGCATAAGAATAGAATTGTATTATCTTTCACCAGGGTTGATGTAGAGGATGATTAGCAGCAGCAAACAACCTTCCGATCTTCTGCTGTATTCCCAAGTCCGATCTTGACGTCGTGTGGGCGACGATCCTCGGGATCTTCTCAATTTGCTCTCCATCCCTTACTAACATGTTTTAGGGGCAGGATTAGGGTTCCAGATAAGCTGAGATGACTTATATATGGGCTACAACAGGGACCAGGAGGAGAAATTAGAGTCGGGCCTCAATTTGGCTTAAGTATCCAAGTTTAGCCTAAATCTTATACTTAAATCCAATAATAATAATATATTCCACTAAAATATTATTACTGCACTGCCTCTCTAATCCCAAATTACGTTATGGGCTCCTTCTTATTATGAGCTCGTTAGTTTTCTCATGTTTAAGATATATAATGCCCCATTAATTAATTAAATTACTAACAACTCCATTAATTAATATCTCATCCGAGAGTAGTGTCACTCAACCTTATTATCATGCCGGAATAAATACACCTGCAGGGTTAACATGATAATCCTTATGAGCTCCTCAAGGGGACATCATCAACCTATGTCGGAGATGGATTCCTTCTACAATCAACAGCACACCATAGAGACAGCGCTACTTCCCAACTCACCGAGATTGTTGATTTAATTGCATATAAATCTCACCCATTGACGAATCAAAGAAATATATACTGCCTTACGTGTCGAGGTTATTTTATAGGGATTAAGAGCATGAACATCTATAATAATAGAGATCAAGTTCTTCTATAAGTCAGTATAAGTCGAACGATCTCAAGTGGTCCTGCTCAATACACACAAAGTGCACTAACGTGATTCTATAGCCAAGACAAACTAATATCAAACCACACTATAACCATACCGATAGAGAGTTCCCTTCTATCTCGGTTGTGAGCCTCTATTTATACTTTATAAGGAAACCAATAATATATTCTTATGCGTGTTGTCGCACAACATATTATCTATAGTATAAAGTAAGTTGACTATTGCATCACAAGACGCAATCATTTGATCAATGATTCTCGTTTCAAATAAATTATTATAATATTATTCATACTAAAGCTAGGCTTTTAGTATACAATCCAACAAGTGTTTATTTATTTGACTGCAAGTGTTGAGATAACTTATTCAATGTTTAACGGAATAAGAAAAATTGCGAACATTTGATACTAAAAGACTATGTTGCCATGTCTTTTACCCTACATCTGATTTCCACTCCCACTACACGACCATCAAAAGCTCTCGCTTCAAAGTCCTTGTAATTGGATTTACTAGGCTATCATCTGATGCAATCTAGGCGACTATCATATTCCCCTTATCATACGATTTCTCATATAAGGTGGTACTTGCTCTTAATGTATTTAATTGCTTATGAACTCGTGATTTCTTCAAGTTTGCAACTGCACAATTATTATCACAATAAATTATGATAATCTTGGGCAAACTCAAAAAACACATCCAAGTCCATCATGAAGTCTCTAGAGTCATACATATACTTTGGCTGCCTCAGAGGCTTCAATTCATCATCTTTTTACCATGGTGGAGTCCGAAATATATTTCTACATGACACTCCTCCACTTTATGACTTTACTTCTAAAATTAAGCACATAACCTTGAGGTGGATTTATTACCGTCCCTATCTGATTTAAAAAATCTGAATCTATGTAACACACAAGAAGCTGTGAATCTGTTCGGTAATCCCACATATAATTTCTAGTCATTTTCAGGCACATAGGTATATGTCTTACCATAGTTCATCATTCTTGTTTCGGGTTACCTTGATACTCACTGAAGCATAAGAAACCCACTTCATCACCTTTATCTTTTTTTGTGTCATAAGACACTATTCCTAAGAAAAGTCACATGCTAAAACGAGTAAGGATTGTATCATTTCACGAAGCTTGAGACAAGCATAACATCCTTTCTTGTGATCCGTATTACCATGATCAAAAGGATATATTTTCCTTTTCTTAAGTCCTTCATTTCATACTGCCTTATGAACCATACTCATACGCCTGACAATACTCTTTCATTGTCTCCAATGAGCAAGATATCATCCACGTAAAGTACAAGAAATACCATCACGTTTCTGTCACTCTTTTCAATACACAAGACACATCCGCGCATTGATTAAATCCATATTACTGGATTACCTCATCAAAATAGATGTACTTTGAGTTTAAAACTTTCTTTAGTCCATGGATGGACAATTTTAAGCCTACACTCAAAATGCTCTTAGCCATTTGCAATGAATCACTCTGGTTACTTCACATAGATATTTTTCTCAAGACTTCCAATCACGAAAGCTATCATGACATCTATTTGCTATACCTCATATTCAATATGAGCAGCAATGAATTAAAATAAAAGAATCTGGATCGACTTAAACTTAGCTACCGGCAGAAAGATTTTCTCATACTCGAACTCAACCTTCTTTCTGAGTGTACCTCAAGCATCAAGTTTTGTTCCAAAGTATCACCTTACCATCCGATCCTCTTTTATTTTGCATGACCACTTCCTACGGCTTTTATACCATTATGCGGTTCTACAAGCACCCAGATGTAATTTAGAATCCATAGATTCTATTTCAGAAAACATAGCGACTTGCTAAGATTTCGCACTTTAACTTGTAGTGTTTCGTCGTATTCGTGGGTCAATTTCATGTTTGCTAGGAACCAAGTCTTATGACTCTCCCAAAACATAAATCTATCAGGTTGTAAAACAACCCTCCCTCTACGACAAAGCGTTACATGCAAATGTGTATCAGATGTGACACGCGATGCAGTTTACCTTGTGGTATCTCCTCTTGTACAATTGGTACTATACTTTGTGTTTTTCCTCTCACTTCCTTTAGAACAACTTATACATGTGTATGTGATCTATTACATAGTCCTTTCCCAAAAATCTAGTGTTTGTGTTAACAATCACCCTTCGATCTTTTGGACTATATAAATCACCCTTCATTTTCTAGGATGTCCCACA
The DNA here is from genome assembly GCA_023678885.1 of Pogostemon cablin. Classification (NCBI taxonomy): domain Eukaryota; kingdom Viridiplantae; phylum Streptophyta; class Magnoliopsida; order Lamiales; family Lamiaceae; genus Pogostemon; species Pogostemon cablin. Next base: position 9,727,424 of record CM042978.1, on the reverse strand, counting down.
AACAGACAAACATTCATATGAATTACTGTTTCCAGGGCATATCCATGAAATAAATTTAATAATTCTAAATAATTCATCTTCTATATAACCATTTTCATAAGAGTCCTATACCTTCTTTTCGCCACACCAGTCGACAGGGTTTGCCCGGTGTTGAAAACTTGAGATTCAATCCCAACCTCTGATAAAGAACTTCCAAAATATCTTGAGAGTACTCGCCACCACCATTAAATCATAAATGACTTGATATATTTTTGATGGCCTTTCACCGCATGTGTCATGCACTTTTGAATTAATCATAGTACTTAGACTTACGGTGCATCAAAATTATATCTCACCAACTCTCATATGGATAATCTTAGGACTGTTGGCGTTCGATCGTTTGGTTAACGTGACCCGTTAGGGTTCCATACGTTTCTAACAGTCAGCAAAAGCAGGAAAACAAGAAACGTATTACCTTTCACCAGGGTATGTTGAAGACGATGAATTCTCACCACCAGCCTGCGTAGCCTCACTATTTTTGGTATAAGTCTCTCATCTGATCTCCGAATCAATTGATCTATGCCCCAAAACAATCCTCTCTTCCGTGGCTTTCTGTCAGTATATTACACATCGAATTCTGAGGTCTGTTTGATTTTATAAAAATCATGCAAGTTGACGGACAGCAGCAGCAAACAACCTTCCAGTCTTCTGCTGTATTCCCAAGTCCAATCTTGACGTCGTGTGGGCGACGATTTTCGAGATCTTCTCAATCTGCTATTCCGTCTAACCTCTTCACATTTTAGGCGTATCTCTTTATGGTTAGAACAGTTAAGATGACTTATATATGGGCTACAGAAGGGACTAGGAGGAGAAATTAGAGTTAGGCCTCCATTGGGCTTAAGTATCCAAGCTTAGCCCAAAGCTTATACTTAAGTCCAATAATAATAATATGTACCACAAAAATATTATTACTACACTACCGTTCTAATCCCATAATTACGTTATGGGCTCCTTCTTATTATGAGCTCGTTAGTCTTCCCATGTTTAAGATATACAATGCCCATTAATTAATTAAGTTGACAACTCCATTAGTTAATATCTCATCTAAGAGTAGTACCACTCAACCTCATTATCATGCCGGAATAAATCCACCTGCAAGGTTTACATGATAATCCTTATGAGCTCCTCAAGGGGACATCATCAACCTATGACGGACATGGATTCCTTCTACAATTAACAACATTATAAAGACAACACCATTTCCCAACTCACCGAGTTTATTGATTTAATTACATGTAAATCTCACCCATTGATGAATCAAATAAATACATACTGCCCTACGTGTCGAGATTATTGTATAGGGATTAAGAGCACGAACATCCATAATAAGAGTGATCAAGTTCTCCTATAAGTCAGTATAAGTGGAATGATCTCAAGCGGTCCTGCTCAATACACGCAAAGTTCACTATTGTGATTCTAAAGTCAAGACAAGCTAATACCAAACCACATTACAACCATACCGATAGAGAGTTCTCGTCTATTCCAGTTGTGAACATCTGTTTATACTTTATAAGAAAACCGATAATATGATCTTCTGTGTATTGTCGCACAACGTATTATCTACAGTATAAAATAAGTGAAATATTGCATCGACATATAAATAAATTATAAGATGCAATCATTTGATCATATGATTCGCATTTCAAATTAATTGTTAACGTACTGTTCATATAAAAAGCTAAACTTTTGGTATACAATCCAACAATCTTCTACTTATACTAAAAGACTATGCTGTCATATCTTCTGCCATACATCTGATTCCCACTCCCACTACACGGCCAACAAAAGCTCTCGCCTTAAAGTCCTTGTAAATGGATTTACTAGGTTATCATCCGATGCAATCTAGGCGACAACAACCTTCCCCTCATCATACAATTTCTCGTAACAGGTGGTACTCGCACTCCATGTGTTTAATTGCCTTATGGGCTCGTGATTCCTTTAAGTTTGCAACTGCACTATTATCATCAAAATAAATTGTGATATCCTTGGGCAAACTTAGAAATACTTCAATGTCCATCATGAAGCTTCTAGACTCATACAGATACTTTGACTGCCTCATAAACTCCAATTTATCATCTTCCCATGATGGAGTCCGGAGTTCGAAATATATTTCTATATAACACTCCTCCATATTATGACTCAACATCCTAAAATTAAACACACAACCTTGAGGTGGATTTACTGTCGCCCCTATCTGATTTGAAAAATCTGAATCTATGTTACCCATAAGAAGCAGTGAATCTGTCCGGTAAGCCCACATATAGTTTCTAGTCCTTTTCAGGTACTTAAATATATGTTTTACCACAGTTCAACATTCTTGTTTTTGGTTACCTTGATACTCACTGACCATGCATTTAACAAAATAGATATCCAATCTCGTTCATAGCATTCCTTAGATTAAACTTCCTTATTCGCCTAAGCATAAATAACCGTTTTCATCACCTTATCTTCTTTCGTGTCATAAGACACATTTCCTTTAATAAAGTCACACGCTAAAATACTTTTTCATTGTCTCCAATGAGCAAGATATTATCTACGTATAGTACAAGTAATACCACCACGTTTCTGTCACTCTTTACAATACACAAGACACATCCGCTCATTGAATGAATCCATATCACTGGATTTCCTCATCAAAATAGATGTTTCATGATCTAGAAGCTTGCTTTAGTCCATCGATGGACACTTTTAAGCTTATTATCACAATGCTCTTAGTCTTTTGCAATGAATCACTCTGGTTGCTTCACATAGATGTTCTCCTTAATACTTCCAATCAGGAAAGTTGTCTTGACATCTATTTGTTATTCCTCATATTTCGTATGAGTAGCAACAAAAAGAATCTGGATCGATATAGCTACCGGCGAATAGGTTTTCTCATAATTGATGCCTTTCTTTCTGAGTATACCTTTTCGCAACAAGCTTTGCTTCCAAGGTTTTCACCTTATCCTATGATCTCTTTTATTTTACAGAGCCACTTCCAATGGCTTTCACACCATCCGTGGTTATACATGCAGCCAGATCTAATTTAGAATCAATCGATTCTATTTCAGAAATCATTGCACTTTGCTAAGATTCAGCATTTCTATCTTGTAGCCCTTCGTCGTATCCTTGGGTCTATTCCATGTTTACTAGGGACTAAGTCTCACGACTTTCCCAAAACATATATATAACATGTTGTCGAACAACCCTCCCACTACGACAAGGTACTACACGTAATTGTGTATCAGACGTGACACGTTGCAGTTTATCTTGTGGTATATCTTCTTGTACACTTGGTGCTAATACTTTGTGTTTTCCCTCTCACTTCCTTTAGAACAATTTATACATAGGTTTATGATTTAATACATAGTCCTTTTCCAAAAATCTAGTGTTTGTGTTTATAATCACCCTTTGATCTTTTGGACTAAATAAATCATCACCCTCCATTTTTCTAGGATATCTCACAAATAGACAAACGTTATACGACATGTTGTTTCTAAGGCATACCCATAAAATTAATTTAATAATTCCAAATAACTCATCATCTTTCTAACATTTTCCATAAGAGTCTTATTCCTTCTTTCTGCCACACCATTCAGCTGGGAATGCCCGGTGTAGTCAACTTGAGATTTTAATCTCATCCTATGATAAATAGCTCCTAAACTATCCTAAGAGGTACTTGTCCCCACGATTAAGTCGTAATGACCACCTCTCGTCGGGATAGTCTTAGGGCCGCTTAAATCAGTATGAAATATTTCCAACATATCTTTGCATGGCTCTATACCTCTTTGCCTGGAAAGGCCTTTAATCATTTTACTTTCAAGCAAGACTCGCAAGTCAGATAGTTTCCACTTCAGATAAACCCAACAGTCCATCGGCTATCAACCTTTGAATCCTACTCAAGTAAAATTGATCTAGTCTTAGATGTCAAAAGTATGTTTAGTTCATCTCCGAAGGTTCCTTTCTCTTACTAAGATTAGAAGATGCATTATTAATTACTATTTGTTGCATCCGTGGTATAGACATGATTTAATAGTTTACAAATTGTCACCAATGTACCATAACAGATTATAAATCTATCTTTCATTATGATGACCGTGTCATTTAAATGAAATAGAGTATCCATCCGTGACTGCATATAAACTGAAATGAAAATTTTCTATGAAAATGTACATAAAGACAATTTCTCAGAATCAAACGTTTATTCATATCGTAAGATAAATAAACAACTCCTACTGTAACAACCACTACTCTCATAGTATTACCCATGTATATTACAATCTCATCATCACTTAGTTGCAGGCTTTTAGTGACTCTGGTATCTTCACACAACGTGTCAGTAAATGCCATCACTAATCATGCTTCGATGACTAGTGAATGAGATACTAACATTGTTCACATATTGATGAAATTGAATTTCCTTTGCCACATGTTTTGTCAGAAGTTCCCCACCATATACAACCTCTTGTATTTCAGGTAGAACTTTCTCAAAATACCTAGGCAAACTACGGAGAATTAAATTGATCTAGGTTTCCCTTCAATATCTACTCCTTTCCAATTCATTCATCAATTCCACCATGACCTCCCGCCTATCTAACTACTCAAGTATCTGAAGAGTCGCATGAGACAAACATATTTCTATGAACCTCTCAACTCTTCACTAGAGACTTTAAAAGACATCATGGGATATCCTTACTGAGAACACACTTATATTTTCCTAAGTAGTAAAATTCAAAATCAAGATTCTTTCCTAATCATCCAATTATGGACAAGTAAATATGTTTCTTTTAGTATACAATAAGCGAGATAAAACCATTTGAAATTACAGAGAATCATAAATAAATACACTGATCAAATCTTCGAATTTATCCATTTATATTGAGTCCCTAAAAACAATATAAAATAAAAATTCATCGACATCTCAAGCACCGTGAGTCTGCAAGCCACGATAGTGTGGACGTTTACAAATCCAAACATTTACAAGAGAAGGTTTTATCCATTAATTTCATTTGTCAACCTAACCTCATGATAAAATAATTAATAGTCGGTTCCTCTTTAGCCATGAAAATAAAAGCAGTGACTCCGATGAGCAGGATACTTATTATTTACATCTAAGTGTACACTATTATTTGACCCCAAATCCGCGGCCCAAACTTATGTGTCTTACAGATAGAGAAGTACACACGCGCTCAGATAACTTCCTGCAGTCATCAATTATAAATTTGTACAGTGATCCGCAAATAAACTCATCAGATGGGGAGGAAGGTCTATGCCAACATGCAAGTTCATGTGCATCACATTACAAATAATAATTATTTAATGAAGTCTTTACCAGTGATCCATGAATAAACTCATCCGATGGGGAGAAAAATCTATGCCAACACGCAAGTTTACTCACATCACTTACAAACCAATAATGGAGGCCGCGAGAATTAATTACCAATCCCCTCTCCCAGTTAGTTATTTAACACCGAGGGATTTTACATGCATATAATATTCAAAGATAAAATACACAACCTAGTATGCTCCTATTATAGCACATAAGGCAGTAAATCACAGAGTACATGCATACATATATAACAATAATCAGATAATAAAATCAATTATGTCAGTTATATATCAGCGAATTCGATTGTTCGCCATCAAGCACAAATGTCGGTAAAAACCTCCAGATTATCAAACATTCGAAAAAACACCAGATTACTTAATTTTGAAACTATTGATATCGACCATCGATATCGTTCAGACTTTTGAAATCATCGATATCGACCAGATTATCAAATTTTCAAAAAACTTTCAAATTATCAAAATTTTGAAACTATCGATATTGACCGTCGATATCGTCTAGATTATCAAAATCATCGATATCGACCAGATTATCAAATTTTCAAAAATTTCCATATTATCAAAATTTTGAAATTTTCAGATTATCAAATTTTCGAAAACTCCAGTCATAAAAATTTTGAAATTTCCAGATTATCAAATTTTAAAAAATTTCCAGATTATCAAATTTTCGAAACTTCCAGATTATCAAATTTTCAAAAATATCCATATTATCAAAATTTTGAAATTTTCAAATTATCAAATTTTCAAAATTTCCAGATTATCAAATTTTTAAAAATTTCCTGATTATCAAATTTTCAAAAATATCCAGATTATCAAATTTTCAAAAATATCCAGATTATCAAATTTTCAAAAATTTTCAACTTATCAAATTTTCAAAATTTCCAGATTATCAAATTTTCGAAAATATCCAAATTATCAAATTTTCAAAATTTCCAGATTATCAAATATTCGAAATTTCCAAATTATCAAAATTTTGAAAATATCCAGATTATTAAATTTTCAAAAATTTTCAAATTATCAAATTTTCGAAAATATCCAGATTATCAAATTTTCAAAAATTTCTAGATTATCAAAATTTTGAAACTATCTAGATTATCAAATTTTCAAAAATTTCCAAATTATCAAATTTTCAAAAATATCCAGATTATCAAATTTCTCCGTCAAACGTATAGAGTATTCAACAAGAAACAATAATTTCTAAACCCTATTCCACGTTTGACACATGTATATGGTATCTGAATAGGGTATACTAGCATAACATGAATACTTAAACCCTTTCACCTTTTGACATAAACCCTAGCCTAACGTTTCACACTTCACCATAAAACAGAAGCTCTGATACCAATTGTTGGTATTCGATCGTTTGGTTAACGTGATCCGTTAGGGTTCCGTACGTTTCTAACAGTCAGCGAAAGCAAGAAAACAAGAAACATATTACCTTTCACCAGGGTATGTTGAAGACGATGAATTCTCGCCACTAGCCTGTGCAGCCTCAACGTTTTGGATATAACTCTCTCATCGATCTCCGAATCAAGTGATCTAAACGCCAAAACGATCCTCTCTTCTGTGACTTTCCGTCAGTATATCATACATTGAATTCTGAGGTCTGTACCATTTTATAAAAATCATACAAGTTGATGGACAGCAGCACCAAACAACCTTCTGGTCTTTTGTTGTATTCCCAAGTCCAATCTCGACATCGTGTGGGCGACGATCTTCGAGATCTTCTCAATCTACTATTCCGTCTACCCTCTTCACGTGATAGACGTGTCTCTTTAGGGTTAGAACAGTTGAGATGACTTATATATGGGCTACAGCAGGGACCAGGAGGAAAAATTAGAGTTAGGCCTCCATTGGGCTTAAGTATCCAAGCTTGGCCCAAAGCATATACTTAAGTCCAATAATAATAATATATACCACTAAAATATTATTACTGTACTTCCATTCTAATCCCATAATTACGTTATGGGCTCCTTCTTATTATGAGCCCGTTAGTCTCCCCATGTTTAAGATATACAATGCCCATTAATTACTTAAGTTACTAACAACTCCATTAATTAATATCTCATCCAAGAGTAGTACCACTCAATCTCATTATCATGCCGGAATAAATCCACCTATAGAGTTTACATGATAATCCTTATGAGCTCCTCAAGGGGACATCATAGAGACAACAGTATTTCCCAACTCACCAAGTTTATTAATTTAATTACATGTAAATCTCACCCATTGATGAATCAAAGAAATATATACTGCCCTACGTGTCGAGGTTATTGTATAGGGATTAAGAGCACGAACATCCATAATAACAGAGATCAAGTTCTCTTATAAGTCAGTATAAGTTGAACGATCTCAAGCGGTCCTGCTCAATACACAACATAGTGCACTAATGTGATTCTATAGCCAAGACAAGCTAATACCAAATCACACTACAACCATCCCGATAGAGAGTCTCCGTCTATCTCGGTTGTGAGCATCTGTTTATACTTTATAAGGAAACCGATAATATGATCTTCTGCGTGTTGTTGCACAATATATTATCTATAGTATAAAGTAAGTGAACTATTGCATCGACATATAAATAAATTATAAGATGTAATCATTTGATCATATGATTCTCATTTCAAATTAATTGTTAGCATATTGTTCATACAAAAAAACTAGACTTTTGGTGTATAATCCAACAAGGACCGCATAAATCGGAATGAACCAATTCCAACATATCTTTCGCTCTTCACCCCTTTGCTTTAAAAAACAATCTTGACTTAGTTTAAGATGCCAAAAGGAATGTTTGGTTCATATCCAAAGGTTTCTTTCTCTTATTTAGATTAGAAGACACCGATCAAATCTTCAAATTTATCCATTTATATTGATTCTCTTAAAACAATATAAAATATAAATTCACCAACATCTCAAGCACCGTGAGTCTGCAAGCCACGATAGTGTGGACGTTTACAAACCCGAACATTTACAAGAGAAGGTTTTACCTATTAATTTCATTTGTCAATCTAACCTCATGACAAAATAATTAATAGTCGGTTCCTCTTTATCCATGCAAATAAAAGCAGTGACTCCGATGGGGAGAATACTTATTATTTACACCTAAGTGTACACCATTATTTGATCACAAGTCCACGGCCCAAGCTTGTGTACCTTACAGATGGAGAAGTACACACGCGCTCGGATAACTTTCTACAATCATCAATTATATGTTTGTACCAGTGAACCGCATATAAACTCATCCGATGGGGAGGAAGACACTATAGCTAACGCGCAAGTTCATATGCTTCACATTACAAACAATAATTATTTAAAGAAGTTTGTTCTAGCAATCCATTAATAAACTCATCCGATGGGGAGGAAGACCCTAATGCCGACGCGTAAGTTTATCTACATTGCGAACAAACCAATAATGGAGGCCGCAGGAATTATTTACCAATCCCCTCTCCCACTTAGTTATTTAACACCGAGGATTTTTACATGCATATAATATTCAATAATAAAATACACAAGCCAGCATGCTCCTATTACAGCAAATAAGTCAGTAAATCTCAGAGAATCATGCACAACATATATAACAATAATTAATTATTCCATCAATTATAAACAGTTATATATCTTGGCGAATTCGATTGTTCGTAACCAAGCATGATTATGAGGAACTCGGACGGGGATCGACCTCCCCAGTCAGGTTGCCTGGCTCAGGGCAGCACCCCAAAACCTAATCTGAAAATCTAAAGCAGGTCTTCACGAATTTTCCTCCAGCTTCTTTACCCGACAACCTGTTCCACCACACGTCGCATGAAAGAGACTTCCTGACCATCATACATGTTGGCACGACTCATGCCAGGTACCGGCATGACTCGTGTGGTGTATTGATCTGCTCTTGCACGCCATTCTGCCTATCACCACGCACAACCAGTACACGCCAAGCTCGCCTCCGTGCACAACCCGTGCGGCCTAGGCAAGTTACCGTGTAAACCCCGCGCGCACCTGCCATCTGGACATGCACCACGTTGCCATCACATGGCAGACAACGTGTGTCCTAGCGAACATGCCGATGTGTGCCGCAGCCTGCATGCCGAATACCGTACGCTAATCACCCAGTGATTGCTCGCCTCCGTGCTTCGTCCAGAGCTCGCCAGCAGTACTCCATAAACTGTCCAACAAATCTCCAGCACGCACGACACTGTGCACCCTACTTCTGGAAAATGTGTGCCAGCCCATCTTCACTCGGCAGGCTCCATGCGCTTGACTTGGAGCTCCACACGACAGTTTGCACATCAATAGCACCAGCACGCCGGCCACTTATACGATCTCGTGCAGCAACATGCATCCTCGCACGTCAGGAAATGTGTGTCACATACCCAGCAGCCAACGAGTATCATCTTCTCACTCGGTAGCCATCAAGCACGCCTACCAGCATGCTGCTTCCCGTGCGCGGCATCCAGTTCCACTACACAGCATCGTGTGCCATCGGGCGGCAGTGAGCCCGACTACAGCCCAGAACATCCGGTGCCTTCTCACACCATGCACGTCCAAGCCATGATATGCCAAGCTTCGTGAACCAACCTGCCTATCACCGTGCGCGCCAATGGTCACACGCTCGGCAGCCTCCATGCATACCCAAAATAATACCGTGTTCACCTCCTTGCCACCATGCGCCTCGCCTATCGTGTGTCGTGCCTGCCGTGCACGGCCTTTTCCGTGTGCCACTTCGTCTTCTACAGGGGTGTTTTCATCAGTGTATTCATATGTGATAATCACCAAACAGGGTTTGTCGATTGTCCCACAGTAACATCGACAATAAAATAGGGAATATACAGGCACAATAAACTCATACCAAAACCCTAATCTCATATGCGATTCTAATTCGTAAAATCAATCACACAAACATATAAACCCTAGACTAACGTATCACGATTCACCATGAAACCGAAGCTCTGATACCAATTGTTGGCATTCGATCATTTGATTAACGTGAACCAATAGGGTTCCATGCAATTCTACTGCAGCAGAAGTATATGAGTAGAATTGTATTACCTTTCACCAGGGTTGATGTAGAGGATGATCAGTAGCAACAATCAACCTTCTGATCTGCTGTATTCCCAAGTCCGATCTTGACGTAGTGTGGACGACGATCCTTAAGATCTTCTCAATCTGTTCTCCATCCCTTATTAAGTTTTAGGCGCTGGATTAGGGTTCTGGATAAGTTGAGATAACTTATATATGGGCTACAACAGGGACCAGGAGGAGAAATTAGAGTCGGGCCTCCATTTGGCTTAAGTATTCAAGTTTAGCCTAAAACTTATACTTAAGTCCAATAATAATAATATATTCCACTAAAATATTATTACTGCACTGCCGCTCTAATCCCAAAATTACATTTTGGGCTCCTTCTTATTATGAGCATGTTAGTCTCCCCATGTTTAAGATATACAATGCTCATTAATTAATTAAGTTACTGACAACTCCATTAATTAATATCTCATCAGAGAGTAGTACCACTCAACCTCATTTTCATGCCGAAATAAATCCACCTGCAGGGTTTACATGATAATCCTTATGAGCTCCTCAAGGGGACATCATCAACCTATGACGGACACATATTCCTTCTACAATCGACAGCACACCATAGAGACATCACCATTTCCCAAATCACTGATGAGAGTGTAAATTCATATGTTTTGGGCTCTGATTTGCGTGGAAATAGAGTACTATTTGGTCTTTTATTGAGACGAATTGGTACGTTTATGGGAAAGGCATGAATCAGAGTGTACAAGGGCTATTTGAGCATATTTGTATATGAAAATAAGTGAAAACGACTCGGAATTGGAAGACACGATTTTGGAGGAGAGATTAAGGTGTTGTTCGACCTCTGATGGCTTGTTCGACCAGCAACAGGTGATCGAACGGGAGGTGACAAGTCGAGCAGATTGCCAGAGCTCATCCAGTAAGCCAGTTCGTCTAGGAGATATTGCTCGACCAACACTAGCTTGGTCGAGCAGATGTGAGGAAGCCAAGCAAAGTGGAGAAAACTTACAGTGTGCTCGTTCGACTTGGAAGAGTTGCTCGACCAAGATCAATCTGGTCGAGCAAGAGCAGTTTGGTCAAGCAAAATGCCAAATTTATCCAGAACGTTTGCTCGACCAGAAGCTCCTTGTTCGACTGGCATGCCATGATCGAACGGCGTGTCGCTGAGTTTATTTATGGTAATTCCGGATGTCTTTCACCAATTTGACGTGTGCTTTAAGCAAAGGCCCATCCTAAGCCCATAAGGAGGTCTTATGTGTATAAAAGAAGGGCTTTCGCAGAAGAAAAAGGAGACAAAGAGACACAACACAAGACAACACATCTTCCTTCATCCACCAATCCCTACCATCATCCGAAGGGGTCGTGAGAGAGGGTCGTCTGGCGAGTCAAGTAAGATCATACCAACTAGCCATGATTGTTCCTAGATCAATCATGGGCTAGAACCACCGTGTAAACTTCGTACAACACTACTTGTGGTTTATTTTATATAAGATTGTGTTTTTTTTATTCATACTCATGGTCGTTTTGTGCATCATTAACTGTTATGTAGAGTATGAATACATCTCTTGGTTATTGATTAAGTGCGTTCACCGCTGAGCAGAATCATATGTTATAATTCTAAGTGAAGGGATTCCGAAGTCTTATTAGAACTATCTTATATAGATACTTGTTAATTGAATCGTATTCGGGTTAATAAGTAGGATAAAGAGTATTACTTTATAATATCTAAAAAGGGAGATCAAATCAGGTTAAAGTACTAAGTGCACGGGAAATAATTGAGATTGTTGATTTAATTGCATCTAAATCTCACCCATTGACGAATCAAATAAATACATACTGTCTTATGTGTCGAGGTTATTGTATAGGGATTAAGAGCACGAACATTCATAATAACAGAGATCAAGTTCTTCTATAAATCAGTATAAGTCGAACGATCTCAAGCGGTCCTGCTCAATACACACAAAGTGCACTAATGTGATTCTATAGCCATGACAAGCTAATACCAAACCATACTACAACCATACCGATAGAGAGTCCCCTTCTATCTCGGTTGTGAGCCTCTATTTATACTTTATAAGAAAACTGATAATATGATCTTCTGCGTATTGTCGCACAACATATTATCTACAGTATAAAGTAAGTTGACTATTGCATCACAAGAGGCAATCATTTGATCAAGGATTCTCATTTCAAATAAATTGTTATAACATTGTTCATACTAAAGCTAGGCTTTTAGTATACAATCCAATAGTGAGAAGATAGGTAGCTCTTCGGACCATCCAGTTTCACTAATTAATCTCCCTTCCGTATGTCAATGTCCGACTCTGCCTTGTGAATTATGGATGCATCACTAAGCCATGCAAATCTACTCTATAAACACAAGCAGATAAGCGTGTAACACGTGTGAATTGCCTCAGAACAAGAGATATAATTACACTCCCTTTCTAGGTACTATCAGTATCAATTATTTCCCGTGCACTAAGTACTCTAACCCGATATATTCTCCCTTTATAGGTACTATATAATTATTCTTTTTATCCTACTTACTAACCCGAATTCAATTCAATTAATAAGTATTCATATAAGATAGTTCTCATGAAGCTTCGGAGTCTCCTTACTTAGAATCATAACATAGAATTCTGCTCAGCAGTGAACGCACTTAATCAATAATCAAGATATGTATTCAGACTCTACATAACAGTTAATGATACACAAACAACTCTGAGTATGAATTAAAAATGCATAGTCTTATATAAAATAAACCACAAGTAGTGTTGTACGGAGTATACATACGGAAGTTCAATTAACTAGAGAAAAACCGTCTTAACCCTATAACTACCAAAGCGGTTCTAGCCCATGACACTTCGAAAAATGTTCATGGTGTTTGGATGGATCTTACCCATAATCTTGAAAATTACGTGAAAGATTAAGTTGTGAAGTAAACCTTAGATGTGGGCGCCATCGCTTCTCGCACCGTCTTGAATCTTCACTTGGTTCTCACTTGATTCGCTGCACGAATCTCTCTCTACAGCTCCTACGGATGAAGTTAAGGTTTGGATGTGATGTAGGATGGATGTGGAATCTAACTCTCTTTTTGGTGTAATCGACACCGCTTTTTATACTTGTAGTTTCTCCTTATGGACTTTCACTGGGCTGTTTCGTAGAAAACACGCACATTCATGCACTAGAGGTGAAATCCCGACATTTCGAAGCTGACATGTCTCTGTTCGAGCAAACATGTCATGGTCGAATAGGACCGCTTGGTCAAACTAAGATTGAACGGCCTGTTTGTAAACTAAACTTCGTCTCTACTTGCCATTCGACTTGACTTACGCAGTTCGACATGACTTTGCTTGGTCGAACGGACTTCATTAGTCGAATGACCTCTCTGTAAGTTGAAACACCTCTCGTTTGACTTCACCACGGTTGTTCGACCAAGCTGATACTTGTCAAACAACCTTCTCAGTTCGAACTACACCTCGAAAATCATGTTTTCTAATTCTGAGCACTTCAGACCTATTTTCCTGTACAAATATGCTCAAATTACCTTAGTAGCATCTAATTCGTGGATTTTCTATAAATATCCCGATTCGTCTTGATAATAGACTAGATCATACTCAATTTCCATACAAATTGAAACTCAAAACACATGAATTATCACTCTCATCATTCACATAATAATAATGGTGTTCGCAGAGCCAAACTAACCATTTAATCTAAGAGTGCAGGCCGAGACTTAACACCTATCACGTACATAATGAAATTTAATAAGGACAATCACAACATAGAAGGTTAAACTTGGTAAAGAGTTGAAGTAAATTCTCACCTTGTCTTGATTGTAGTGACCTACAATAAGTATATAAAAATTAGGTTAAATATAAAATAAAATCTCACTTAAATTAATAAACGTGTAGGGTTTTAAATCTAATAATATTTATTCGGACGAGAAACTATATTTTTATGAGAAATTTAATAAAATAAGGATTTATTAAATAATGTAATTATAATATTATATAACGTATAATCAACTTAAGGTTCTGAAAACAGAATTAGTTTTATTTTATTATATTTACACCTTAGTCCTAACCACTTATCAAATTCTCATTTTACATTTTCTATACTTTTAAACTTATTGCAAATTGTCCCAACTAGACTTATATAACTCTTATTGAAAATTCAAAATTATTGCTGGGTTTCTGGTGAGACGAGGGTCTCATTCATACCAACTTTACATAAGATAACTAACATGCAAAAGTGATGATATTTTACGTACATGGGCTTGTTTGTTGTCCTATATTCCGACGTCCAAACTCAAAACTAATTATACGGTTGTGAGCCTCATGTGGAGTGCTTCAAAATAATTTATAATGCAAGGTCCCTTGTTTACGGAGAAAAAAGTTGATATTAAATTATTGAAAATTTCAACAGAAAACATCTGGCAGTTAAGACGCCGAAACAACAAACAGTTTTAGTATTTGGAGTCTACGCTATGAGACGAACATTTTAAGATATAACACTATAAGGTTTTATCTCCGTTGATAGAATGTCGAAACATATGAGCTTATATGGAGATATATCTAACTAATAAACAATAGAGTAATAAACGGCTTTAACATTTGGAGTCTACGTGACGAGAGGATCATTTCTACATATAATGCGAGAAGAATAGCTAATGTGAACTTATCATCGGCTTCTGAACAGTTCACCGATTTGTGAGCGTCCCCAAGTGTAGGGAATCAATTGTAGCTCAGTGTGTGACCAAGTAAAAATATCGTACCTAAAGAATAATTCTAGACTCATTATTTAATTTAATTTATTACTACTCTAATTTAAGACAAATGTGGGTATTTTAAGAGATTAATTAAACTAAAGATGCAGAAAATAATTATTAAAAATAATAAAATAGCAAATAAAATAAATATGAAGTGTTCAAGAGAGAAGACAAGATAACTCTAGGAAATCCAATTTAAATTAATCAAATTAAATCACTAGACAATCTTTTAGAATTCTTGCAGATCTTATGAAAGCAATCACTTAATTATGTTAAATCTCTCTTTTAAAGTAAACTTAACACATAAATCTGGTTCAAACCCTCAAATGCAGAAGAATAATTCCTACTCCCTAGGTACTTCATGTAAAATTTCATTAAAGACTTGAGCACTAGACTTCCCTTTATTAGTACTTAAGAAGTAAACTTCAATTCCCACCTAACAATCTAAGAAATCAAATTATGTAGAATGGTAATTAATAGATATATTAAGTGTCCAATATTAAGTATTCTAATGAATAATGGTTATATGGTTAGATCCCCTTTAAACAAAACAGATAGATAAATATAATTCCTTTATGACACAAGCAATAATCATAAGCATGCATAAGACAATATCATAACGATGAATGAGGACCGATCATATAAGACAAAAATATAAGTCTTAATTTTAATAAAGAAATAAATATACTGCAGAAATCCATAAACTAGTCTTGGTCATCAATTCAAGAAATTAAAACCATCAAACCCTAGAACAATCCAGAAAAGTACTAGCCCATGGTGTTACAAGTAACACCCATGGTTAGATATGAAAATAATCTCATAGATCTATTATTCAAAAGCAAGAAAGATAGAAAAAAAAACCCTAGATATGGCGTGATCCTCCTTTCTTTCCTCTATTGTTCTGAACATTCTCATTCTCCTGCTCCTTCTCCTTCTCAAGTAAGCAACACTGATAAACTCTCCAATGGTGGGATGGGTGGATGGGATGATGAATCTTGATTTCGATATTGTGGCAAGGAAAGGGTATGAAAATTTATGAAGAGTTTTGGAGAATTATTATTTTGGGACTCCCAAGGAGTCCTTTTATAGTTGAGGGCTGATAAAAATCAGATTCTACCTCAAAATAGGGCTTTTCCATGTCAAAAATATGAACGGACCGAAAATTGGACCGTCGGAACATGGCACTCGTCGGTAGATTGCGCGACCTCACCGATTTGATCATAACTTTTTCATCCAAACTCTGATTGAGGTGATTTTTGCACTAACGCAATTCTCTCTTCCTCAACTTTCTATCCATATAAAGAAATCACAAAAAATTTCAATATTTGAAGGGCACGAGTCATGCAAATGTGGCACAAGTCATACTAGGTCGACACAGCTTGGGCGGCTTTACCGTTTTGATCATATAATCCTCATCTGAACTCCGATTGTGGTATTTTTTGAGCTAAAATGTCTTCTCTTCCGTATCTTTATAACCATATATCACTTGACCAGTTTGGACTTCTAAAAAATATAAAAAAAATTATGCAAATTGAACATGCTTTTTTCAACATTCTTTCACGATTACACTCTTCATTCCAACTTTGCACTTTTAATCTGTTTTCCATCTAAAAATACGAAATAACACTTCAAATGCACCAATATCTTAAATATATGAAAATTAACTATTTAGTGCTAAAATAAGAACATAAATTTCACAAAACGGTGCTAAATCGGACTCTAACATGGAGATTTTCATACTAAACAGGGACGTTTCCTTCTTCCAGGCTTCCTAACTCTCTCTCTCCTCGCGTTGTTCCCGAAATGGGGCTATCACTATTAACCAACGTTTATATATATATATATATATATATATATATATATATATATATATATATATATGAATTAATTACTACTAGGTACACACTTGGTACCTATTATTACTATGAGATACATCAATTTCAAAAAATAACTCCTAAATACGAAAAATTAAGATCAATTACCTAACATACCCTCAACTTAATGTGACCTAACAACTTTTATGCTGCACATACATAATATTATTTTTGTTGCACATAACATTTACGACTTTTTTTGCTACACATAACACTTACGATTTTTTTGCTGCACATAATATTTATTGTTGGACGTATTATTTTTACTGCACATAAATTTTTTTGCTGCACATAAGTTTTTTTGCTGCACATTTGCTGCACATAAATTTTTTGCTACATATAACTAAATAATTATGTGTAGCGTAACTCTTTGTGTGCAGCATATTGTAAGGTTAAAGTTGAGATATCACTATATATTTATGTAGTTATTAGTAATATTTTTTTAAGTTTGTATCTTTTAGTAATTAAGGAGATTCCAATGTACCAACAGTAAGTACCCCTATATATATATATATATATATATATATATATCAGTATGAATCCCATATATTACACGGATTGTAAAGTTATAATTTTAAAAAATATAATTTAAGTCTAATATAACTATTTATTCAGCAATTTTTAAAAAAAATATAATTCAAGTTTAATATAACTAATTATTCAATTATAATCTAATATCATTTTATATTGAAGAATAAAATTCAATTTATATACACTCAAATGTGAATTTTCTTTTGTTGGTAAAAGTTTAATTTCGTTGCTAAATTAATTTTCCAATTTTTATTTTTAAAAAATTATTGAATTGATTTTTCAAAATTTGTTAGATTGTTGTTCCAGATTTAAATTAATAAAAAAATTAAAATATGTTGAATTATAACCAAGTAAATTAATAAAAAAATAAATTTAATATACAATAATTCGTGAAATAAAAAAATTTAACAAAATTAATTTAAAAAATTATATTATTAACCATGAAAAAAATTAATAACATAAAAAAATAAAATATAAAATTATACTAAAAATAGTTAAAAGAAAAAATGAATTTAAACAATTTAAAAAAAATTAATTAAAAGAAAATTTGAAAAATACCAAAAATCTGCATCAATTTAATTAATATAAAATTTAGAAAATAATAGTAAAAATAGAAAAAAATAGATACATTTCTTAGAACTTAAATAGAACTTGAAGAAAACTTTTATTTTTTACATATGTATAATGAATGAATAAAGAGTTTATTTAAGTTGAGGGTAGATTATTTGCACAAAAATTCACATAAAAACTCTGAAAAATTAAAAAATAAATAAATAAAGAAAGCAAAAAAAGTTTAAATTGAAACAAAATAATCAAAAGAGAATTTAAAAATTATAAAAGAAACAGAATAAAATTAATTAAAAAAAAGGAAAAACTTTCTTTAGAAAGTGAAGATATATTTTGTTCGTCATGATAAATAATTTATGTGAACGAATGAATATAGGTGGAAAGGGATCAATTTTTTTTTATGTTTCTAAATAAGATTTTATTTTATTTTATTTTATATAATCTAATCATATAAATATTCAAATTTTAATAAATATTTATATGATGTATTTATTACTAAGTATTAATTAGTAATTATTAAAACTAAAATTAATTCAGGTGACGACACATCATTAAAATTTAAAATTTCACAAACACTTGTGTTAATTGGGTTTACATTTGTTTATATATAAACTATGTTACTCTATAGTACTCCCTCTGTCCACTTTCAAGAGTTCCATTTTACCATTTACGGCGTCCGGTATCCAAGGGTTTCGTTTCCATTTATGTACAATGAGGCACCCACTAATAATACTCCTACTAACCCTAAATGTATTTGCAAATTACCCATTTCCCCCTCCTCATATTAATATGGTGGAGGGGTAAAAAGGTAAAACTTACACATTAAATAACAATACCCCTTATTCTCCGTGCTCAAAAGCAAATGATACCCTTGAAAGGGGACGGAGGGAGTACATGAAAAATTACTCTTTAAACACATAAATAGTTACTCTTCTAAATTAAAAAATTAATAATCTTCAAATTCTTTTAACCCTTATTTTTCGCTTACTCTTAGTACATGAAAAATTACTTTTTATAGACATGAATTATTACTCTTCTATATAAAAATTATTATTCTTCAAAGAGTAATTTTTATAAACTAAAGAGTAATTTTAAAAAATAGGATTTTCATGTAAACACGGTTTACATGACACTCACTCTTAAAATTTTTAGTAAATTTAACCTTGAAAAAATTTTTAAAAAAAAAATACTAATAAAATATTTTTAAAAAAAACATATTAAAATTAAATAATTAAATAAATAGAAAAAATAAAATAAAAAAATAATAAAAGTAACAATGAAATTTTTTTCTTCATATAAAAAATTAAAAAATTAAATACTAATAAAAAAGGAAAAATAAAATAACAGAATTAATAAAAATAATAATAAAAACAAAAGTTAATCAAAGGAGAACTTATATATAAAAGAAAGAGCAAAAATTATAATTAAAAAATCACATCCTTATTCGATCTTAAAAAAAAATTATTTATGTATCATAAAATTTTAATGTTGGTGAAAATATATTAAAAAAAATTAAAACAAATAAGATTAGAAGAAACAAAACGAAAAGAATTTTTTTTAAAAAAATTATAATAAAATTAATATATATTATTAAAAAATAAATTTATTATAAATAAATTCAAATAAATAAGAAAAGAAAAAATGATTAACAAAATTAATTAAATAAATTGTGAAATCATAAAAAAATTAATAATATAATTTTTTTTAATAAATTACGTACTAATAATTAAACCCGTTTAGTCCCAATCTTTTACCAGCAACTAGGTAGACCTCTAACTGTCCAACGACTTGATTTGCAAAACGCGTTTATGGTCGAAAATTTATTTGTAAATACTTAAAAATTTGAACTAATTCGCAATCCGCGTCAAAAGTGAAACCACAATAAAATTAAGAGTGTTGTTAAATATACACCCATTTTTATTGAATACACACCTTTCATTAAATGTAGACACCCACTAAATCTTTTATCTTTTATTTTTATTAAATACACACCCCCTTAAACTCCATTCTACCCTTTTAAATTAAAAATTAAAACCAAATACACACCCAGCAACGACTCCTCTCTGTCCACGTGAGCTTGAGTTGTACCTGCCTTAGCCTACAGCAACCATGAAAATACAACAACCAATACTACCATACTACCAAGAATACCAAAACCAATGCAGAAAGGACCAAGACCAAGGTAGAATCTCAAAGAATAACATCAGACGACACAGCAATGGTAGTATTATGCCCAATAATGAAAAATTCACAGCAAAACACAAAAAAAAAATAGAACTCAGCGGATTCTCAAACCCCCCAAATACTAGAAGAAAAAAACTAATCAACACTTATAGCATATATTGGGGTCCGCTGCCGAAGGCTTTAGCCTCATCCGGCGACCCTAACCAACTAAACAACTAATGAACACATCACGTTCTTTTTCTTTTTTCTTTTGCTCATTCTTTCAATTATTTCTCTGCATGCATGCATGGATTAATGGAGATTAGTAGTGTCGGCGCTGAGATTGCAGCTTTTTCTTGTTTTTGATTTTGAGGTTTGGTTTTTTATTTTTTTAATTTTATTTTTTAAATTTTTACTGGTTCTTGTATTGACCAGATCGAGTTTGGAAGTGTGTTCATGTATTTTTATTTTTAAAAAATAAATAAATACTAATTTGGAATTTTATTAATGGTTTCTTGACGTACTTGAGATAATTAAGCGGGTAGGCACGAGGAATTCCGAATTCTAATAATATGAAAGATGCATGAATTGTGCTACTGAACAAAAAACTTGAACTGAAATTTTAAATTCTAATTGTTATTGAGTAGGGTTTATTTCTTGAATTAGAAGCTTGGACTGGAGGACAGAAACGATGGGCAAGGCGGTGGCGGCGGTTCATTTTAACCTTTAAGCAGCAGCAATGGGGAAAGTATAATTAAAACAAACGAAAATAGGTAAGGGATGTGTATTTAAGGGTAAATTAGACATTTTAAAATATATATTATAAATATATTATAATAGAGTGTGTATTTAATAAAAAATGTGTGCATTTAGTGGAATCTAAAATTAATTAAAAAGAATTTGTAAAATTAACCATGAAACAAAAGTTAATTATGTAAAAAATCAAAAGATACAAAAATCACGTAATAACAATTAAAAAAAAAGAACTAAAACAAAATAAATAAATAAAAACAAAAAATTATCAAAAGATTACGTACTAACATTTAAAAAAATAACTAAAATAAATAAATAAATAAATAAATAAAATTAAAAAATAATCAAAAGAGAATATAAAAAATATAAAAGAAACAGTAAGAAAAATATAATCAAAAGTGAAATCATAAAAAAAATAATTAAAAAATTGTAAAATTAACCGTAAAAAAAATCAAAAGATTATAAAATTACATACTAACAATTAAAAAAAACTAAAACCAATAAATAAATGAATAATTTAATAAATATAAAAGAACAACAAAAATAAATCAATAGTAATGATAATAATTAAAAATAAATATTTCTTTGGAATTTGAAGAAAGCTTTTGTTCGTCATGATAAATAAAATAAATAAATGAAAACAAAAAATAATCAAAATAGAATATAAAATTAACCATGAAAAAATTATAATTATGTAAAAAAAATCAAAAGATTATAAAATTACATACCAACAATTTAAAAAAAACTAAAACAATAAATAAAAATATTATTTAACAATATAAAAGAACAACAAAAATTAATCAGAATAATAATGTTTAAAAACATATAAGTTTTTTTAGAATTCGAAGAAAGATTTTGTTCGTCAAGATAATAAATTATGTGGGTAGAATAAATGAATAAAGAGTCTTATTTATAAGTGGAGAATGTATAAATTTTCTAAATTCTAAAGTAAATATATGTATTTGAAGTGGCTCATTTCGTACCAGAGAAGCCTATGTATGAACAAGGGTTAATTTTACTTCCCCATCTAGCTACTCTAGGTTGGGGGATCTATGACAAACTCTCTTGTGAGATGTTATATATGTGAGACAGTTTGTGAGGCGTGTTAAAGTATGTCTATTATATAGATAAAATATGGTTAATGATTGTTAAAATATGTTTTCTAAAGTATGATAAATGATAAATTAAAGTTTGATTTGAGGGTGTATAATATGATCTATTATTGACATACTTTAATTACAAACAAGCATACTTTAATTATATAATAAGCATACTTTAGTAATGAGTCGACCCGTCTCACAACCGTCTCATAAAAAACATGTCTCACAAGAGAGTGTCTCTTTATCTATATGTATTTATCTAGTTTTTAATTAATTTTGATTTGATAATATCATATTAAAATCTTAAAATAATATATGTATTTATCTACATTAAAATTTAATTAATAATTAAAATAATTGAGAATAATTATATATATATATATATGTTAATGTGAACCGTTAGGGTTTCATGCGTTTCTAAACCAGCGGAAGCAAGAATATAGTGAAATTGGTAAATGTATTTAACTGGAAACGTTTACATTGTACTTAGGTACATGCAAATACAAGTCTATCCAATCTACCTAAGCAAGCTTAGGGTGAATACATCAATAATTCAAATACAATGATGCTATTTGCAATTTGATTCTATCTATTATATGAGCTGGAGATAGCATCATATTCCCAAAGTGTTCTGCATTCCTTTCCATCCAAACATAGTAGACATATGTGGCAAGTGTGATATATAGGAGTCTTCGAGCCTTCTAGTTGCCATACGTGTCTGCTATGATTTTTCTAAAAGCATCAGTGAATGATGTGATATTTCTCCTTCTCCAACCAATCCATCTTTTAAATTCTTCCCAAACGTACCTGGTGTAGGAGCATTGAAAGAAGAGATGAGGAACTGTTTCAAGGTCGAAACAGAATCCACATCTTCCATCCTCTCGTACATACCAAGCTTTATTCTTTGTTGTTAATCTTTTTCTATGAACGAGCGGAAGCAAGAATATAGAAATGTATTACCTTTCACCAGGATATGTTGAATAAGAACAGCTGCAGAAAACAACCTCTAAAAATTATCAAATAATTTCTAAAAAAAATTATTATCTTATTACTCCAGAGATCAATCTACCAAACTCCCACAATAGATTTTGCGATTGGATGGGAATGAATTAAAAAATGCTAAAGCATCCCATATCGAATCTGGAACTTTAGTTCTTCCCAAAATTTGTATTACTTTCTAAGACATATAAAATGAAACCTTGGTTTATACCAAGCAAATTACTTCTTTTAAATTTAAATATAAGTGAAAAGAAAAAGATCCATGAAAATGAAAAGGGAATTTTTTAATGCTATCAAATAAAAAGAACCCACAAGTCGAGGAGATCTAAGCTCCGTTCTCTCACAACAAAAAAATATTGAAGAAAATTATACAAGATCGCACATGAAAAAAGGGAAATAGAAAAAACAATCCAAAGAAATACGAAAGCAGACTCGAGTTCTTCCTAAAATATTATTTGCTTTTTCAATTTAGATGGGATGAGGCTTTGAATCAAAGAATGATCAATAATATCAAGGTATATTGTCTCCTGCTTAGACTGATAGATCCAAGAAACATTACTAGATCCTAGATTCAAAATAGAAAAATGAGTTTGGATATAATGTTGATTCAGAAGAATTTAACTCTTTCAGAATTGATAAAGAATGGCGCATTGATTAAGAACCCATTCGTCTGTTTAAAATAAATGATGGGCAATTTATTATGTATCAAACCATAGGTATTTCGTCGATTCATAAGAATAAGCATAAAAAATACCAAGAGCAAATACATGTTTCTAACAATAATTTAGATGAACTTTTTTCACCACATCAAAGAATAATTGAAAATAGAGACAAAAATCATTTTGATTTCTTTATTTCCGAAAATATTTTATCCTTTAGACATCGTAGAAAATTGAGAATTTTTAATTGTTTAAATTCAAAAAAATAGAAATTTTATAGAAAAAAATTCGGCATTTTGGAACGTAAAAAATAACAGCCAAATTTCACATGACAATAACCATCTTTAGGAATAGAAAAATATTAAATTAAAGCTATTTCTTTGGCCTAATTATCGATTAGAAGGTTTAGCTTGTATGAATCGTTATTGGTTTGATACCAATAATGGCAGTCGTTTCAGTATGTTAAGGATACATCTGTATCCACGATTGAAAACTTGTAGATAATACACTTTTTCTATATATCCTATACCCTATATATAGATAATATACATAGGGTATATGAAAGCAAACAAATATAAAGTCGCGTGTCTTATCTCACATTTCATTTTAGTATCCAATATGAAATGAATAATATTTCAATTAGATCTCAAAATGAATCAGCGGAACCTTCTTTATTTTAGGTCTAAATTCTTCGATTCAAAAGGGTACAACCTTTTCTATTACTATTTAAATTGGATTGATTTAATTCAGAAAATTAGGAATCATAAATAAATTTAGATTAGATTATTGTATATACCACATTCAAATTAATGGCATTATTATTGCTTATCGGTAAAATCCATATCTGTAAAAAGCGAAAGGGTACTTTTTTATGGTAAAAAATTCATTCGTTTCGATTATTTCTCAAAAAGAAAACAAAGTCTTTTCATCTCAGAGAGGTTTACGAAAAAATTTTGGGAAAACGTCAATGATTTCTGGCCTATTTGTCAAAAAGAAATAGGGGTAGCTATAAAGAGTTAATTGATGAGTTGGATATTCAAGAGATAAAAACTCGTTAATTTAAAGTGTGATACCATTTGAGCTTAGTTGTTAAAATTTTGATGAACTTCTTTCTTTTTACTTACAACAATGCAAGAGATCTTCGGTTGTATTCTCAAGTCCAATCTTGACGTCATGTGGGCGATGATCTTCAAAATCCTCTCAATCTGCTGTTCTCCCTACTCTTAAAGTGTTTAGGCGTTCAATTTTGGGTTTCCAGACAGCTGAGATGACTTATATATGGGCTACAACAGGGATCAGGAGGAGAAATTAGAGTCGGGCCTCTGTGGGGCTTTAAGTATCCAATTTAGCCCAAAACTTAGACTTAAGTCCAATAATAATAATATAGTCCACTAAAATATTATTACTGCACTGCCGCTCTAATCCCAAATTACGTTATGGGCTCCTTATTATGAGTTCATTAGTTTCCCCATGTTTAAGATATATAATGCCCATTAATTAATTAAGTTACTGACAATTCCATTAATTAATATCTCATCCGAGAGTAGTACCACTCAACCTTGTTATAATGCCGGAGTAAATCCACCTGCAGGGTTTACATGATAATCCTTATGAGCTCCTTAAGAGGACATCATCAACCTATTTAATAGGACACAGATTCCTTCTATAATCAACAGCACACCATAGAGACAACATTATTTCCAACTCACCGAGTTTGTTGATTTAATTACACGTAAATTTCACTCATTGATGAATAAAAGAAATACATACTTACTTATGTGTTGAGGTTATTGTATAGGTGATGCGTGTTTTCTTTGCACGCAAAATTAATCCACAAGTATTAAGAATATCAATTGCAGCTTAAGCAAACGACCAAGTGAATTATCGAGCCCAAAGGACGTCGTATTTTCAATTTAATTATTTAATAAATTAATTGAGACAAGATGTCAATAAGATTTGAGATTTAATTATTAAACTACTAAACAAGTAATTAAAATAGCAAATAAAATAAAATATCACACGAAGAATACAAAAGTGGATCAAGTAGAAGAATAGGTAGCCCTAAGATAATCCAGTTTCACGTATTAATTTTCCTTCTGTGTGTTGATGTCCGACCTTGCCTTGTGGAATATGGACGCATCACTAAACCATGCATATCTACTCTATAGACACAAGTAAACATGTGTGTAATACGTGTGAATAACTTCGGAGCAAGAGATATAATTTCACCCCCCTTTCTAGGTACTATCAGTATCAATTATTTTCCTGGCCAATTAGTACTCTAACCCGATATGATCTCCCTTTATAGTTACTATAAAATTATCCTCTTTAACCTACTTAATAACCCGAATTCAACTCAATTAATAAGTATTCATATAAGATAGTTCTAATGAAGCTTCGGAGTCCCCTCACTTAGAATCATAACATGGAATCCTGTCCAGCGGTGAACGCACTCAATCTACAATCAAGATATATATTCAGACTCTATATACCAATGGAAGATGCACAAAACGACCGTGAATATGGATTAAAAATGCACAATCATATATAAAATAAATCCACAAGTAGTGTTGTATGGAGTTTACACACGAAAGTTCAATTAATTGGTAAAAACCTTCACAACCCTAGTTCTACCAAAAATGCTCTGACCCATGATGTTATGAACAACAATCATGGGTGTTGGATAGATCTTACCCGGATGTCTGGAAAATAAAAGATAAATTAGGAAATGAATAAAACACTAGATGTGGGCATCGTCGCGTCCTTCTCCATCTTGAATCCTCCTCTTGGTTCTCCTCTTGATTCCACAAACGAATCTTCAAAGTGATGGATGGATGGAGGAAAGGATGTGGATGATGGTTGGGGGTTGAACCCCCCTTGTTGGGTGTAGGATGTTTGTGTGGCTCTCACCAATCCGATCTTCCCTAATATGAATAATGATGTAATCTACATCCCCTTTTATACTTGTAAGCTCTCCTTATGGGCCTATGGAGAGCTTTTTCTTACAAAATACGAAAATACATGCAATGGGATGTAAAACACATGACACACACTGAGTGGTGTAAAAACACGCACAAATTCGGAAATTTTTGGAAATTCTCGCTGGCAGCTGCGTGATTTCACGATTTTGAGCATAACTTCCTCTTCAAAACTTCGATTTGAGTGATTCTTACGCTCACGCGATCCACTCTTTCTTGGATTTATGTCCATATAAATAACTTATAGAAACTCCAACATTTGAATGTGTAACAAGTAATTCAAAGTGACACAGCCGTTCTGTTTGGCACAGTTTGCGCGACGTTACCACTTTAATCTTAACTTTCTCATTTGGATTCCGATTGAGGTGTTCTTTAGGACAAAACGATCCTCTTTTCAGTGGCTTTCCAATCATGTATCATACTTCCCATTCAGAGCTACAAAAAAATACAGAAAAATTACACAAGTTGGATGTGCGTTTTTCAGCATTCATACACAAATTGCACATTTTCTCCAACTTTGCACTTTTGATCATTTTTCCACCTAAAACATAATAAAATACATCAAGTGCACCTTTTTCTCAAAGGTAGTAAGAAAATTAGTGAGGAAAAAAATGGCTATGACAAATACCCCATTCACAATACAATTGTCCTCAACTTAGGTCATGCAACTCTCATTACATGTAATAATCAATTCATAACATACAAGATAAGACAATCACCACCAATTCAAATGCTCCATTCACATATTCTCACGGGAAGTATATATATCACTCAAACTCAAGTGTAAAAGTTGTACACTCATGGGATAAGGTGTTTACGCTCAGATTCAATTTAAGTGCATGTGTAACCATAAGCTTGTCAAGCGTCTCAAACTCTCCACCACTTAAAGTATGATTCGACAATGGGATCAAAAAGGACTTTCATTAGGATGTAATGTTGGCTCTTTGGTAAGGGTAGTAAACATATGGATAAAGTGACTCAATTAGTAGATAATTAAAATCAGGGATCTTTTGTACTGCATGCTCTTCTAATTTTCTTTTTTCTCTTTTCCTTTAAGCTCAACATACTTTTTCTTCTAATTAGTAGATAATTAGAAGAATCTGCATGTGCATGTGCAGATTTTTACACATCAAGGCTATCCAGCTTCATGCTCTTCTAATTTTCTTTTTTCTCTTTTCCTTTAAGCTCAACATACTTTTTCTTCTTTTCTTTCTTTTTCCCTTTCTTGAAGTACCAGTTTCGGGCACTACCTCTAACATCTCAGGGTACCAGTTTCGGACACTACCCCTAAGCAACTTATTTTTAAGCTCATAATCACTTGTACAGCTTCAAATATTTTATTCTTTCCAAACTCCATGAAAGTCAATTCACACACTTTGACACATTTAATTCTCCGCTAAATATAGGAATTTAAGGCTCAAAAAGGATATCAAAGTGGCTATCTTCGTAGGTTACCAAAGAAATAAGGCTTTTAGGCTCAAAAGGTCTAACTATGGACATAAAATTATTTGATAGGAAATTATTTGGCAAAGTGACTCATAATTATCAAAGATGGCCTAAAATCATATCCCATTATCTAACATAACATGCGGTCTCAAGTAAGACATGAGGCAAGTTCTAGAATACACACACAAGAACGATACTCACCAGAAAGAAATATCATGTGATTATGTAACATGATCAACGAGGCTCAAAATCTCACATGGGTTTTTAACAAGTAATAGAACACTTTTCATGGTAAGCAATATTCCACAAGTACACATAGAACTTCATATCACAATATAACTCAAGTACAATTCCTTCATCAATTTCAAGAGCATATGAATTTTATGCACAATTTAAAAATATAAGATCATATGAATCACAACCATAAACTTAATCCTTCTACTCCATGAATTAAAAGCTCACATAAAAATTAGAATAAGAAAACGAGAGCACCTGATTTCTTCAATGTATGCACGAGCTCCTCTAGTTGTTCTACTTGATCAGGTTAAGCCTCAGTGTAAAACTCGTCTTGCAACTCTTTTACCTTTGCTATTATCAAAACTCAAGCACACCTCATCATCACAGATTCATCAATAATAAAATAGGAGAACTATAATAAAAACTTAATTGACTATCTAATCGACTCCACACACTAGATACACCAACACAACACACTAAATATTAGGTAAGTTGTAAAAAATCGACATATCAACACTGGTTAAAATGTTAATATGCCACAAAAAATCAACCTCCTAACAAACAAACAACCAACGAAAGGAAAAATTATACACTTGGTGCTCATATAGTGCTCATAAGACGAGGTAAGTACATCACACCCCCTCCCAAACTTAGTAAAAACGTAAGTCGAAACTAAGTTTGAAAAGAAATGTAATTGCCGAAACGTGAGCACCTCAAATATAATAAAGAAATAAAATAGAAGGGACAAACCCCCAACAGTCGCTCATGTTTAACGTCGGAGAGTCATGACTGATAAAAGTCTTAATCAACTAGAAATAATAAAATCAATAATAACAGTCGTCCCCGGCAACGGCGCCAAGAACTTGATGCGCATTTTCTTTGCACGCAAAATTAATCCTCAAGTATTAAGGATATTAGTTGCAGCTTAAGCAAGCGACCAAGTGAATTATCGAACCCAAAGGACGGCGTATTATCAATTTAATTATTTACTAAATTAATTAAGACAAGATGGTAATAAGATTTGAGATTTAATTATTAAACTACTAAACAAGTAATTAAAATAGCAAATAAAATAAAATATTACTTGAAGAATACGAAAGTGGATCAAGTAGAAGAATAGGTAGCCCTAGGATAATCCAGTTTCACGCATTAATTTCCCTTCTGTGTGTTGACGTCTGACTCTGCCTTGTGAAATATGGACGCATCACTAAACCATGCATATCTACTCTATAGACATAAGTAAACATGCGTGTAACACGTGTGAATAACCTCGGAGCAAGAGATATAATTCCACCCCCTTTCTAGGTACTATCAGTATCAATTATTTCCCTGGACATTAGTACTCTAGCCCGATATAATATCCCTTTATATGTACTATAAAATTATCCTCTTTATCCTACTTAATAACTTGAATTCAATTCAGTTAATAAGTATTCATATATGATAGTTCTAATGAAGCTTCGGAGTCCCCTCACTTAGAATCATAACATGGAATCCTATTCAGTTGTGAACGCACTCAATCTACAATCATGATATATATTTTGACTCTATATACCAATTGAAGATGCACAAAACGACCGTGAATATGGATTAAAAAGGCACAATTACATATAAAATAAATCCACAAGTAGTGTTGTATGGAGTTTACTCACGAAAGTTTAATTAATTGGTAAAAACCTTCACAACCCTAGTTCTACCAAAAAGGCTCTAGCCCATGATGTTACGAAGAATAATCATGGGTGTTGGATAGATCTTACCCGGATGTCCGAAAAATACAAGATAAATTAGAAAATAAATAAAATCCTAGATGTGGGTATCGTCGCATCCTTCTCCGTCTTGAATCCTCCTCTTGGTTTTTCTCTTGATTCCACAAACGAATCTTCAAAATGATGGATGGATGGAGAAAAGGATGTAGATGATGGTTGGGGGGTGAAACCCCTTGTGGGGTGTAGGATGGTTGTGTGGCTCTCTCCAATCCAATCTTCCCCAATATGAATAATGATTTGATCTACATCCCCTTTCATACTTTTAAGCTCTCCTTCTGGGCCTAGAAAGAGTTTTTTCTTAGAAAACACGAAAATACATGCAATGGGATGTAAAACATGCAACACACACTGAGTGGTGTAAAAACACGCACAAATTCTAAAATTCTCGAAAATTCTCTCTGGCAGCTGCGCGACTTCACGAATGTTAGCATAACTTCCTCTTCAAAACTTCGATTTGAGTGATTCTTGCGTTCACGCGATCCACTCTTCCTTGGCTTTCTATTCATATAAATAACTTACATAAACTCTAATATTTGTATGTGTAAATAGTAATGCAAAGTGACACAGTTGTTCTATTCGGCACACCTTGCGCGACGTTACCTCTTTGATCATAACTTTCTCATTTGGATTCCGATTGAGGTGTTCTTTACGCCAAAACGATCCTCTTTTCAGTTGTTTTTAAACCATGTATCACACTTCCCATTCAGAGCTCCAAACGAACACAAAAAAATTATACAATTTGGACATGCATTTTTAAGCATTCATACACAAATTGCACATTTTCTCCAACTTTGCACTTTTAATCCTTTTTCCACCTAAAACACAATAAAACACCTCAATTGCATATTTTTCTTAAATATATTGAATATAAAATACTTGTGCTAATATATATCAATAATTCTCATCAAACAGGTGTTAAATTGGATACTAAAACAAGCTTATTTTCACTCTCATCAATAGGGATTAAGAGCACGAACATTCATAATAACAGAGATCAAATTCTTATATATAGTCAGTATAAGTCGAAAGATTTCAAGCGGGCCTACTCAATACACACAAAGTGCACTAATGTGATTTTATGGTAACTAATACCAAATCACACTATAACTATCTCGATAGATAGTCTCCGTCTATCTCGATTGTTAGCATTTATTTATACTTTATAAGGAAACCGATAATATGATCTTCTGCGTGTTGTCGCACAATATGTTATCTACAGTATAAAGTAAGTGGACTATTGCATTGACATATAAATAAATTATAAGATGCAATCATTTGATCGGTCCTTGTTGGACAGGTGTTATTCGGGCAGAGTCAAGAATGCCTCCTTGGTTCGGGACGAAGCCAAGCCGATACATACGAGGTAGCCAAAGGCATCAACAGGTAGTTCCTAACTCATAGCATCGAGCTCAAGGAAGTGAGGAATGAAGGAGAGCCGGGTGAGCCAATTTTCTCAGCGCTCGGGGCAAGGGAATGATTCTCATTTCAAATATTGTTAAAACATTGTTCATACTAAAGTTAGACTTTTAGTATACAATCCAACAATATATATATACATATATATATATATATATATTATAATATTATATTATTATTATGGATAAACATCATTCAACCTTATCCATTTATTATAGATATACATTATTCAATCTTTTTCATTTATTATAGATAGACATCATCTAATCCTATTCATAGTAGATAGACATCATATAATCTTATTATTATTATAGATAAACATGTAATACTTAATAATTAAGAAATAATATATTTATATATAAAAAATAACTTTAAAAGTAAAACTTACGTGAACGTAAATTATTAAATATTCGGGTGTTACAAAAGTGATTAAAGAAAAGTAATATCCATATAATTGAATTATTTCGCGAATAATTTATTGAAATAATAAATAACGATAACATTTTTAATAAAAAGTGATAAATGATAAAAAAAAAGTGATAAACGTTTAATTAAAATTTTATGAATAATTTATAGAATAAATAAAAAAGTGATAACATATTTAATATAAAGTGATATTCAATTTAGATAAAGTGATAACTAAATAGTTGGATTATTTTATATCCAATTAATAATAATAATAATAATAACAACAACAATAATAATAATATTTGATATTTTTTTAATTAAAAGTGAGTTATAATGAAAAAAAAGAACTGTTTTGAATTAAATCATTGGCAACAGTTGCTGATAAATTGAGTTGGTTAGTTTGGGAGTGTTTATTAATTTTTAAACAAACAGAGTCCTATTTAATTAGTAGTTTTCTTTTAATATAATTTAAAATATATTTAATTAGGTTAATGGATAGTTCGTCTAATGAATTAGGATCTGTGAGATGGTCTCACGCAAGACCTATCCTTAATAAAGGCTAATCAGAAGATCACATTAATCGATGGATAACCACAACGATAAAGTAAATCACAAGGTGAAATTGCAGTTATAGCCTAAAAATATTTAATACACTTTTATTTAAATTTCAACTTCACATTTACTATTTGCACAAATATATTAATAAAAGTCATTTTTTGACATACTTTTAGAAGTAGTTTGATATTTTTGGATAATAAAAAAATTATAAAGTATATTACATGTTAAAAATGGATGACAATTTTGAAATTAAAATGTATTGTGCTGATATTAGTGAAGAGTGTCATTTCCTTTTATGGTACAGTAAAGTTGATATTGAGATAAACTAAAATGAAATGTGTAAAGTTTAAGTTGGGATGAAAGGAGTATAAAATTATAAGAATAAATATTATATTAAATGATAAGGTAAAAATTTTAATAAATATATTTATGTAGTAGTTTCCTTATTTAATTTTTTAAAAAAGTGTTAATAGGCTAAACTAATCAAAACAATATTGGCAAAAATCAATATCAATACTTTTTAAACTTTATTTCTTTTTTAATTTCATGGTACTCATAAGGATCAAAATTCTCTTGTAGGGAAAAATTGTATAAAAACGACACATGATCCAATATAGTAACCGACATGGGAGCCGATACGATAACTGAAACGGGTATCAATATGGTAATCGACACGGGAGCCGATACGTACATTAACCAACATGGATTTTTTACAACATAGTTTCTACACTTTGTTTTCTACTTAATTTTCTTCATTTCATTACCAATATCAGAATCGACATCCGTATCGACATCGGAACCGACATCCATACGACATGGGAACCAACACACACTTCTATAACTCACCTACATGATAAATTGGGTATTATAAGTTGAACGTTAGGGTTATTAAGGACCAAAAAATGACACTTGGTAAAAATTGATATAAAAGATATTTATTGTTGGTAAAAATTTTGAAGAATAAAATTTGGTTAATTTTTCAAGGGGGTAGATGATCAGAGTGAAAATAAGCGTGTTTTAGTGTCCAATCTAACACCTTTTTGATGGAAATTGTAGTCATATATTAGCACAAGTATCTTATATTCAATATATGTGAGAAAAATGTGCACTTGAGGTGTTTTATTATATTTTAGGTGGAAAAAATATTAAAAGTACAAAGTTGGAGGAAAGGTGCAATGTGTGCTAGAATGCTGAAAAATAAACGTACAAATTGTGTAATTTTTCTATATTTGTGTGGAGTTCATAAATAGAATTATGATACATGGTTGGATAGCTACAGAAGAGAGGATCGTTTGGGCATAAGGAACACTTCAATCAGATTCCAAATGAGAAAGTTATGATCAAAATGGTGACGTCGCTCAAGCTGTGCCACTTTGCATGACTTGTTACATATTCAATTGTTATAGTTTCTGTAAGTTCTTAATATGTACAGAAAGCCAAGGAAGTGATGGTCGTGGGAGCACAAGAATCACTCAAATTAGAGTTCGGATGTGGAAGTTATACGTGAAACGGTGAGACTGCGCAAGCTACCACAGTGTGGTTCGACCACCACACGAGTGGTTCGATCACTATGTCGTGGTCGAACCAGAAGCCTGATAGGTCGCACCATAAGCCTGAACAGTGCCAGATCCGTATTTTTACACCCAAAGTGTGTGTATTTTCGTGTTTTCCAAGAAAAAGTCAATCCTAGGTCCATAAGGAGAGCTTACAAGTATAAAAGGAGATGTGGATCGCATCATTATTCATTGGATTGGAGGAACCACAACACAATCATCCTACACCCCAAAAGGGGGGATCACTCCCCAACCATCATCCATATCCTTTCCTCCATCCATCCATCACTTTAAAGATTCTTCTATGGAATCAAGAGGAGTATCAAGAGGAGGATTCAAGACGGAGAAGGACGTGACGACTCCCACATCCAGGGTTTCCTTCATTTCCTAATTTATTTGTATTTTTCAGACATATGAGAAGATCTATCCAACCCTCTTGAACGTTTTTTGAAACATCATGGGCTAAAACCGTTTTGGTAAATCTAGTGCTTTGAAGGTTTTATGAATTAATTAAACTCTCTTGTGTGTCCTCAATACAACACTACTTGTTGATTGATTTTATATATGATTGTGCTTTCTTAATCCATATTCAAGGTCGTTTTGTGCATCTTTAATTGGTGTATAGAGTCTGAATATATATCTTGGTTGTAGATTGAGTGCGTTCACCGCTGAACAGGATCCCATGTTATGATTCTAAGTAAAGGGACTCCGAAGTTTATTAAAACTGTAATATATGAATTTTTATTAATTGAATTGAATTCAGGTTAATAAGTATGATAAAGAGAGTAATTTTATAGTACCTATAAAGGAAGATTATATCGGGTTAGAGTACCAATCCTAGGGCAAAATAATTGATACTAATAATACCTAGAAAGGGAGGGGTGAAATTACGTCTCTTGCTCCAAGGTTATTCACACGTGTTACACACTTATTTACATTTGTCTATAGAGTAGATTTGAATGGTTTAGTGATGCGTCCATAGTCCACAAGGCAGAGACGGCCTGCACTTGAGAGGGAAGTTAAGTAGTAAAATTGGATTACCCTAGAGCTACCTATTCTCCTACTTGATCCACTTTTGTATTCTTATAGTGTTATTTTATTTTATTTGTTATTTAAATTTAGTATTTTTGGTTATAATTAATTCCACAACTCTTATTGTCTTTCGTTTTAATTAATTTAGTAAATAATTAAATTGATAATACGCCGTCCTTTGAGTTCGTTATTTAACTTGGTCACTTGCTTAAGCTACAACTGATATCCTTAATACTTGGGGATTAATTTTGCATACAAAGAAAACGCGCATCAAGTTCTTGGCGTTGTTGACGGGGACAGCTTTTATTATTAGTTTATTATTTCTAGTTGATTAAGAATTTTATTCGTTATTATTTATTTCTATATAACCTTAAATTTTTCTGAGGTACTTGTACACTAGGAAAAGGAGAGGAAGAAAAGACGGAATAACACATTGAGCTAAACATGACCGGAGCAAGGTAGAATCCGGATAATATTACCATACGTAAAATTTTCACGAACTATGGGATTGGTAACATGGGTTTGATAAGAGCAAGGGGGAAGATGATGATTTTGAGATATATCCCGCTCTTATTAACATGTTAGAGAAGAATATTTTTTCTGGAGGTTGTTTTGAAGATCCATGTCAGCATCTCAAAAGATTTCTTGGTTATGCAAACACTCAAAAGGGTTCTGGAGCTAATGATCATGCTAGACGGATTGCCCTATTCAAGTTCTCGTTAATTGATAGAGCAAAAGATTGGTATGAGACTCTTGAAGCCACAGATTGCACTACATGGGACCAACTGCAGCAGAAGTTCTTAGAGAGATACATGTCACCCTCAAGGATCTTAAGAAAAATGTAAGACATCGCCCAATTAGTTATGAATCAGGATGAGAAAGTTCATGAGGTGTGGGATAGGTTTAAAGACATGCTCAGAAGGTGCCCACAGCATGGGATTTCTAAGGCTGAATACATAAGTATCTTATACTATGGATTGGATTGTGAGTCACGTATTCTTATTGATCCATCGTCAGGTGGAGCGCTGTTATCTAAGACATCACTTAAAGCAGAAAAGTTATTTGAAGATATCTCTATGAATTCACGTGACTGGCCTACGGAGAGAGTAAGAGGATCATATGTGCTTTGCAAGGTAGCGAAGGTTGAACATCAAGTGGAGAAGCCGAATAGGGATGATGAGATCGTCTCTAGTTTAGCTAATATCAACAAGCTACTTGAGTCCCAGCAGAAGCAGATTACAGAGTTGACACAAAGGAGGCCTAGTATCCAGCAGCAAGAAGTGAAGGCCAGTGTTGAAGACACTCTCAATTGATACATGGCTAGGAATGTTGCAAGGGTTGACCGCATCGAGGCTACTATGAATGCTAAGGATGCAGATTTATCTAAGCAGTTGAAGGACCTTACTTTGATTATGGGGCAGATGGCCGGGAACGTGAATCAATTGACACAAACGTTGGAGAAAAGAATATTCCCGAAAGAGTTCCATGCCATCATGTTAAGGTTCGAAACACAGTATGAGGGACCGAGGATGCCAGAAATGAATTTTGAAACTTTAGGAGCTCGATTCGACCAGGGTTCGACCAAGCAAGCAGGTCGAACCAAGCACCTGGGCAACCTCCGTAGCATCCAGACAGACGGTTCGACCAACACCACAGTGGTTCGACCAACCCTGAAGGTCAAACCACGGTCGAACCAGCCTGTCCGCGACCCTCTATTTTTTCTGAAGTCGGGTTCGACCAACACCACTATGGTTCAACCAACCTCGGTGGTCGAACCATGGTCAAACCAGCCTGTACGCAGCACCTTATTTTTTTTACGCACGGTTCGACCACAACCATCATATTTCGACCAACCCTGTTAGTCGAACTGTGGTAGAATCGACTTGTCTGAGAGAGAACACACTTTCTAAAGCACGGTTCGACCACTACACACCTGGTTCGACCAGCACCCATGGTTGAACTGAGGTCCAACTGCCTCGTTCGACATCATTTTTCACGCGTAATGCTCTACCTGATGTTAATGCTACTCCAGTGTCATCCCAAGGACAGAATACTGAACTTATAGCGGAAAAGAAATGGGAAAGAGCAAAGAGGTTGAGAGTCTAGAAGCTTAGACTGCAGATGGATAATGAAGATATGGTTTTCTCTCTTGATCAAGCAATAAGGATGCCCATGGAGACTCAATCATGCAAGAGCATAGATGTGATTTCTAACTTGTTTAATCTTAATATGACAGATGATTCTGAATTTAAGTGGAAGATTGACAAGGGGGAGTTTAGACAGCCATGGGAGGAAAAAAATTCTGAGGATGATACACTTGTGACCAAGAAAGGTGAGGTGCTGAATGTAGACAAGAAGAGGGAAAAAAAATATTTGAAGGTGAGGATGCGAGAAGACCACAATCTGATCTAGTATTTCAAAAGGTTATAGCCGTCGTGACTCTCATACGTTAAATATGAGCGCATGTTGGGGGCTTGTCCCTTTCATTTTATTGCTTTATTATTTCTTTCGTGTGAGTGAGGAGTTATTATATTTGAAGTGCTCACGTCTCGTCAATTACATCTCTTACAAACTTAGTTTCGACTTATGTTTTTACTAAATTTGGTGGGGTGTGATGTACTTACCTCATCTTATGAGCACCAACTTATGAGCACCAAGGGTATAATTTTTCTTTTCGATGGTTGTTTGTTTGTTAGGAGGTTGATTTTTTACGGTGTATTAATATTTTAACTGGTGTTGATATGTCGATATTTTACAACTTACCTAATGTTTAGTGTGTTGTGTTGGTGTGTTTAGTGTGTGGAGTCAATTATATAATCAATTGAGTCTTTCTCATAGTTCTCATATTTTATTATTGATGAATCATTTGATGATGAATGTGTTTGAGTTTTGATGATAGAAAAGGTAAAAGAGTGGCAAAATGAGTTCTACGCTGAGGAGCACGTGCATACGTTGAGGAAAAATCAGGTGCCTTCATTTCTTTTATCTAATTTTTATGTGTGCTTTAAATTCATGGTGTGGAAGGATTGAGTTTTTGTTTTTGGTGATCCATGTGAGCTTATTTGTTTAAATCGTGCTTGAAATTCTTATGCTCTTGAAATTGATGAAGGAAGTGTACTTGAGTTATGTTGTGGTATGAAGTTCTATATGTACTTGTGGGATATTACTTACCATGAAAGGTGCTCTGTTACTTGTTAAAAACACTTGTGAGATTTTGAGTCTCGTTGATCATGTACATAATCACATGATATTTCTTTTCTGGTGAGTATCGTTCTTGTGTGTGTATTCTAGAACTTGCCTCTTGTCGTACTTAAAACTACATGTATGTTAGATGATGGGAAATGATCTAAGGCCATTCTTGAATTTATATGTCACTTAGCCAAATAATTTCCTACTAATAATGTTTATCCGTAGTTAGCCACGTTGAGCCTAAAAACATCATTATTTGGCAGCCTACGAGAAATAGCCACTTTGAGCATCTGATTATTTTGAGCCTCGATTATCCTTCTAGAAAAGAATTAATGGCTATAGAGTTTGATATCAGCTTGGCAAGGAATGAAATTGGTATTGAAACAGTGATTGAGCTTGAAAATGCATCTAAGGAGAATCATGGAGTAATGCTTAAATCTAGTACTCCACTGAAATAAACACCCTAGGGTTGTGCTTAAATCTAGTACCCTATGGAGGATGCGCGAGGTAGTGCCCAAAATTGGTACCTCGAGAGAAAAGAATAAAAGAAGGAAAAAATATTGTGCTTGAAAGAAAAGAAAAAGTGAAAAAGTTGAGGGGGATAATGTGCTTAATTGAAGTGAGCAAGAAGAATGAAAGATCGAGAGAGACTGCAGGCTTGATTTATCCGAGTTTTGAGTCACTATCCATATATTTCCTACCTTAACCGAAGAGCCAACATTACATCCAAAAGAAAAGTCCTTTTTGATCATATTTTCGAATTATACTTTTAGTGGTGGAAAGTTTGAGACTTTTGGCAAGCTTATGGTTACGCATGCACTTGAATTGAATATGAGCGTAAACACCTTAACCCATAAGTGTACATCTTTTACACTAGAGTGAAAGTGATATATACTTCCCGCGAGAACATGTCAATTGAGCATTTGAATTGGTAGTGATTGTCTTAACTTGTATGCTCTGAATTGATTATTACATGTAATGAAAGTTGCATGAACTAAGTTGAGGACAATTGTATTTTGAATGGGGTATTTGTCATAATCCTTGTTTCCCCGCTAATTTTCTTACTCTCTCTATCTCTCATTATTTTTATTTTGTTGCCTCGAGACGAGCAACGGGTAAGTTTGGGGGATTGATGAGAGTAAAAATAAGCATGTTTTGTCTCCAATCTAACACCTTTTTGATGGGAATTGTAGTCATATATTAGCACAAGTATCTTATATTCAATATATGTGAGAAAAAGGTGCACTTGAGGTGTTTTAATATGTTTTAGGTGGAAAAAGGATTAAAAGTGCAAAGTTGGAGAAAAGGTGCAACGTGTACTAGAATGCTGAAAACTCACGTCCAACTTGTGTAATTTTTCTGTATTTGTGTGGAGTTCAAAAATTGAATTGTGATACATGGATGGAAACCAGAGAAAAGAGGGTCGTTTTGTCATAAGGAACACTTCAATCGGATTCTAAATGAGAAAGTTATGATCAAAATGGTGACGTCGCGCAAGCTGTACCGAACAGAACGGCTGTGCCACTTCGCATGACTTGTTACACATTCAATTGTTGGATTTTTGTAAGTTCTTATATGTATAGAAAGTCAAGGAAGAGAAGATCGCGTGAGCACAAGAATCACTAAAATCAGAGTTTGGATGTGGAATTTATACGAAAACGGTGAGACTGCACTAGCTGCCACAGTGTGGTTCGACCACGACACGAGTGGTTCGACCACAGTTTCGTGGTCGAACCAGAAGCCTGATAGGTCGAACCATAAGCCTGAACAGTGCCAGATCCATATTTTTACACCCAAGTGCATGTATTTTGGTGTTTTTCAAGAAAAAGCTCATCCTAGTTCCATAAGGAGAGCTTACAAGTATAAAAGGGGGATGTGGATCACATCATTATTCATTGGATTGTAGGAACCACAACACAATCATCCTACACCCCACAAGGGGGGATCACCCCCAACCATCATCCACATCCTTTCCTCCATCCATCAATCACTTTTAAGATTCATCCATGGAATCAAGAGGAGAACCAAGAGGATGATTAAAGACGGAGAAGGACGTGACGACTCCCACATCTAGGGTTTCTTTCGTTTTCTAATTTATCTTGTATTTTACGGACATATGGGTAAGATCTATCCAACCCCCATGAACGTTCTTCGAAACATCATGGGCTAGAACCATTTTGGTAAATCTAGGGCTTTAAAGGTTTTATGAATTAATTAAACTCTCTTGTGTGTCCTCCGTATAACACTACTTGTGGATTGATTTTATATATGATTGTGCTTTCTTAATCCATATTCACGATCATTTTGTGCATCTTCAATTGCTATATAGAGTCAGAATATATATCTTGGTTGTAGATTGAGTGCGTTCACCGCTGAACAAGATTTCATGTTATGATTCTAAGTGAGGGGACTCCGAAATTTCATTAGAATTGTCATATATGAATGTTTATTAATTGAATTGAATTCGGGTTAATAAGTAGGATAAAGAGAGTAATTTTATAGCACCTATAAAGGGAGATCATATGGAGTTAGAGTACCAATCCTAGGGGAAAATAATTGATACTGATAGTAACTAGAAAGGGGGTGAAATTATGTCTCTTGCTCCAAGGTTATTCGCACGTGTTACAGGCTTATTTGCTTGTGTCTACATAATATATTTACATGGTTTAGCGATGCGTTCATAGTCCACAAGGCATAGTCGGTCTGCACTTGAGAGGGAAGTTAAGTAGTAAAACTGGATTACCTAGAGCTACCTATTCTCCTATTTGATCCACTATCGTATTTTTCTAGTGCTATTTTATTTTATTTGTTATTTAAATTTAGTATTTTAGTTGATAATTAATTCCACAACGCTTATTGCCTTTCGTCTTAATTAATTTAGTAAATAATTAAATTGATAATACGCACCCCTAATTTTACTAAACACCCTCACAAATAAACAAGACTATAATACCCTTAATTAATAAGACATAAATACCCTTTTTAAAATTATTCATTATTCCAACTCAAAACTTCTAAATATAAGCGTCCACAAACCCTAGACATAAATCCATGTGTGGCAATCAAATTTTTATTTTTAACTTGTTAACCAAATATGGTGTTTAGTATGTGTTTTGGAAATTAAAATTTAAAAAACCATGTGAGGGATTGTACAAGTAAATGGAATCGGATAGGAGAGTATTGACCAAACAGAATGGGTCATTTGATTAGCTAATTACGGTGAAT
The DNA here is from genome assembly GCA_023678885.1 of Pogostemon cablin. Classification (NCBI taxonomy): domain Eukaryota; kingdom Viridiplantae; phylum Streptophyta; class Magnoliopsida; order Lamiales; family Lamiaceae; genus Pogostemon; species Pogostemon cablin. The sequence goes on along the minus strand of CM042978.1, from coordinate 9,685,801 downwards.
TCAGGCATTAGATGAGCAAAAGGGGTGTTCTTTCTGATCTTCTAGTCGAGATATTGGAGGAAGTGGGAGTGGAAGACGAGGCTGGAGGGTCATTCATCATGACCGAGAGAGGAGAATGATGGGTGAATCGAACGAGGGATGTGATGGGAAGCTTGGAAAGTGTATCAATGGAAGCGGTTGCACATTTCATCCGCCTTACTTTCCTTGATTTTTTCTCCATTATCTGCATCCATGGAAGTTTTGTTTTCCAAATACTCCACTATGAAAGAGAATCCAGATATAAATTCTAATTATTAATAATATTTTTATTTTGTTTCAGAACTGAATACTGCTTCATATAAATCCCAATGAAAATGGCATGAAAATGTACCTTATGAATTATGTATATATGGTGTTTAAGATAATAAAGGGTAGAAATAACATAAATGGGGTATGTTTAGTAAAAGATATATATTTCATTCTATTATATGAGATACATTTAGTAATTTGGGGGTTTGTTTAGTCAAGGTACAAATAGCCACACCCATTTTTCAATTTTCCTTTTTTAAAACACATGTATCTCAATTTTGTTCTTCTTAAAAGAAAAATTTAAAGGTGTTGATTCTATATTGGTTGGGACATTTATGACTATAAACATTATTTGTCTTCTTAATTTGATTGAATCTTCTTATATATTAAAATAAAGAATCCTCTTATTTGCACACCTCCTATTATTAAATACACATTATATTATTATATAATTAAAATTTATAATTTTAAAATGTCTAAATTACCCTTAATTGATTAACTAAACACTTTTAATTCAATAAATACACACCTAATTTAAATAAAAAATCTTACATAAATTATATCTCTATCATCTTATCTTCATATCTATTTGCTGCTCAGTCATCTTAAAAACCTAAAATTGAACAACTCTCTCTGATCTCCGTTCAACTTAGTTTCTCCAATTTCAATTTATTTACAATTTTTTGTTTTTGTTTTTAATTTCAATTTAATTAATACAACTGCGTAGTTAAGAAAAAAAGGAACCAATTTCGCTGAAGCTTTTCCCATAATCATGTTTCATTTTTCAATTTAAGTTCTACTTTCAAGTTTCATCATTGCCGTCTAATATTTTGAGAGATTAAATATTTGCCCTTTACTTTTACCGAAGGTCTTTCATATTTTCTGAATTCTCGACATAGATAAATGAATTGGGATCTGGGTATTTAGGAGTGAATGAGATAGGTGAATTTTTTGAGAGAGAAAGAGGAAAATTATGAATTTAATTCAAATGTGAAAGTGGGATTTGGATGACTAGTGAATAGAAGAGTTGAATAAGAAGTCAGTAAAAAGATGAGGGGAGAATTAATGACTCCAGTATAGGAGTATTGTAGAATTTGAAAGAGAAAGAGAGATGTTGGGGTAGCTGGTGGTGGTCTTCGACAATTTTGAAACAGAGTGGCGACGATGGTTGTGGAGGATGAATTAATACTTATTTTAATATTGGAGTATTTATTTATTATATAAATAAGTGTGCATAATTTTGAATTTAAAAGGGTATTTTTGAAATTTTATGGGATGTGTATATAATAAAATTAATAAAAAGATAAAATAAAGAGATGTGTATTTAAAAAAAAGGGTTGTACTTAATAAAAAGGGGTGTCCAATTAACAACACTCTAAAATAAAATACATTTCCAAATTTAAATTTTATAAATTGTGAGGTGTAAAGCATAGGTTATTAGAGTATTTATGATTTTTAAACTTTCGTGAGATGGCCTATATTGGTTGGGTCATTTACGATTTTTTAGTTCTTGGTATTTATAATTTTTTAGGAGAGGATTCTAATATTTGTGAGACGATTCTTAGGAGATACTATTTACAAACACTACAATCATATTATTTTTGGATTACTTAGTTTTGTTTAATTACTTTACTTCAATTGATTGTATTAAAATTAAATAATTATATCAATATTATTATAATTTTTTTAAAGTATATATATATTCTGTTTAGGTGAGTCTGGTGTGAATCGGGTTCACGTGTAAACCATGTTTTTGCAGGTTTACTTTTTAGTATATATAAAAAATTATTCTTTAAAGAGTAATATTTTTATTAAGAAGAGTAATAATTCATCTCTCTAAAAAATATTTTTTTATGTACTAAAAAGTAATTGATAGATCATAGTTTACAATAATTTGAAGAGTAATTTTTTTATTGAGAAGAATGTTAGATAATTTCTATCATTTGTTTACATAAAACGAATTTTATGTTTGTGATATCATTTAAAATATTAAGCTATACATACGTAAAATTTCTTATATATAATTTTGATTTTATTATAATTTATAAACTCTAAATGTATATAATTACATTAAGAATGGATACAATTATTTAAATACATATAAAATTCAATAAGTAATACAAGTTTAATTTTTTTTTTCCAAAACTTAATTTCATCCATTAATCAAATTTCTTGCAATTTCTTTTTTATAATCTACATCTACATAATGTTAATAATTTATAATTGTGTAACATACAAAACTTAAGCACCTATTCATTATTTTTCATCAAGTGCAATTTATTAAATTATTTACTTTTAAACAAATTTTGCTTCACAAATCAAGTTTTTTTAATTAACTTATTAATTCTTAGAAGATTTTGAAACTTCTAATTGGTGTATACGATTTCCGAAATTTCATCCACTACTAATTTGAGAACATCTTTTTTGCTAAGACTAATAGTTTTTTTATGGTAACAATATTTTGCTCGACAAATTAAATCTTTTTTTAATTTCTTTTTTCTAAGAATTTTTACGTCTATATTCTATTTATACATGTGTACAATCAATATTATTTAGTTAATCTCATATATTTTGAATATTTTTCTTTAAAATTATGACGCCTCTTCGATTTAATTCTATCTCTAAAATAGTATTGGATAAAGAGACATTACATATCCAGATTAAGATTGTGAAGTGATGAGATACCTACAAAGATGGTATTGGTGGTCAATAGTTATTTATCGATTTGATTTTAATTTATCAGCAGGTATTCTTAATATTAAATTAAATCTATTTTATTTAATTATTTATTTTAATTTTTTTTCTAATAAAAATAGAGGAATATAATTCAAGCTACGTTACATAAGAAGGTTCTTAAAAAATTCAATTTTATTTTATGTGAGGGATATTCGTATATCATTAGAAATTTTGAAGTGGGTGATATCACCAGCAATTTGATGATGACATCTTATTCTTTCAAGCTAAGCTTCCACAAATACACCGTGCATAAACAATTAGAATATTTTGTTTTAAATAAGAGTGGTCATATATTTATTAATTTTTCTACAGGCAAGTCTTAGAGCATTGATGAAGATAGACTGTTAATCGATATTTCAATATTATAATTTGTTTATTATCTATTTTTATTATATATGGTACAAATCTATATTTATTGAATAAATTAATTAAATACCCTAAATTATTTTGAAAAATGGCGTTTAGATGTGATAAGAATTGTCACCCTCATTGGAAAAATACAAATGTTGATGTGAAAGCTGACAAACCAACATAGAGGATTGTTATTGAATTTAAAAGATGAACAATACGATATTTTTAAATTATAATCATTAAAATTTACATTTTTCTAATTCATACACTGTCACGCCCTAGTTTTCAATAAAAAGAAAGGGAGATTTATTCGTGATTCTTTGATAATATTAACTTTCAATGGGGCATGAACAAAATATTCACATACATAACTTCTCATGAAAACATATAACTTTTGGAATCCCTTATCGATTCCACTTGAACATTACATTTGGTAAGACATCGTGACTCATTACCCGTGAAATATCACAATCAATCCATGCATATTTATATTAACGTAATTTATGAGCAGTATAAATAAATGAGAAATAAATTCCCCCCTTGCAAAACATTTTCTCTCTCTTGAATGTGATATAAGAAATTAGAAAGAGTAATATGTATATGTGTACGTGAGTGAGTATATATATATATATATATATATATATATATATACTACAACGAAAAACTTGGAGGCCAAGTTTAAGATTGCCAAAGTTGTTCTTATCGAATGCTACCCTTTAACCACCACGTCGGCATTCCTTATTATCAAGTTACGTTTGCTATAAAAAAAATATGTGGTTAATTTTAAATATATACAGCATATACCATTATATATAAACATAAATTATTTATCGAAAATATAACACATTTAAATTAATTTTATATAAACATAAATCCACAAAAAGATAGTTTCAGAAATATTGGGGTGTTACAATCTATCCCCCTAAAAATAATTTTGTCCTCGAAATTCAGATAACTTCTCACTTTTAAAGAATTGAGGTAAATAATAAGCACTTTTAAAAAATTGAGGTAAATAATAAAATAAATATTTATGTACCTTAAAGCTGACGTCGAGTATCAGGTGGATGCGTAACGAGTATCATTAGAAAATCATTTTATTTTTAAAATTAAAATCCACATAATTGTAGGTACGTAAATAATTTATTTAAAAAAATACGAGTCCACAGAAATGTAGAACCACTCTGATATCATCTGTCACGCCCCAATTTTCAATAAAAAGAAAGGGAAATTTATTCATAATTCTTTGATAATATTAACTTTCAATGGGGCATGAACAATTTAATAAAATGATAAAATATTACAAATCATTAGAAAATTTCATTGAAAATCTTTCACACAATGCATCCGCCCCCGGTACGCCGACGCAGCCTCAAACTGAAAAGAGCTTGGAGTGGAAAGGGTGAGCGAACCACAGCTCAGTGGGAAATAATATTCATCAAATATTAAATACGTACATGCAAGAAACGAAATATTCACATACTTGAACTTCTCATGAAAACGTATAACGTTTGGAATCCCTTATTGATTCCACTTGAACATTAAATTTGATAAGACATCACGACCCATTACTCGTGAAATATCACAATCAATCCATTCATATTCATATTTACGTAACTTACGAGCAGCATAAATAAATGACAAATAAAATCCCCGAATTGTAAAATATTTTCTCTCTCTTGAATGTGATATAAGAAATTAGAAAGAGTAATATGTATATGTGTACGTGAGTGAGTGTTAGAAGAGGTGAATATATATATATATATATATATATATATATATATATATATATATATATATATATATATATATATATATATATATATATATATATATATATATATATATATATATATATATATATATACCAATGAAAAACTTGGAGGCCAAGTTTAAGATTGCCAAAGTTGTTTTTATCTAATGCTGCCCTTTAACCACCGGCATTCCTTATTATCAAGCTACGTTTGCTATAAAAAAATAAATATGTGGTTAATTTTAAATATATACAGTATATACTATTATATATAAACATAAATTATTTATCGAAAATATAACACAGTTAAATTAATTTTATATAAACATAAATCCACAAAAAGATAGTTTAAGAAATATTGGTGTGTTACATACACATTTCTAATTCTTATTAATATTATTTTTTTAAGCATGCTAATTACAGGATTATATGAATACAATTCGGAACATGCTTGGATTGTAGTGATGGAGAGAACATAGGTCAAAAGAGGATAAAAAGTAATTATAGAGTGATTTCATATTATTTTTAATTTGGTGTATAATTCATAATTATCATCGTAAGTAGTATGCGTGTAGATTTATTTTTCTTTATTAATGTAGACGATTGGAATTGAATATATCAAACTATTAGAAATATTAATTTATCATGTGCATAGAATTAAAAATAAAATAAAATTTAGTAACAACATGAACATTTTAACTATAAAGATAAATGTATCTGTATTAATGAAGAATAACTTGCAATATTTTAATATGAAATGCATAGAGAGTGCATATTTTTACTCAATTGAAAATTTAACTTAAGATATTTTTTTTCTTGGTCAACAAAAAATTATAATTATAATTAGGGTTTATTACTATTTGATACACCTTTTTCACCTTAAATACTATTAGACACAAGGGAAACAAATAATTATTCTTCACTACATAAATTAGGAACAAAGTGATGAAATTGCCCTTTAGTAAAATAAATTATATTTGAATTATCGTTCATACACTCTGCTGAACAAACGGGAAATGGTTCTTAGCTTCATACGAATTTCATTCATCAAATTTCAGAAATTGCGGGCAATCTGATTTCATTCACTCTACTCAATCGAATTTATTCTCTCCAAACCGTGCAATCTTACTCTACTCAACCTGAATTCTTTCTTTGCTCAATCGAACCTGATCGCGGGAAGCTGTTAATCTGAATTTGTAGAAATTGATTTCATACGTATGTTATCTATATGATAATTCATTGTTTACCTATTCATTACGCAAGCTGCTTTAATTCAGGTGATTTCTAATTTGAATTTTTCTTTGCTTCTTATACAGGGAGGGTTATCATATATGGAAGAATTTACTATTATTCTTACTGTTGAACACGCCGAGCACTGTAAATTAATTGCATTACTGTCCAATACTTCTTGGCTCGATGTGTATTCTCAAATTTGTGAAAAGTGGAATGAGTTGCAAAGAGTGGATTTCGATTTTCTCTGTTCTGTTGGATCGTTGCCTAATGTTTCTTGTATCTCTGATGCTGATCTGCATAATATAATTAATCTTTGCAAAATTAGATCTTTGAAGGAAGTTTCAGGCAATGTATATGTGAATGGTTTAAGCTTTGCAAAAAAAATTGATAAGTGTGATCAAATTGTTAGTAGTGTTTTGAATACTACCACAATCTGTCTGAATTCTCAGAACGGCAAAGAGATGCAGCACAATATATTAGGTTGGCATTCTGAAGAGTTTCGTGAATCCTGAATATGCCATACTATGATATTTGTCCATCCCTTGATAAGAAAATATTTTTGTCTGATCCTTGGGCTGATTTAATGAAAGATGGCAAAGGTGCCCTGTTTCATGGTGGAGCTAAAGAGTTTAGGGATCAACTTATAAAGTATGCTACACAAAATGACTTTTTCTTTCTAATTAAGAAGAATGATGCAAAATATGTTTATGCAATTTGTGAGAGCGACGCATGGGTGCGAGTGGTTCATCAAAGCAAAGCGTCTTTCCTTATCATCACAATTTCAAGTATATGGTGTCAATTTGGTTCATACATGTGCTGGGGTGTTGGGAGATAACATAACCAAACGTTTGTGCCCCAAAATAATTGAAAATCTGATGTTAGAAAACGTTAAAGAGAAACCAAACATTGGAGGTAGCAATGTGAAACATGATTTTCTACATAGTTATGGAATTAAAATTCCATACTGGAAAGCTTAGCGTGCTGCAAAAGAAGCAAAGGATCAAGTTTGGGGTTCTTATGATCAATCCTACGACGAGCTCCGCTGGTATTGTGCTGCTGTGTCTGCCACAAAACCTGGCAGCATTGTTACACTACAGTAAAATCCTATGTTTCATCATTTTGAACGATTGTTTATAGCTTTCAAAGCTTGCATAGATGGCTTTAAGAGTCGTCGGCAATGCTCTTTATTGATGGTACATTCTTAAAATGTCGATCTAAGGAAACTCTACTTGCTACCACTGCAAAGGATGGTCACAACGGTAACATTATTCATTCTAGTAGAATTTCATATATTTATGCAATATACATTTGCAGTTTGTCTTACATGACTTTTTTCATTTGAAAAATATAGGGCTTTTTTCAGTAGCAATTGCGGTTGTCTCAGCAGAGAATATAGAAAATTGGGAATGTTTTTTGAGAAAAATACGAGATAATGTGATGCATGATGAACCTATCACCTATATTTCTGATCGCAATGTTGTCTTAATGTCTGCCTTTTCTTTAGTGTTTGATCAGCCCTTCATTTCTTTTGTTTGTTTCATCTGCTAACAAACTTGAAAGCGCGATTTCCTAAGGCATGGAACAGCTCAGATAGACCTAATATGGGTGCTCTTTTCAAGGCATGTGCATATGCTCCGACAAAGCATTTGTTTGATAAGAATCTTGCAAAATTCAAACAAGAAAGAGGGAAAAATGCTGAACAATGGCTGACTAATTTGCCATATGAAAAGTGGGCAGTTGCCTTTTCTCCTGAAATTACAAGATATGGTGAAATGACTTCTAATGCCATAGAATCATTCAATGCATGGATCAATAATGCTAGAGCCTTACCAATAAGTCATATGTTAGACTCTATTCATAAAGGTACTATAAAACAAGTTCACTTATTTCATTGTCTTTGTATTTTTGTTATGCTTTGTATCTTATTTATATGATTCACTTGATCAATGACATAGGTATCAATTCATGGTTTGTTGAAAGGAGGATCGAAAGTTTAAAATGGATTGGAGGATTGTGCCCCACAAAAGAGGTAGTATGGCAAGATTTAATATACTTTGATCGCTCATGGAATATTCTTTTATGCACTGCTGGGGACTACGAGGTAGCATCTCAACCTTTAGTTCATGTTGACTTACAACGTAGAACATGTTCCTGTGAACTGTGGCAAATTTCTGGTTTCCCTTGTCCACATGCTGTAGCTGTGATTCGTGCGACCAACAGATCTTATTTTAACTACATCAGTCATTATTTTTTATTACAAAATATCGGGAGTCTTACATGTAAGACATACATCCAATTCCCGAAACATTTCGCCTTGAAGTTGAACCAATCATTGATAGTCCTATTCTTCCACCAATATTGAAACAACCACCTGGTCGTCCCAAGATGAGTAGAATTCCATCACATGGGGAGTTTTGTAAGAGGAGAAAAGCAAGTTGAAGATGCTTTGCTAGCAAGGTATGAGTATTCATTTTCTTTGCTCTAATTTCCGTTGATGATCTAGTATGGTTCCAGCAGGTTACTATCTTTTCCTGTATAGCGATTGATTGAAATATTTTGCTCTGAAATTCATTTGCTAGTTTTTGCGCCGATTAATGTGATTACTTGAGGTGATTTGTTCCTCTTTGCTCTGTGATTTGTGCAGCATCTATGTTTCACGTATGAGCACTTCAGTTTGTGCGCATTTGGCAGAATGTTTACTGGTTTTATTACTAATTATCTGCTGGAATTGATCCATTGACTAATAGTAAATAAATTGTGGATTATGTAAAATGAGAATAGGTCATAGATTATAGTAAATAATTCTTGGTGTTTAGTTTAAATAATCAATAAAAGATGTCCAATATAATCTATTATATGACAGAAAGCTGTCCAAAATGTAAGATAATTAGTTGATAACACTTATGTGTTGTTATGGTGTTGTTGGATTGAGCTAGCTTTATTTTGTTGTGTAAGAAAAGATTTTTCATATGCATATATATATATATATATATGTTTTTGCTTTTATGCAGGAAAAATGTGCAAATGCTTTCTCCCGAAAGTGGGTAGATGTTGCTAAGTTCATTCCATCAAGTGTATTAGTTGATGTAATCAAGGAATTAAACCTGTTCATTTTATTGTATTTTATTTTTGAATTCTTCATTTTGTTTTGGTTCATTTTTCATGAATATTGTGCTTTTAAATTTAGCAAGCTTGCACTTTATTGAGTATAGTGAATACTAAAATATGCTATGTTCTTAAAGCTGAATATGCTTTTGTTTATGTTTCTGGGCTGATCTGATAATGCCCATTTCTAGAAATTTTCCTTTGAATAATGGATTGTGGTTTGAGATTGAGAATTTCACAGATGTAGAATTGAAGGAATTCAGGATTCCTCAGAATGTTTATAGTGCTGTGCTGGAAGTGTATGTTTCTTTCCATGAAAATGATGAGTTTTGGTATGTCATGATTCTTGGTATGAAAACTATCCTACTGAGTACATTTACTCAAATAACCTTACTAGGTCGGCCGGAAATGGGCTGTTTAGAGAGGTTGTAACAGGCTGTTTAGGGAGGTTGTTGTTAGCTTAGATGATACGGTGGTGGGTGCAGTTTGGCCATTTACTGTGATCTACACAGGTGGTGTGAATCCCCTATTGCGAATGCCAATAACTGGAATTGGTTCATTTGATCTCGCTTCTTATGATATTGAGATCACCCCTTTTTTGGGGAAGTTGTTGAATGGTAAAAGCCATAAGCTTGCATTCAGTGTGACAAATACTTTGAATGTTTGGTATATTGATGCAAATTTGCTTTTTGGTTGGATAAAAAGAGTGGGAGAATGCAGGGTAAGTTTTTGGAATACAGTGAGTGGGACATCCAATTACTTGCTGCCCTATCCCTCTCTCTCTCTCTTCTGCAAAAAGACTTAGTTCTTTTAGAAGTATATTTTTGATGTTGACATATGTTTTGTCTTATATATATTAATCTCAACAAATTATGATTGACAGGTGAGCTCTGTTTTGTTCATTTAAGTGGACAGTACTTATTGTGTGTTTCATTTCTTGAAATTGGATTTGATTATTTGGTGCAAAATAGATTCTTTAAACCACTTTCTAGTATGGAGATATTTTGTGTATTTTAATCTATGTTGAAACTGTATGAATCATGTGATGTATGTAGCAGCCCTACATATGAACAACTAGTGGGGTGTGTGTGTTTCAAGTGAAATGTAGATGGTGCGGTTAAAAAATATGCATGATCAACAAGACCACCCCTAGTTTGATACTTTCTCTATAGACCTTATTCCTTCACACAAAACCACACTCGTTACAATAACATCCACTGCCCCATAATTTAAATAATAACCCCTCATTAAAATTCAATTTCTGGACATCCAAGATTTTATGGAAAAGGAACGCTATTGCAATTTATCCAAAAAATATCATGATATACAAATCATTTGCCAACAAACACACATCTGCCAACACAAAAATATAAAATAAAAAATCACCACAATTCATTCACCAATCATTTGCCAAGTTTGCACAACTAGAATCCAACACAAAAACTCAATTATCATATCTGCCAACACTACAAATAGGATTAGGTAACCTAGTTTGCACATCTAGAATCTAACATAACAACCATAAAGTAATTTCACAACAAAATCAACATAAGAAAGTGTTTGCCCAAATTCTTGTCATAGACGTTTATAATCAAACTAAAAGACCTTATTTTCTACTGGTTCAACAAAGTGATCAACCATCTTCGCTCGATATTCTGCAGCATCTTCTTCAGAAAGTATCCCCATTTTCACATCTTCACCTTTCATAAAGCTTTCAATAAACATGCATACTATCCCCCACAATCCAAAGAGGCGTCTAATTGTTGAATGCAATCCTCCACTACAACTCTGTTCCTTGCATATTTAATGAATGGGTGTCTCCAATTATTCGATAGCAGCTGCTGAACAACAGGATTCTCGACATATTCAACCAGCCAAATCACAACAATCAAAACACCAATATGAACTTTAACAATCTAGGGAATAATCTAATATAGCAACATGTTTTCTAATAAAATGCTGCTCTAACCAGAATCTTGGGTCTTCTCGGTTTCATTGAATTGAAAAACTGCCAAACGCATTTGCTCAAGTCAAGCTTAATGACTGTCCAGTGGTCAGTTGTGCTTAAAACAGGGAATACCAAGGCATCTCTTTTGATTGCTTCATCTATATGTGTGTCAACAAAGCTACCTAGTGTTTTACTTCTACTGTTTTGATTACGCTTAATAAGTTCCTGCATATTTAAAAATAATTACTATTAAATCGAGAACTTGCAAAACATAAAGTAATTCACTTGCCAAAGTATTGTCTAACTCTTACCAAACAGCATGAAGAAAATAAGTAGGGTAAATTTTTGCATCCATCATGTTCATATTTTTGATGAGTTAATTGAGCCCAACCATCAATCGCCTACAAAGCACAACAACAATAGTTTCATCATTGTGCAAATTAGAAGACAAAATTACATTCTATTTTTAAATCTTACATTGTCTGAAATCCTTTTGCCTTCTAAAATATCAACAATATTATCGATAGTAAAGTCACTCGACTTCTCATTCGTCCAAAACAAATATCCTGAAAAAAAAGCAAATTTAGATCCAATATTGCTAATTCAACCATTATTTATAGCTTTATCTTACCCTTCAACTCCCTCTTCGCAACGTTCTTTAATGGTTTTCAATACTGCACCTCTTGTCCTTGTCACAGCCAACAAATTTTCTTTTAACTTGAAGGTGCCACGGTTTTGTTGGTGATGGAGCAGGGATCCTTCATCATACCCCTCAATAATCTCATTTATGTCTACCTTATCTATCTCTGGTGACAATTCCTTTTGGGCTCTATCGCCTTTTGTCGTCCTCTTTTTCACTCTACGCACCAATATGCTGGGATATACTTTTTTTAGCTTTTATCTTTCGCACCTCAGCCTTTAACTTCTCTTTCTCAGCCACCAATTCTTCATTCCGTTTTTCAGCTTTCTGGAGATTCTTGACGTAGTGATGTGGTTAATATTTTCTTGTTTTTCATAAATTTGAGTCATTGACTCCTCCACGTTAGCTTCCAACTGCTTTTGAAGATTTTCATCCTCCTCTTTCAGCCTCAATATTTTTACATCTTTCATCATTAAAATCTTTGCAATATCTTCCTTGGCTGGATATCTATCTTGTTGGACACATGAGTCCATTCTTGGAAATTTTGTAGTAGTATCTTCAATTGTGGTTGTTATCTTCTCCTATAAAAAAATAAAAAAAATTGAAATATGTAATCACATGTTAAAAAAAACAGAATGCGTAATATCTGATTTTTTTAGACAATAAGTTAACTATATACCAATTTAAATTTTACCTTTTTCGTTGGAGTTTCCTCTTGGGATATACCTAAACTGAATGATGGCATGTCCATCACGACTTCTTGAATTGTAGGAGAGCTTGATTTGCGCTTCAAGGATTTTTTAATTAAATCGCTAGCGCCCTCTTTCGATCCTTCTGCAGATTGAAATTCTGAACTCTCTCCCTTTTTGCAGCCTGTGTCCTCATGAACGATACCCTCGTATTTTTTAATGATTTCTTGCTCCTCAGAAGTTGTACTCAACCTATCTTCACTTACCTGTTATGAATTGAGTTTAAAAATAGCATAAAAAATCGTAAAAAGTATACTGAAACACAATAATAAACCCATTGAATTTTGCATTCTTATATGGAAGCTCACTTACATCTATCTTATCTAACTTTTCATGCTGAAGCATTGCATTATGTAGCTCGTTCAAGTTTCACTTTAACAGCCGTGGGAATAGAAAGCCTTCACGAGGACCAACCAACTTCGTGTGCTCACAAATCCAAAACTAGAAAAGTACAAATTAAATCATTTATCAAAGAAATAAGATCCTAAGTGTTATATTATAATACTAGCATATTTGAAAAAACATACATACCGGTAGTAGCATGGCACAACCTCCTATTCTTAAGTTCTTGGTGGCCTTTATATGACTTTTCAGCATTTCAATGATATAACTGTTCCAGTCATAGCTACAAAGCACACTTATATCCTCCATGGTAGCTGTGAGATGCCACGACATCGACCCATTCCTGCAAGGAGCTAGTAAGGTTGAGAAGAGGTAGCATATGACTAGTCTTGCCATATCTTTGCTCCTATGAGTGTCATCTCTAGCCATTATTTCTTTCATCTTATCCATTATTACAGATGGGGATAGCACACCTTTTTGGTCTTTCTCTTTGAAGCATCTAATCACCCAAGGAGATAAAGTGCAATCATATCCTCTCAGTGAAACTAATTTTGAGCCACCACCAATCCAAAATACAATTTGAACGTCCACCTTAGATAAGAACAATTTTTTCCACCAATAACAAATGAACCTGATTTTTTATCCTACCTTTGCAATATTTTTACAACATCACACTCCCACTTCCTTAGATATTTCTTTGAATAATCACTGGTTGTTTTTCTGATGGAATCAAATAAAACCCAAAACGGTATCCTTCTTATCTCCTCTAAATCTTTTTCTATGTAGCTTAATGAGTTTATGGATTTTATAGCCCCTCTTAAATTACTTCTAAAAAGACTTTCTCTTGAACCCGCTTTCACGGTACCTATTTCAATCAGATATATCAATTAGCACAGATATAAAATAACTTGCATAAAATAAAATCTGGAGAAAGAATATGCTCAAACATAAAATTGGTGCAAAACTCAAATTTTTCATAATTTAATATGTTCTTATTTTTGGTAGAAATGTGCAAAAAGATAGTGCAAAAATGAAATTTGCACAATTTAATCAATTTTGCACAATTTCCTATGTGGAGTTGGATTATGTGTAAAATCATGACTTAGATTAAGAAATATGCAAAAATCAAACTTGCACAATTTAATAAATTTTGCACAATTTCCTACGTGGACTTGGAATACGTGTAACAAAGGATCTCGGTTAAGAAATGTGCAAAACAATTGTGCAATTCTCAATTCTGCACAATTTAATCAAATTTGCACAATTCTCTACGTGGACTTGGAATACATGTAAAAAAGAACTTAGGTTAAGAAATGTGCAAAAATCAATATTTGCATAATTTACTCAATTTTGCACAATTTCCTATGTGGACTTGGGAATACATGAAAAATAGGATCTCGGTTAAGAAATGTGCAAGACAATTGTGCCAAAACAATATTTGCATAATTTAATCAATTTTACACTAAAACTGAAACATAACTTCTAAAAGTCAGAATTGCTCCATATTTACTTATTTGCAAAGGAACAAAAATATTCAAAAAATATCAAGAGGGAAAATGTTGACAAACAGTACCAACAAGAATCCATACAAACCAAGATAATATGATTCATGGTATTAAAAAAACAAGCATCACTCACTCATACATCAAAAGGGGTATCAAGTTTTTCTCTACACTCATCTAAAGGGATATTCACATCACCCTCTATGAATATGCTAAAAACATAGCTAACAAACATAGTTTAAGTCCAAATATGCTTATTTATTATAGTACTAAAATCTAACATTAAATTTCATAATAAACTTACCAAAGCAGTTAATTTGGCTAGGAATCCCACTTTTTGGCAAATTATCTTTACACCGACTTGTCCTTGATGTACAGAATTCTTCAAAATCAGAACCATCTGATAATATTGGTTTTTTCCCTGTTTATATGTAAATAATATTTGTAAAAATCAGGCTTATATATACAATAATATAAAATTAAATATAGATGATAGTATACAAACAACCTTTAGATTTAGACTTTGGTGAGGTTACTTCTGCACTGTTTGACGCTGATTTTGCCCTCTGTTTTTTATTAGTATGAATTCTGTACCTCATTTTGTGCCTTTACATAGAAGAAAAAACCATGAATACAGATTTTAGAGTAGCAATGGTGCACAATAATAACTCTAGTAAAGAATTTCACAAGATATTTGTTGGGCTCAAATCAGATTTTTACACCACTGAGAAATAATTCAACATCTACTAGTTGAGGTAAAATGTTATCAGTTTTGAACAACAATATAAAGTAATTTATTCTTATATACCTTGGAAGTTTTGACTTCAGTTTTGATGTTGGTCACATTGGATTCCTGAGTTGTCTCCAACTACACAAAACTAGAAAGATGTCGCGTAATTAAATTCACGCATGGAATAGAAATTGAGAATGCACAATTCTAAGCATAGGGCTTACCTTTCTTCAACTTCGTCGAGAATGAACCCTGATTAGGAGAAGAATTTCAGATATTGTTACGACGACTACTGCACTTTACGTTTGCAAAATTTTCGAAAGAAATCTGTGTGAGATTGGACGGTTTAGAGAGAAATGTGAATGAAATCGGAAGAAATGTGGTGGGTTATCAGAAGGGGATTCACGTTAGGATAGAAATGTGGAAGAAATCGAAAGAGGATTCACATTTGGATAGAAATGTGGAAGAAATCGAAAGGGGATCTGTAAAATTGGATGGAGATCTGGAAGAAATTGGGAGGAGATTCGGAAGGGGATCTAAGATTTGGATGAAATTTGGAAGAGATTTGGGAATTTGGGATTTGATTCATAACCCATTTCCAATGTGTGAAGGTTGGAATATTTTGTTTTTGTTAAGGGTATTTTTGGAATTACATTTATAATTGTGTAGTTAGTAGTTTTAGTTGATTAAGTCATGTAGTTTATAGGAATTATGTATAATTTTGTGTACCCTCTAGTAAGTGACCATTATAATTATCCTAATTCAATATGATTTATTTTAATTTAAAATATTATAGATTTAAAACTAATAATTTAATAACATTTATGATAACCCGCGTCGCACGCGGGCACAATACTAGTTTAATTATTAATACATAACTATTAATTAAATTAAAATGTCATTAATTAATTTGTACTTATAAAAAATTTAATATTATAAGGGTAGAAAAAATGATAGAGATAGTTACGAGTAGATACACTATATATTTCTAACTTACTAGTAGATACACTACATATTTCAAACTTACTAGTAGATACACAAACTTTAAATCATTACTCTCCACCACATTATTTTATGCTTGATTTCCGATTTTAACCTTACTCTGATCAAATGCACGAAATGCATATTTCTCTCAAAATCCGATTTCTCCTCCAAATCCGGCAATTAATGGATTTTTTCCCAAAAATCCCGCAAATCCATTTGTGAGCGATTAAATTAGGGATTTTATTTCCCTTTTATAATATTCTTCTACACATTATGCACTTCCTTTTATTCCGAAAGCCCATTTTATAATATTCTTCCGCATATTGTGCAAAAATTTGTGGTTAAGTTATATGATTATGGAGAGAGAGAGAATAAATTTAATAATATTCGTTTGCTAAAGGATAGTTTACAATTTTCAAAATGCAAATGAGTGGAAATTAAGATCAAATTTGGTGGATGGATTAAGGAAAGTATTCATTTCTCAACATGCAATCATATGAAATAGGAACAGATGGGTTTAGAACATAAAAGTGAATATAAAAAAATGCATACATTCGTGTTTCATTTTTTATATTTTTTTCATATCATTACTTTATTAAGTTCATTTTATCTTTTCCCAAATATAAAAATATTAATTAATTTATTTTTATCATTTTTTTCTTTTTTTTATATCTCTCAATAGATTCCTTTGTGATATGAAAATTTTAAATTAATTTTTTTTAATTATTTAACTTCCTAGATTTTTGTTTTTATAATCGAATATTGGTATTATGATTTAAAATGCATAATTTCATATTATATTACTATTTTTTTTACCAAAGTTGTTTATTTTATATTTGTTCATTCCTAATATTTTATATAGTATATTTTATTTATTTTCTTTTCTGGATTCTTTTTTTTCTCTCTATTTTCTTTCTTTTTTTTCTCTATTTATATGAAAATTTATATATTATTTACATTAAGGGTTTTCGTATTTTATTCTGCGTAAAATTTCATTTCCTTTCAAATATTTCTAACTCAATGTATATTTATTTAAAGACATCTATTTGAGAATTTTTTTTAGTTGATGTGGCATAACTAGAATTATTTGGTGATTACGCATAAATTTTAGATTATTTTAATATTATTTATTATTTTTAATTAATTCCATTAATGTGTTGATTTAATTTTACAATTTTCATTAATTGTTATTGAGATTATGAGGTCTCAAAATTCTTTTTAGGAATCATATAATATATATATATATATATATACCTACATTATTTTAATTTTCTATGTTATTTATTACCTTTTACCATTTAAATTTAAATCTATTGTATATATTATTTACAATATGTAAACTTATTAAATTTCAATATACGTTTCATTACTTTACTAAAAAAAATAAAAAACACCTTCTTCTTTTTTTTTCTTTATTAATAAGCAGTGACATTTAAAATAATTTCAATTTACATTAGATTACATTTTTTTAAAATTATATATTCTTTATACAAACTTCCTTGCATAAGATAATTTTAATTTATATTTTAAATTTTTTTATTTATATATTAAATAAAGACATCTATTTGAAAGGTTCGTTTAGATGATGTGGCATAGATAGAATTGTTTGGTGAAGATATATAATTTTTACATTATTTTGATTTTATTTAGTTATTTATTTTAGTTAATTCCATTAATGTGTTGACTTTAATTTTATAATTTTTCTTAATTGTGATTGAGATTATGAAGTGTCATCAAAATTCTTTTTAGTAATTATATATAATTTATACATACCTACATTATTTTAATTTTCTAAGTTATTTATTACCTTTTTAATTTAAATATAATGTATATAAAATTTATAGTATGTATTTTTTTAATTTATTAAATTTTAATATAAATTTTATTATTTTACTAAAAAAAAATTATGACAAGCACCTTTTTTTTTTCTTCCTTAACATGCATTGATATTTAAAAAATTCTTTATACAAGCTTCAAGATAATTTTAATTTTAACTTTTTTTTTTAATTATTAATGATTAGTCATTATTAATCTTAATTAATCAAAAGCTACACCTCCTATTTTCTCTTCATTAACATGCATTGATATTTAAAATAATTTCAATTTAAATTAGATTACATTAAAAAAAACAGTATTATTTATACAAGCATCAAGATAATTTTAATTTGTGTTTTTTTGAAATTATTAATTGATTAGTCAAGGCTAATCTTATTCAATCAAAAGCTAATTTTTTGGAAATAACTATGATATATCATTTAATACTCAATTACTCAACAATATGTCTATATAAGCAGATAAATAAACACACATTCATGTTTCATTTCGATCACTTCTAACTCCTTTTAATTTGTTTTCGTATATTTACTTTATTATGTTCATTTTATCTTTTCTCAAATGTAATAATATTATTTAATTTATTTTTGTCATTTTTTCTTATTTTTTATACATCTATTTGAAAGTTTCTTTATGATGATTTGGCATCTCTCAATGACTTCCTTTGTGATACGGATATTTTAAATTAATTTTTTAATAATTTAACTTTGTAATTTTTTTTATTTATCGAAAATTGGTTTTTTAATTTAAAATGCATAATTTCATATTCTTTTACGAAATTTATTTTATCAGAGTTGCTTATTTTATATTTGTTCATTTCTAATATTTTATAGAATATGTTTATTTTATTTTTTCTTTTCTTGATTCTTTTATATTTTTCTTTGTTTTCTTCTTCTTTTTCTCTAATTATATGAAGCTTTATATATTATTTACATTAAGGGTTTTGTATTTTTCTCTGCGTACATTTTCATTTCCTTCCAAATGGTTCTAACTCAATATATATTTATTATTTAACTCAATATATATTTATTTATATATTTATTATTTATGTTAATATTTTGTTTGAATTTTTCTAAATTATGGATCCTTTTATCAAAGTATGTAATTCAATCTTTTTTGGCACTGTAACTCTCACTCACTTGGTTTCTTGGTGTTAACAAGTGTTTGATTGCGCAAAAAAATTTCAAATTTGTATCAAGTCATCATTATGATCAAGCAAGATAAAAGTGGATCATAACATGTGGATTGTGGAGTAAAAATTAAAAATAATATGTTTATGTTTTATGTGAAAGTTTTGGTCTAATATCACTTTAGATTGGTTGAGGTTATGTACACATTTTAAAATATTGGAGTTTAACTTTTTTCTATTTAAAGTTAATAGTATAGAATTTAACTTTATAATTAAATTGTTTTAGATGAGAAATCGAATTTACATAATATTACTGTACTATTATAGCATTGTTTTGTGATGATTTTAGTTGAACAATTTAATTAAATATATTTTTACCATCATGATACAATATTTTCATATAAATAACTAAGTGTTGCATTACATTCAGTAAAAATAAAAAAAATAATATATATATATATATATATATATATATATATATATATATATATATATATATATATATATATATATATATATATATATATATATATATATATATATATATATATATTAAAGTGTTCATTTATTATTATTATTATTAATTACGAATTATTTATGTCTTAATTTTGTATATTTTACTTTATACTTACACTTGAAAAAAACTTAGCGAAAATCATTAAATGAACACGTGTGAACACTAAATGTCAAGAGATTAAGGCAAAGGCAAAGCCACAATAGTAAGAATAAGTGTTGCTGATGAACATTTTAATGCTGGCAAACCGTGAATTTTTTTTATCATTAGCGGAGATCGTCGAAACAAAAGAATACAAACATAATTTATTTTAAGTTATTAGTATCCTTTTTCATTTTTTGTTCTAAAATCTTTATATATTTCTTTTTAATATTCATGCAAATAATATTATTGTATTATATTGATTTAAATTATATAATTCAAATATGACGTATTTTAGCTCTTTAATTATCATACAATTTTTTAATTAACTATTTATATATTTCAATTTCAATTTTTTTAACTAAAATAATAATTGAAAAATAATGTAA
The DNA here is from genome assembly GCA_023678885.1 of Pogostemon cablin. Taxonomy (NCBI): domain Eukaryota; kingdom Viridiplantae; phylum Streptophyta; class Magnoliopsida; order Lamiales; family Lamiaceae; genus Pogostemon; species Pogostemon cablin. The sequence continues at coordinate 9,665,437 of CM042978.1, read as the reverse complement.
TATTAATCTTAAAATTTGAATAGTTATTTAAAAAAATAATAATAACTACTCCTTATTTTTCTTTAAAATAATATATTTAAGGATTACTCAATTTTAATATATTTAAGTGAAAATTCATTATGTATGTATTTATAATCTTAAATACTCATCATCATATTTGTAAAATAATATAAGTTTTATTTAATTAAATTAATAATACTTTATATATATATATAATTATATTAATAAATTATTTTATTAAAAATATGTATAAATCATGTGCATCGCACGGGGTCTATACTAGTTAATTATATTTGTTTGAGGTTATAATGAATATTATAACCATTTAAACCCATAAGTAATTTATTTAAGATAATGTATCTTATAGTAATAGTAAGTGTGTACTAAAAAGTAATAATTTCTTAATTATTTTAAATAACAATTCAAATCCTACGTAATGCGAGGGTCTTATAATATTTATTATTATTAGGTTATGTAACTACCGAGTTCCTTCCCAATTGGGAAGTTTTATGTGACTTGGCTTACCAAAAAAAATAGTTGTTGAGGTGTTTACCAATATGGGTGGGTTTGGTTTTTTTTTACCTAGATAGAGGTTTTTTGGAGAGGAGAGAAGAGTGTGGTAGAAAAGAGAATCAGACAGTTTTTAGGTTAATTTTTAGGAGAGATGAGAGAGAATTAAAAAAAGTTGAGAGAGAAGATAAAGGTTTTTAACTTTTTAAGGTTTTTTGTTGAGGATGAATTTTATTTTAAAGGGAGAGGTTTTTTCTTTTAATGTGGCGCTAATCATGTAATACCAAAAAATAGCTTTTTCAATTTTATCACCATAGAAGGCCTAAAAGTAAGTTTTTAACTAATGATATGATCGGCTTGAAATTTACCAAGATTTTTGGGCTTAATTGCACGAATTTAATTGGATTTACTTGACTTTAATTCAATAATTAAGCATGATTTTAATGAAAATGCTATTAATTGCTTGATTACTTGGAGAGAGGTATTTTTACCTTTTTTTGCAGAAAATAGGCTGATTTTAATAAAAATAAATTCTACAAGTGAAGAGGAAGATGTGGAAGAAAACGGAGCTCAATTTGGAGTTAAAACGAGCAAGAACGGGCCAAAGGAAGATTTACTAAAAATTCATATTTTTTGCCCATGAACGCAACTATCCCATATTGAAAACTCACCACAAATTTCACTCACCCTGCAACTATAAATACCCCTCCTTTGGAAGCTTCAACTCATTCCTCCATCCGTTAAATTCAATTAAATTGAATCTTTTTAAGATTCAATAATTGAGAGGGCTTTTAAGTAAGACCTCTATAGTTGAGATCCCTCCCCCTTTAGGGGTGACGGAGGGATCCGTAGTTTTAAATTTTTTTTCTAGATTAGAAATTTATTATTTTCCAAGAAGGTGGGGACTGATGAGAGTGATAATTCACGTATTTTGAGCTCCAATTTGTGTGGAAATTGAGTATGATTTGGTCTATTATCAAGACAAATTGTGTTGTTTATGGTAAATCCAAGAATTAGATGCTACTGAGGCTATTTGAGCATATTTGTATAGGAAAACAGGTTAGAAGTGTTCGGGATTGGAAAACATATTTTTCTAGTCATAGCTCGACCACGGAGACGTAGCTCGACCAAGCTCATTCTGGTCGAGCTACACATTAGAAATCGAGCAGGCTGCATTTAGTTTATAGGAGGGTTGTTCGACCAAGGTCATGTAGTTCGACCAAGAGCTATTTGGTCGAGCAACAACAGTTAAGTCGAGCTGGGCGGAGGACGAAATTTCAATTAACAGACACACAGCTCGATTGCAACTCGACCAGGGAGGTCCAACTCGACCAAGAGCAGTCTGGTCGAGCTGGGACATGTCAGCGCTGAAATATCGGGATTTCACCTCCAATGCATGCATGTGTGTGTTTTCCACGAAAAAGCCCAATAAAGTTCCATAAGAAGAGTTTATAAGTATAAAAAGGGGTACAAATCGCATCGAAAAAGGAGTTAGATTACACATCCATCCTACACCACATCCAAACCCTAACTCCATCTGCAGGAGCTGTAGAGAGAGATTCGTGCAGCGAATCAAATGAGAATCAAGTGAAGATTCAAGACGGAGCGAGAAGCGACGGCGCACACATCTAGGGTTTATTTCGCAACATAATCTTTCTTATAATTTTCAAGACTATGGGTAAGATCTATTCAAATACCATGAACGTTCTTCGAAACGTCTTGGGCTAGAACTGCATTGGTAGTTCTAGGGTTATGAAGGTTTTACTATTTAATTGAACTTCCAAATACCATGAACGTTCTCCGTACAACATTATTTGTGGATTTATTTTATATAAGACAATGCATTTTTAATTCATACTCAGGGTTGTTTTGTGCATCATTAACTATTATATAGAGTTTGAATATATATATCTTAGTTATTGATTGAGTGTGTTCACTGCTGAGTAGGATTTCTTGTTATGATTCTAAGTGAGGGGACTTCCAAGTTTCATTAGAATTATCTTATATAAATACTTATTAATTGAATTGAATTTGAGTTAGTAAGTAGGATAAAGTGGATAATTTTATATTACCTATAAAGGGAGATCATATCGGGTTAGAGTACTTAGTGCACGGGAAATAATTGATACTGGTAGTGCCTAGAAATGGGGGGTGAAATTATGTTCTTACTCCAAGATAATTCACACGTGTTACACGCTTGTCTGCTTGTGTCTATAGAGCAGATTCACATGGCTTAGTGATGCGTCCATATTCCACAAGGTAGAGTCGGACATTGACATATGGAAGGGAGATTAATTAGTGAAACTGGATGGCCCGAAGAGCTACCTATCTTCTCACTTGTTCAACTCTCGTTTATTCTCTACTATTTTCTGTTTTATTAGTTATTTAATTATTTTGTTTAGTAGATTAATTATCACTCTTTAATTTAAATTGCCAAACAATAGTTTCAGTTAATTTAGTTAATAGTAAGTTGATAATCATCCGCCCTTTGGGTTCGATAATATAACTTGATCACTTATCAAGCTACAATCGCATCCTTCATACTTGGGGATTAATTGTGTGTTGAGAAAACGTCCATCAACTTTCTGGCGCCATTGCCAGAGACGGTGGTCATTATCAATTTTGTTATTTCTAGTTTAATTGAAACTACTCCATACTTGTCTTTGTTTTCTAACGCTGAAATTTTTGTAAGTGCATGCACAATAGATCGAAGGGAACAACACTAGTGCCTTTTGATCCAGAGATAGGAGTGTCGTCGAGGAAGAAGAAAGCAAAGAAAAAGAAGAACAAGAACGAGAACGTGGAAGCAATCGAAACTCTTGATCTAGGAGTTGACATGGCAACAAAATAAAAATAAAGAGAAAGAGAGTATGAAAATTACCGGGGAAACAAGGACTATAACACATATCCCATTCACAATACAATTGTCCTCAACTTAGGTCATGCAACTCTCATTACATGTAATAATCAATTCATAGCATACAAATTAAGACAATCACCACCAATTCAAATGCTCTATCAACATGTTCTCACGAGAAGTTTATATCACTCGCACTCAAGTGTAAAAGATGTACACTTATGAGTTATGATGTTTATGCTCAAATTCAATTCAAGTGCATGCGTAACCATAAGCTTGCCAAAAGTCTCAAACTCTCCACCACTATTATTATGATTCGATAATGAGATCAAAAAGGACTTTTTTTTTTAGATGTAATGTTGGCTCTTTGGTAAGGGTATGAAACATATGGATAAGGTGATTCAATTAGTAGAGAATTAAAATCGGAGATCTTTTATACTGCAGATTTTTACACTTCAAGGCTATCCAGCTTCATGCTCTTCTAATTTTCTTTTCTCTCCTTTTTCTTCAAGCTCAACATTTTTTCCTTCTTTCCTTTTTTTCCATTCTTGAGTTACTAGTTTCGGGCACTACCTCTAACATCTCGGGGTACCAGTTTTGGGCACTACCCTCAACAACTTATTTTTAAGCTCATAATCACTTGTACAACTCCAAATATTTTATTCCTTCCAAACTCCATCAAAATCAACTTCACACACTTTGACAGCATTTAATTATCCACTAAATATAGGAATTTAAGGCTCAAATAGGATATAAAAGTGGCTATCTTCGTAGGTTGCCAAAGAAATAAGGCTTTTAGGTTAAACATCATTTGGTAGGGAATTATTTGGCTAAGTGACTCATAAATTCAAGGATGGTCTTAGATCATCTCCCATCATCTAACACACATATAGTTTCAGGTAAGACAAGAGACAAGTTCTAGAATACACACACAAGAACGATACTCACCTGAAAAGATATATCATGTGATTATGTACATGATCAACGAGGCTCAAAATCTCACATGAGTTTTTAACAAGTAACAGTGCACTCTTCAAGGTAAGCAATATATCACAAGTACACATATAACTTCATACCACAATATAATTCAAGTACATTTCCTTCATCAATTTCAAGAGCATATGAATTTCAGACACAATTTAAAAATATAAACTCATGTGTATCACAACCATAAACTCAATCCTTCAACTCCATGAATTTAAAGCACACATAAAAATTAGAAAAAGGAAACGAGGGCACCTGATTCTTCTTTTTAAAACATGCACGATCTCCTCGAGTTGTTCAACTCAGTCAGGTCAAAGCCTCAGTTTACATGTTTCTATCATCAAAGATCAACATACCTCATCATCACAGGATTCATAAATAATAATATAGGAGAACTATAAGAAATACATAATTGACTATCTAATCGACTCCACACGCTAGACACACCAACACAACACACTAAACATTAGGTAAGTTGCAAAAAATCGACATACCAACACCGGTTAAAATATTAATATGCCGTAAAAAATCAACCTCCTAACAAAAAACAACCAACGAAAGAAAAAATTATACCCTTAGTACTCATAAGATGAGATAAGTATATCACACCCCCAAACTTAATAAAAACGTAAGTCGAAACTAAGTTTGAAAGAGATGTAATTGTTGAACTGTGAGCACTTCAAATATAATAATTTCTCACTCACACAAAAGAAATAAAACAATAAAACGGAAGGACAAGCCCCCAACAGGTGCTCATGTTTAACGTCGGAGAGTCACGACGGTAAACGGCACCAAGAACTTGATGCGCGTTTTCTTTGCACGTAAAATTAATCCTCACGTACTAAGGATATCAATTGCAGCTTAAGCAAGCGACTAAGTGAATATCGAACCCAAATGACGGCATATTATCAATATAATTATTTACTAAATTATTTAAGACGAAAACAATAACGGTTGAGGATTTAATTAACAACTACTTAACAATTAATTAAAATAACAAATAAAATAAAATATCACTCGAAGAATACGAAAGTGGATCAAGTAGGAGAATAGGTAGCTCTATGATAATCCAGTTTTACTTATTAATTTCACTTACGTGTGTTGATGTCCGACTCTGCCTTGTGGAATGTGGATACATCACTAAACCATGCATATCTACTCTATAGACACAAGTAAACATGCGTGTAACACGTATGAATAACCTCAGAGCAAGAGATATAATTCAACCCCCCTTTCTAGGTACTATCAGTAGCAATTATTTTCCTGGCCAATTGGTACTCTAACCCGATATGATCTCCCTTTATAGGTACTATAAAATTATCCTCTTTATCCTACTTAATAACCCGAATTCAATTCAATTAATAAGTATTCATATATGATAATTCTAATGAAGTTTCGGAGTCCCCTCACTTAGAATCATAACATAGAATCCTGTTCAGCGGTGAACACAATCAATCTATAACAAAGATATATATTCAGACTCTATATACCAATTGAAGATGCACAAAACGACTGTGAATATGGATTAAGAAAGCACAATCACATATAAAATAAATCAACAAGTAGTATTATATGGAGTTTACACACGAAAGATCAATTTATTTTTAAAAACTTTTACAACCCTAGTTCTACCAAAAAGGCTCTAGCTCATGATGTTACAAAGAATAATCATGGGTGTTGGATAGATCTTACCCATATGTCCGAAAAATAAAAGATAAATTAGGAAACGAATAAACCTTAGATGTGGGCGTCGTCGCGTCCTTCTCTGTCTTGAATTCTCCTCTTGGTTCTCCTCTTGATTCCACAAACGAATTTTCAAAGTGATGGATGGATGTAGGAAATGATGTGGATGATGGTTGGGGGGTGATCCCCCCTTGTGGGGTGGTGTATGATGGATGTGGCTCTCTACTCACATGAATAATGATGTAAAATATATATTGGTGTGAGAAGGGAATTAAATAAGGAAATAAAAGATATGGGTGAATCATGGAGGATTATGTGATAAGGAGATTAATTGTGCTCCAAGAAATAGGTAATTTTCAAAAAATTTCAGAAATTCTCGGAAATTCTCGCTGGCAGCTGCGCGACTTCACGATTTTAAGCATAACTTCCTCGTCCGATCTCTGATTTTAGTGATTCTTGTGCTCACATGATCCAATTTTCCTTGGCTTTATCTGAATATAAATATCTCACCAAAAGTCTAATATTTAAATATGTAACAAGTCATGTAAAGTGGAACAGTCGTGCTGAGTAGAAATAGCTTGAGCGACGTCACCATTTCGATCATAACTTTCTCGTTTGGACTTTGATTGGGGTGTTCCTTACACCAAAACGACCCTCTCTTCTGTAGATTTCTAATCTTGTATCATAATTTCAGTTCAGAGCTCCACACAAATACAGAAAAATTATACAAGTTGGACATGTGTTTTTCAGCATTCATACACATATTGCACCCTTTCTCTAACTTTGCACTATTGATCCCTTTTTCCACCTAAAACATAATAAAACACCTCAAGTGTACCTTTTTCTCACATATATTAAATATAAGACACTTGTGCTAATATATGATAATAATATCAATAAAAAAATGTTAAAATTTGGACACTAAAACACGCTTATTTTCACTCTCATCAAGTACCGAACTCGGAAATGATTGAAGTTGCAACCGAAGACAAGTTGGAAGCAGAAGCAGTCAACATGGCCCAAGATAGGGAAAATCCAGACAATGTTGCCATCCATGAAGTCTTTAAGAACAACGGAGGGGACAACTTAAGGCTGTTAGGAGCGCGCATAGCTGAAGCAGTTTTTGATCTTCACCCCGCTCTTATCAGCATGATCGAAAGAAACCCTTTCTTTGGGGGATCATTTGAAGATCCTCAACAGCATCTAAATAAATTACTTGGTTATTCCATTACACAAAAGAGTGCAGAAGATCATAAGGATGCTAGGAGGATCGTGTTGTTTAAATTCTCACTTACTGAAAGAGCGAGAGATTGGTATGATACTCTAAATGCTGCAGATTGCACTTCATGATAGCAACAGAAATTGAAGTTCTTGGAGAGATACATACCACCCTCTAAGGTGTTTAGGATGAAGCAAGACATCAATCAATTTGTTATCAATAGTAATGAGAAGTTTCATGAAGCATGGGACAGGTTCAAGGACATGCTAAGAAAGTGCCCTCAGCATGGAATGTCAAAAGCTCAATACATCAACATTTTCTACAATGGGTTGGACTGTGATTCTCGTGTTCTACTTGATGCTTCATCAAGTATAGCATTACTTATGAAGACACCAGTTGAGGCCTAAAAGCTTTTTGAGGATATTTCAATGAATTCAAGAGATTGACCTACTGACAGAGTGAGAGGCACTTAAGTTCTTGGAAAGGTAGCACAGGTTGAACACACTATGGTGAAGTTGAGTAGAGAAGACGAGATCGTCTCTAGCTTTGCCAATATCAACAAGTTACTTGAATCTCAGCAAAAGCAGATTACTAAGTTGTCACAGAGAATGCCAAGGATACAACAGCAGGATGTTGGTAAAGAGAGATCAATCCAAGATGAGCTAGAAGAGGTGAACTATTCCATGGTACAAATTATTCAAGGAACTAGGTATCTAAATCAAGAAAACTGGAATAACAAAGGGAACTACAGCAATCGTATTCTCCCGGGTAATTATCAACAACCAAGAAGGTCAAAATTTTCATGGAGTAATCCGAACGCTGTAGTACAGCCTCCTAAAGGTGTTGATCATGGTTCTAAGATTGAAGAAGGAAAACCTGGTTTGGAGGATACGGTGAACCGGTATATGACTAGGAATGATGCTAGGGTGGATCGTTTGGAAGCAAAGATAGATTCAAATCATGATGAGTTATCCAATCAGATGAAAGACCTTGCCTTGCTGATGGGATATATGGCGGGGAATGTGAACAAGTTGACACAAATAATTGAGAAGGGAAAGTTTCCGTCTCAAAGTATTACAAACCTAAAATCTTGTAATGCCACCACATTGAGGTTCGGGACGTAGTATGAAGGTCCAATGAAGACGGTGGGTGAAAACAAAGATAGCACGAGCCAGCTCGACCAACCATTTTGGTCGAGCTATGGTAAGGCAAAATGTCACAGAACAGAGAAACGATGCTCTGTTTTTGGACTTGCAGCTCAACCAACACACTTCTGCTTGATCGGACATCATTGGTCGAGCTATGGTCGAGCCGCTTATTGTTGAGCAGAAAAGACGTGTTCAGTTTACAGAGCTTCAACTCGACCAACACATTCCAGCTTGACCAATATCACTAGTCGAGCTACGATCAAACCACAACTTTCTGAACTGAATAGAAAGATTTCGTTTTCAAGGGCCCAGCTCGACTAGTACCACCTAACTCGACCAAACCATCTTGGTCAAGCTATGGTCGAGCAACAACAATCGTCTCTCATTTCGGTACCGAATGCTACACCTGTTGTTCAGAATACTCCAGTACCATTACAAGAGAAGAATAGTGAGCAAATAGTAGAGAAGGAGTGGGAAAGAGCCAAGAGATTGAGGGCCGAGAAAGATAAAGCGAAAGAAGTCAGAAGAGATGAATGGGATATCCCTAAGACAAAGATACCTCCTCTATTTCCTTTAAGGTTAGTGAAGAAGGGATTGGAAGACAAGTTCAAGAGATTCCAAGATATTATGAATAAGATAAGTTTGAACATTCCTTTCTCTGAAACAATCATGGAGATGCCTTATAATGTCTGATTCTTAAAGGATATCATATTGAAGAAGAGGAGCTTGAACGGAGTTGAAACTGTTAATCTATCTGAGAACTGCAGCTCGATCATTCAGAGAAAGCTGCCAGTAAAGTTGAAAGATCCGGGAAGCTTCACTATTCTATATGAAATTGGAAAAGTGCCGACACGTAAAGCATTGTGCGATCTTGGGGCAAGCATCAACTTGATGCCCTTGTCTATATTCAAGAAGCTAAGTTTGGGGGAGCTTGCTCCCATGACAGTGGCTCTATAATTGGCGGATAGGTCCATAACCTTTCCAAAGGGTGTGATAGAAGATGTACTTGTGAAAGTAAAGAAGATTGTCTTTCCCGTGGATTTTCTTGTGTTAGAGATGAAAGATGACAAGGATAATGTCCCTCTAATCTTAGAGAGGTCATTCTTTGCTACTGCTGGAGCTATGATTGATATACAAAAATGGGAAGCTTAGGTTGCGAATGGATAAAGAAGTGGTTCTATTCAACCTCGACAAAATGATGAAGATACCTATGGAGACACAATGTTATGGTATTGACGTGGTGGAGGAGATTGTGAAGGAAGACATGTCATTAATCCTTTCAAAGGATCCATTGGAGACATTCTTGGTGGAGTCTCTTACTTTCCCCACTACGGAGCTAGATGAGCTCTCCAATAAGGTATGTATGGAATTTCTTGAAAACTTACTTGCTTTGGGTGTTGATAGGTATGAATTTAAAAGTACCAAGATTGAAGAGGTCAAGTGGAATATATAGTACCTACCATTGGATAGAGAGGGCACACTGAAGGAAGAAAAGAAGGAGGAGTTGAAGTCACTACTAGAACATTTGAAGTATGCCTATCTAGGTGACAATGAAACATATATCCGGTAATTGTATCATCTTCTCTTACTGATGATCAACTTGAAGAGTTATTAGATGTGCTTAGGAAGTACAAGTCTGCCATTGGTTGGTCTCTTGATGATTTGAAAGGTATAAATCCATCGTATTGCATCCATAAAATAAGATTGCTAGATAAAGCTAAGAGGTGTATTCAGAATCAGCGGAGGGTTAACCCCGCGATTCAAGAAGTGATTAGGAAGCAAATCTTAACATGGTTGATGCAGGGATTATTTATCCAATTAGTGATAATACCCATGTGAGTCCATTGCATGCTGTAGCTAAGAAGGGGGGCATGACAATTGTGAAAGCAAATGATGGAGAGACATTAGCCACTAAGATTCCTACGGGATGACATGTGTGTACTGATTACAGAAAATTGAATGAAAATACATGCAAAGACCACTTCCCTTTTCCTTTCATGGATCAAATGTTAGATCGCCTTGCAGGGTATGAGTCTTATTGATTCTTGGACGGGTACTCGGGTTATAATCAAATCATGATTGCACCTGAGGATCAAGAAAAGACTAATTTTACTTGCCCTTATAGAACCCTTACTTTTAGGAAGATGCCTTTTGGATTATGTAATGCACCTGCTACTTTCCAAAGGTGCATGATGGCCATATTTGATGGCTTGATAGAGAAAATCATGGAGGTGTTTATGGATGATTTTTCTGTGTTTGGTCACTCCTTTGATATTTGTTTATCTAACCTATCTACTATTTTGAAGAGATGTCAAGAAACTAATCTTGTCTTGAATTGGGAGAAGTGTCACTTCATGGTGAGAGATGAGATTGTTCTTGGTCATCATATTTCGGGTAAAGGATTGCAGGTGGATAGAGCCAAGGTGGTGGCCATTGAGAAGCTTACACCACCTACTAATGAGAAGGGAATGCATCTTTCCTTGGACACATAGGATTTTATAGGAGATTTATCAAAGACTTCTCAAAATACTCCAAGCCCTTGTCTCACTTACTTGAAAAGGATGTTACTTTTAATTTTGATGATAAATGTCTAACAACTTTTCTAGTATTGAAAAAGGCACTTATTACTGCATCTATCTTGATCACACCAGATTAGACTCAACCGTTTGTACTCATGTGTGATGCAAGTGATCTAGCACTTGGAGTGGTGCTCGGGCAGTTGAGGGAGAAGAAGTTCCGTGTCATCTACTATGCGAGTAAGACTTTTGATGCAGCACAAAAGAACTATACTGCTACTGAAAAGGAGTTTTTAGTTATTGTGTATGCATTCAATAAGTTTCGACAGTATTTGATTGGCATGAAGACTATAGTATATACTGATCATTCTGCGATCCGGAACTTGATGGAGAAGAAGGAAGCGAAGCCCAGGATCATTAGATGGATATGGAGATTCGAGATAAGAAAGGAATAGAGAATGTATTGGTTAGAGACAATGGAGCATTGTGATGACTCTTTTGAGCACATTGATGAGATGTTCCCGGATGAGAAGATCATAGCGGTGTTTGTTGATGAAGCGGAGAAAGCTTGTGTAGTCGCTACTCAAGGAATGGATCTATGGTACGTGGATTATGTCAAGTACATTGCATCATGTGAAATTCTTAAGGGTCTCAATAAGTATCAGCTTGCCAAGTTTAAGAGAGATTTTGAGACTTTCATATGGTATGATCCATTTGTGTACAAGATTTGTACGGATTCTATCGTCCGTAGGTGTGTGCTCGAGATGGAAATGGAGAGTGTTCTTGATTTTTGCCATGCACAACCTAACGGAGATACTTTAGAGCCCAAAAGACTGCAGTGAAGGTACTTCAATCCACTTTATATTCGCCAGCCTTGTTTAAAGATTGTGAATCCTATGAGGCAACATGCGATAGATGTCAAAGGATAGGAAACATAAGCAAAAGGGATGAGATGCCACATCAGCCAAGCATTGTAGTAGAGATCTTCGATGTATGGGGAATCGATTTATGGGGCCTTTTCCCCCATCTAATGGGTTTCTCTACATCCTTCTTGTTGTTGACTATGTTTCTAAGTGGGTAGAAGCAGTTCCAACTCACATGAATGATGCAAAGATGGTATTGTACTTCTTGAAGAAACATATATTTGTCCGCTATGGAGTCTAAGAGCTCTTGTGAGTGATGGAGGTTCGTACTTCGTCAATAGGCTTATTGAAAGAGTTCTCAAGGATTATGGTGTTAAGGATAGGGTTACTACACACTATCATCCTCAAGCGAATGGGCAAGCCGAAGTCTCTAACCGGGAAGTGAAACAAATCCTAGAGAAGGTAGTTGGAACCAATAGAAAGGATTGGGCTATGAAGCTCGATGATGTTCTGTGGGGGTTCTGGATGGCATACAAGACCGTGCTAGACATGTCACATTATCAAATCGTCTATGGAAAGCCATGCCACTTACCCGTAGATATTCAACATAAGTCTTTTTGGGCCATGAGAAGTTTGAACTTGTCTCTCAAGGAGCAAAAGATATTGAGGATGACTCATATCAATCAATTAGATGAGTTTAGAAATCAAGCTTTTAAAATCAAAGTGGACGGGACCGTTCATTATCCATAGAGCCTGCGGAGGGGGGAGTTTTGATTTAATGGACAAAGACGGAGACATCATAACAGCGAATGGGCATCGATTGAAGGACTTTAAATCGTTGGATGATGCTTGCGTAGTCTTTGAGGATACCTTGCATTAAATTGGTACCGTCGAGACTCTCTGACGTTAAACATGAGTGCCTGTTGGGGGCCTTCCCTCCAGTTTTATTGCTTTTTTATTTTGTGTGAGTAAGAAATTTTTATATTTAAGGTGCTTACTAATCAGCAATTACATCTCCTTGCAAACTTGGTTTCGACTATAGTTTCTACTAAGTTTATGGGGGTGTGATGTTCTTACCTCATCGTAGCACCAAGAGTATAATCTTTTTGTAACGTTTGCTAGGGAAGTTAAATTTTTTACGGTATATCAAAACTTTAATCGGTTTTGATGTGTCAATTTTTTTGCAATTTGCCTAGTGTTCAGTGGTGTTTAGTTATTTTATAGTGTGAGTGGAGTTATATGCATGTTTTAACGAGTCTAAGTTTTTAGTTCTCTATATATTATGTTGGTTAGTTATGATCTTTAATGTAGTATTTGAGTCTGAGCTTTGTAGGGGATGAAGAAAAATATAAAAAACGAGCATCAGGAAACACAGCTCGACAGAACCACTGTAGCTCGATCAAGATTTTCTGATCGAGCTATTGTCGAGCTACACTTCGGATGGCGAGCTCAGATTATAGAGAGCTGGCTCGACCAACACCTTCTAGCTCGACCAAATCGTATTGGTCGAGCTACGGTCGAGCTAGACAGGGTCAAGTTTTTCAGTTACAGAGGTGTAGCTCGACCAATCCATTGTAGCTCGACCAAGATATGTTCGTGGATCTGAGGTCAAGCTACGAATGGTCAGTCGCCTAGCTCGATCATGTCAAGCATTGCTCGACCATGCAGCTCAAGTCGAGCGAGGGCAGAATTCACAATTTAAAGTCAATTTTCTGCGTCGCTCGACCACTTCTTCGCCACCTTTCTCCGAGCACTCATCGCGAACTATAAGAATTTCACTCTAAACTCATACCACACCTTATTCTTCCTCACCACACACTTCAACACCAATCTTTTGGAGGATTCAAGTCCAATTTTAGGATTTTTTCTACTAAAGTTTGGATTTCCATCGTTCGTCACGTTCCGCACCATGTCTAGTGAAAAAGGTATATTTTCTTGACTCTTTACCCTTGATTTTGAATGTTCTATACTTAGTTTGGAATGGTTAAGTTGATTAAACATGTCTTTAGTTTGGATAGAATGTTGAATTTTGGGTGTTCATGTTGAAATTTTATGAATTTGCATGGGTTCAATTTTATGCTGGATTGATGAAAATTGGTGAAATTGATGATACATATTGTTTGGGCTTTGGTTTAATTGTAGAATGTATACATGGGCTCATTGATTTGAAGTGATGTTTTTGAGAAATCGAATTGTGGAAGTAGAGCATGATTATAAGTATTTTAATTGTTTAATTCTTGATTAATTTTGGAGCATGTTGGATTCGTGAAGTATGTTGAGTATGTGAAGTTGGGACTTAGGAATCTTGATTTTAATTTTCTCTTGATGGAAAGTATTGAGTATTCATGATCTATTTTGAAGTTTACACTTGAAATTTTGGGAAATTGATTCATGAATTGTTTATTTCTTATGAATTCAAAGTCTTGTGTAGAATTTATGCTCTAATTAGTCCTAGGTTGGGTATACATGTTTTATTTCCTCTATCTTGTATTGAAATATAATCTTTGCAGGTAAAGGAATTAATACGCCCTCTAAGAGAAAGAAGACAAAATCTCCTAAGAACGGTGAGGTTGCAAAGAAGTTGAAGAGAGATAAGAGGAGACCTTCCGACTTTGACATACAGATTGATGACTGGGAGGAGAAGGAGGAATTGTGGGGAGCTATTTCTGATCGAATAGCTAGGACTCTGTACCAAGACGACCTAGCGATGTTGGAAATGAACATCATTAACAATATTCGATGGATGTTTAATCGATTACGAATTACTTAGTTTATAGAGATGAATAGGGAGACATATTTCCACATCACAACTGAGGTGTTATGCATGATGAGAGTTGATCGTGGAGATCATTATCTTCCATATGGATTGTGGATACATATTGGTGAGGAGCTAGAGTTGGTGTATGCGATGAGTTCAACGAGATGGTTAGATGCCCGACTGGTATTTCTGCAGCGGAGAATGAAAACTTTAATGTTGATGAGTTTTGGAGGTCCTTCACTGGGAGGAGAAGAGACTATAATGCCAATACTTCGAAGGTTGCTTTTATTCGCAACCCAGTGATCGTATATATGGATCGAATCCTGAGCAACACTCTGTTTGCTCGAGCTGAGGGAGGATGTATACCTAGAAAAGAGCTTTATGTGTTATGGTGTATGATGAATAGCGTTCACTTCAATGTTGGAGCATATTTATTTCAGCAGCTGTATTGGTTCTTCACTCATTCTTTTCAGAAGGTCAATATCGGAGATTTGATTACTCCGATATCATAGTATTACCATGTTGGCCTGACTAGGTATCGGCAGATCCGAGGGGAGCCTGACTTGATCCTGTCGACTTGTGTGAGGATGGGGTTGATTCAGAGGAAGGAGGATATGTTGATGTTTATTTGAGGAAAGAATCTGATATCCTTCATGTTCTCGTTATTGCTTTTTTATCTTACCACTATACAGATCAACAACAAACTGTTAATGAACACTCTGGAGCACAAGGCGATCTCCTACACTTGTATTAGAGACAGAGATTGAAGGCTCTTGGTTGAAATGCATATCCAAGATGTTTATTTGGATGAGGATATGATCTTAGTAGAAGATCCAGTGGATTTAAGGGATGATGACGAGGATCAGCAGCAGCAGCAGCCGACACATGAGCATCTAGAGATGGGATTTCCTCTGATACAGCAGGCACAGCAGCAGTATTATGAGCCGCCACCACATCAGTAGCACGATTTCCAGCAGTCTCAGGATAATTTTTAAAGAGAGCAGTTCCGATTGATGAACGAGCATTTCGCCAATCTAAATGATAATCAGCAAGAGACGAATCAACAGCTGGCATTGACAAACACGAATTATGTTGCGCTTAACCTCATATATGATACTATGGATAGGGGATTAAGAGATTTGAACGAGAACTATGAGGCTTTGGACAGGAAGATCGATACCCTGCAGAGGGATTTCGATGATTGGCGCAATGAAGAGAGTGATGATGATGCTCCTGAGGAGTAGTGTGAACCAGGTTTTATCTTTTTCTATTTCCTCTCACCTCCATTCTCTTTATCATTTTACAGGTTGAGTGTTCTGTGAGTGGTGGGGTATGTTGAATGAGATTCATGCGTGAGTGGTATGTATTAGATTGATGATGATGATGGGTGATTGATATACTTTATTTGGATGGTTGATTTGGATTAGATTGATGATTCTTCTTGTTAAAGCATGTGCACTTATTTTTTATGCATGTTGATTTTATTGATGATGACATGTATTATTTTCGATTACTTGTAGTTTATGTAGAGATTGATGCTTATTACATGCTTTAAAGAGTGCTTAGGAACCTATTATCATGTGAGAATTTGAGCTTTATAATCATGCTACATGAATGCATTTATTCTTGAGAGTATCATTCATAAGTTAGTATTCTAGAACTTGGTTTTGAGTCTTGTTTGAGATTTATGATTGTTAGATACTAGGACATGATCTTAGATCATTATTGTTGATGAAGCCACTTAGCCAAATTTTACCTTACCTTGTAATGTGTATATCATTGGAAGCCCTATTGAGCCTTTGAAGCTTTTTCTTTGGAAAGCCTTTGATAAAAAGCCCTTATTTACCTTTTACTTGAGCCTTTAAATATCTTCTTTACTAGTAGAGAGTTGAGGTGAATAAATTGCTAATGATGAATTTAAGGAAGAAAGGAAAGGAAAATTGGTGTGGTGATGAAAGTAAAGAAATTCTTGGTTAAATCTTATTGAGGGGGTAGTGCCTGAAACCAGTACCCCGACTGCTTAGAAGTGTAGTGCCCGAAATTGGTACCCTTTTTGTTCGAAAGGAAGAAAGATGTTGATTCAAAAGTGAAGAAAAAGAAAAGGAAAATCGAAGAGATCATGAGAATGATAAAGGAGAAGAAGAATGAAGCTATTTGATGAAAAGCAAAACTCCAAGGTAATTCTCTACTAGTGAATTAGTCACTTTATCTATATTCTCCTACCTTTACCAAAGAGCCAACATTACAACCCAAAAAACAAGTCCTTTGTGATCCTAGTATTGAAAATTTTATGAATTGATCTTTGAGACCCTTGCCAAGCCTATGGTTCCGCGAATGTGTGAATTGACTTTGAGCGTATATATTAACCTTTAAAGTGTACATCTTTTATACTTGAGAGCGAGAGTAAACACTTACCTAGTGAGCTAGATGACTTAGCACTCATAGAAGTATTGTGATTACTTGATATTTTTGCATGGATGAAAGGTATGATGAATACATAATTTGAATTGATAGAATTGCATGTGTTAGAATAGGTTGTGCATGTTATGAGGATCTTATAAATTACACTCTCTTACCTTTGTTTTGATTGTGTTGCCTCGGGACGAGCAATATGAAAGTTTGGGGGTCTGATGAGAGTGATAATTCACGTATTTTGAGCTCTGATTTGTGTGAAAATTGAGTATGATTTGGTCTGTTATCAAGATAAATTGGGTTGTTTATGGTAAATCCATGAATTAGATGCTAAAGTGCTATTTGAACGTATTTATACAGTAAAACAGGTCAGAAGTGCTCGGAATTGGAAAACATATTTTTCGAGGCATAGTTCGACTATGGAGACGTAGCTCGACCATGCTCATTCTGGTCGAGCTACACATGGGAAGTCGAGCAGGCTGCATTCAGTTTACAGAAGGGTTGTTCGACCAAGGTCATGTAGCTCGACCAAGAGCTATTTGGTCGAGCTATAGTAGTTATGTCGAGCTGGGTGGAGAATGAAGTTTCAATTTACAGACACGCAGCTTGGCCGCAGCTCGACTAGGGAGGTCCAGCTCGACCAAGAGTAGTCTGGTCGAGCTGAGACATGTCAGTTCCGAAACATCGAGATTTCACCTCCAGTGCGTGCATGTGTGTGTTTTCCGCTAAAAACCCAGTATAGGTCCATAAGAAGTGTTTACAAGTATAAAAAGGGATAAAGATCACATTGAAAAGGAAGTTAGATTTAACATCCATCCTATACCACATCCAAACCCTAACTCCATCCGCATGAGCTGTAGAGAGAGATTCGTACAGTGAATCAAGTGAGAACAAAATGAAGATTCAAAACAGAGCGAGAAGTGACGGTGCCCACATCTAGGGTTTATTCCACAACTTAACGCCTTGGTAGTTCAGGGTTATGAAGGTTTTACTATTCAATTGAACTTCCGTGTGTATACTCCGTACAACACTACTTGTGGATTTATTTTATATAAGACAATACATTTTTAATTCATACTATGAGTTGTTTTATGCATCACTAAGTATTATATAGAGTCTGAATATATATCTTGGTTATTGATTGAGTGCGTTCACTGCTGAGCAGAGCAGGATTTTATGTTATGGTTCTAAGTGAGGGGACTCCGAAGCTTCATTAGAACTATCTTATATAAATATTTATTAGTTGAATTGAATTTTGGTTAGTAAGTAGGATAAAGAGTATCATTTTATAGTACCTATAAAGGGAGATCATATCGGGTTCACAGGATTCGATCGTTTGGTTAACGTGAACCATTAGGGTTCCATGCAATTTTATATCAGCGGAATCAAGAGTACAGAATCGTATTACCTTTTACCAGGTTATTTTGTGGAAGAATAACTACAGAAAAAACATCTCTTGATCTTCTGTTGTATTCCCAAGTCCAATCTTGACGTCGTGTGGGCTAGGATCTTCAAGATCCTCTCAATTTGCTCTCCTCCCTTATTTCTCACTTGTTAGGCACGATCAACTATGGTTTCCGAGAAGCTGAGATGATTTATATATGGGCTACAACAGGGACGAAGAGGAGAAATTAGAATCGGACCTCCATTGGGCTTAAGTATCCAAGTTTAGCCCAAAACTTATACTTAAGTCCAATAATAATTATATAGTCTACTAAAATATTATTATTGCACTACCGCTCTAATCTCATATTACGTTATGGGCTCCTTCTTATTATGAGCCTATTAGTCTCCCCGCATTTAAGATATACAATTCTCATTAATTAATTAAGTTACTGACAACTCCATTAATTAATATCTCATCCGAGAATAGTACCACTCATCCTTGTTATCATGCGTAATAAATTCACCTGCCGGGTTTATATGATAATCCTTATGAGATCCTCAAGGGTACATCATCAACTTATTAAATAGGACACAAATTTCTTCTACAATCAACATCACACCATAGAGACATCACTATTTCCCAACTCACCGAGTTTGTTGATTTAATATTTAAATCTCACCCATTAATGAATCAAAGAGATACATACAGGCTTACGTGTTGAGGTTATTGTATAGGGATTAAGAGCACGAACATCCATAATAACTGAGATCAAGTTCTCCTATATAGTCAGTATAAGTCGAACGATCTCAAGCGGTCCTGCTCAATACACACAAAGCGCACTAATGTGATTTTATAGTCAAGACAAATTAATACAAAATCACACTATAACCATCCCGATAGATAGCCCCCGTCTATCTCGGTTGTGAGCATTTATTTATACTTTATAAGGGGCTGACAATATGATCTTTCGTGCGACGCCGCACACCATATTATTTACAGTATAAAGTAAGTGGACTATTGCATAGACATATAAATAAATTAAAAGATGCAATCATTTGATCAATGATTCTCATTTCAAATATTGTTAAAACATTTTTCATACTAAAGCAAGACTTTTAGTATACAATCCAACAGTACTTGATAAGCTAGAACTTGCTCAATAACTACAGGAACTGGCCCGATTGGTGGAGATTAGTGACATGATCTTAGGCCATCCTTATTTTTCATAGTCATTGCCATATATTCCCCTACCATGAATATCATCCCTAGTCAACCACTTTAAGCTTTTAAGCCTATTTATTGTGAATTTAGCACATTACAAAACTATGATTACCCGCTTAAGTCTTATATTATATATGTATACCTTAGTGTGGGTGATTGAGGAGATGGTGACTAGAAGGGTTTGATAAGAAAGAAAAAGAGGAAAGGAAATGGTAAACAAGCAAGAAAAATGATGAAAAAAGCACAAGCAAGAATGCTTATGCAACTTTCAAAGCAAGAAAAATGAGTAAAGAAACAACAAATATATATGCTCAAGCAATTAAAATTCTAAAGAAGGAAGCATGCATTACAAGAAGTTCAACCCTAGAAATGATTATGATTAGTGCTTATAATCGAAAAAGATAAGAAGGAAGAAAGAAAAATGAAGGAATGGAGGAAGTTGATCATCTGTTCGATTACTTACACTCGATTAGTCACTATTACCCATATATTTTTCCTACCATACCAAAGAGCCTATCATTACATCCAAATATAAAGACATTGTTGATCATTAATTGAAACTTTGATGGTTTGTGAATGTAGCCCACGTGCAAGCTTATAGCTAGTCGAGCCAATCGAATGATGAGTGTTGGTTTACCTCACTTCATAGAGTGTTGTGTAAAATTGATACCCGATGTGAGGCTTGGACCGGAAGGGACTATATCACTATTTATTTTTTTGAATTGAACTTGTTAATATTTTTTGCATGTTATGAGTGATTAGTGATATTTTCACCTAAATTTTAGTGTCTTTTTATATATATTTTCGTATTATTTTATCTGTATTTATGTACTATTTGGCTGTGTTATATGTTTTTATGGAAATGAGTGAGAATAAACTTAAACGTGTGAAAAACAGGTGAAAACGGAGCGAAAATGGAGTCGGGAGTTGAGACGAAAGAAGAAGGCAATTGCAGCAATAACACGGCCCATGTTCTGTACAAGAGTTGAGTTTGCACGCTCGAGCCGTGTACTGAACACGGCCCTATATGAGGGGGCCGTGCGCCAGCATCTGAAGCACCTACTCGCCCATGTGGCCGTGTGCAGCACACGAGCCGTGCGCTGTCTGAAGGAAATGTTGACCGTGAAACCTGGGCTGACTCGAGTCGTGTGCATGCACACGAGTCGTGTCCGTCCAAAAATTAGAAAAATATCAGCAACCTTCTAGAAGCTCCCAAGGGGTATAAATACCACTATTTCAACATTTGCACATACAATCCGTGGGTTTGAAGCTGCACACACACATCACACAGAATTTCTTCAATTTTTCACCATCCCTTTCATCCATTTACCATCCGTTCCATCTACCTTCATCCAACCATCAAAATTCTCATCCAAGTGAGGAAAAGAAGCAAGGAAGAGAGGAGAATTGCAAGGAGAGGAAGAAGATCACCATTGGAGTCATCCAAGGGAGTTTTGATCCAAACTTTGTATTGAAACCTTATTGTTTATTATGGTTTGTAAGGATTTAAATGTCTATATTGATTTCCTTATAAATATGGTAGGCTAATCTCCCTTGTGAGATTAGCAACATGAAAGTTGTTGGATAATTTTGGGATTTATGTATTTGAATTCATATGTTGATTGGATTAATTGATTTTCTATCGTTGATGATATATCTTGATGTTTATGATGATTTGTGTGTTTTGTTGTTTTAAACATGTGATTAGATTGATAAGTCAATTATGTGTTTAGGATAATAGAGTGAATCATTTTATCATACACCTCATTTGCATTATAAGTTTTAAAGAGATAGAGATATCCTTTAGAATTTAGAACCCGTTGATAGAACATTTGATTTGTTAGATCGAGATGTCAATTGATCGTGTGAAGGGAATCTCTAATTGAATTTAGTACCTAGTTGGAATTGTTTGATTAAGAACCAACCTTAGAACTATTTAGAAACCTTGTTAAGGATCTACATCATATCCATCTCGAGAGGGAGTTTAGGTGGTATTCGTGTTGGCCCTTAGTCTTTAACCATGACACATATGAATTTGATGCATTAATCTTAGAAATATTACAATTTCATTAGTGTTGTTAATCTCACATTTACTTAACTTGGAAAACCACTTTTCATCCATTTATCTTTTATTTTTGATTAATTGCTTGTTTTTGAATATTTCCATTTACTTGTTTGAACAACCAATCCATTAATGATTCGTCTCTATAAAATTACAAGAAACGTAAGATAGCTAAGCTCTAGTACCTACCTTCCTTGGGTTCAATAAATTCTTTAATTGGTCATCCCAACTACAAAAATGGCTAATTAATGAGTTTAATGTTGTAGGATGACTTAGCATTATTTGTAGTCCTTATTGTTATTGATGTGTTATTGCTTATGTTCGTTAGGTCTTTTCCTAGGTGAAAATTTCTCCACTTGATTTATCATTTTCGTTGCTTGAGAATGAGAAACACTTTAAGTTTGGGGGAGTGATTGTCGCTATTTTCTCCTAAATTTTAGTATCTTTTTATCCGTATTTGTGTATATTTTGGTGGTGTTTTGTGTTTTTATGGAAATGTGTGAGAATGAGCTTAAACGTATCAAAAACAGGTGAAAATAGAGCAAAAATAGTCGGAAGACAACGACGAAGAAAAGGGACAGAAGTCGACCATACATGAATCGAGCCCTAAGCTCGAGTCGAGCTTGATCCAGAGCTCGAGCCGTGTGTCGGACTCGGGCCTGTAAGTAATATTTGTGCCACTATAAGAAAACTGTCAAATTCCAACGAAAAGCTAATCCTTTGGAAATTTTAGAGTTCCAACGAATTTTCCAATGAAACTTTAAACCATTGAAAAATTCTAGTGAAAATTCCCATGGAAATTTAAACTATTGGAAAATTCCAATGCTAATTCTGATATCCTGATAAACTATTAGAAATTTCCTACAAAAATTCCTATAAAACCTAAAACTGAGAAAATATCAGCGAGCTTCTAGAAGGTCCTAAAGGGTATAAATACCCCTAATTTTAACATTTTCCAACAGAATTCGAAGGGTTTCAGCTGTGCACACACATCACACATCATTTCCTTCATTTTACACCATCATCTTCATCCATTCTTCATCCATATCATCTACCATCATCCTTCCATCAAAATCATCATACAAGTGAGGAAAAGAAGTAAGGGAGAAATGAGAATTGCAAGGAGTGGAAGGAGATCAACATTGAAGCACTTCAAGGGAGTTTTCATCCAATTCTTGTATTAAACCTTATAGTTTATCATGGTTTGTGAAGATTCAATAGTTTATGTTGATTTCTTTATGAATATGGTAGACTAATCTCCTTTGTGAGATTAGCAACGTGAAAGTTGTTGGATAATTTTAGAATTTATGTAATTAGATTTATATGTTGATTGGGTTTATTGATTTTCTATCATTGATGCTTTAGATCTTGATGTTTATGATCATTTGTGTGGTTTGTTGTTTTAAACATGTCATTAGATTGAGAAGTCAATTATATGTTTAGGATAATTAATTGAATCATTTTGTCATACACCTCATGTGCATTAAATCTTAAAGAGATAGAGATATCCTTTAGGATTTAGAACTCTTTGGTAGAACATTCGATTTGTTAGATCGAGAGGTTGATTGATTGGGTGAGGGGACTCTCATATTAAACTTAGCACCTAGTTGGAATTGTTTGATTGAGAACCAATCCGTTGAGCCATTTTGAGACCTTGTGAAGGATCTATATCCTATCCATCTCGAGAGGGAGTTTACATGGAATTCGTGTTGGCCCTTAATTATTAACTCATGATACATGTGAATTTGATGCATTAATCCTAGAATTTCCACATCTATAGTGTTGTTAATCTCACTTTTACTTAACTTGGAAAACCAAATATTTTCATTTAATCTTTGTTCGTTTGATCATTGCATACTTGTTTGCTTTGAATACTTTAATTACTTGTTTGATCACAACCATATCTTCTTATGATTCATCTCTAAAAATTATAAGAAACGCGAGATCACTTAAACTCTAGTACCTACCTCCCTTGGGTTCGATATTTTATTTCTTGGGTCGTACTTAACGATAGAGTATTTCTTGTTCTTAAAACACACATACAAAAATGCGATCAAACTCTGCCCTTGAATTTTGGGCCTGGCGGCTTTGAGTCAATGCCCTCAATCACGGCTTAGTAACCGGGACCAATTCTTTCCCACCCGAGGCTTCGATCAATCCATGCAATCTATGTGCATCGGCATCATATTCTTCTATAAAATCGATCGCAGTGCCTTTCGTCTCTGCAGTGCGCATTTAGGATCTCTCTACGCCTCTGATTTCTATTAAAATATCTCATATATCCTCCACCAAGGTCGTTGCATGTTTTATGCTTACAAGGTCGTTGTCGATGTGATCCAATTTCTTCGCGTTTGCCTCAAGGTTTGTTTCATATTTAATCTGCAAACCCTTCGTTACAGCCAAGTTCTCATTAATTGATTCTTGTATCATTAGTCTCGACTTAGTCTCGCTATGCGTTATTTCATTTATCTACTTTACAATATCCAAGTAATACTTAGTTGCTTCTTCTGCCGTTTAGATTACAAATGATTTTGCGAACATGGTGCTAAATTGTTCTGAAACCACATCAGCAATCTGTTCGATCCGAGCATTATCAACCTCTCTGAGATGTGTCAATGACATTTTCTTTTGACTAACCAATTGCAATATAAAACTCTGCAACTCTCTGACATCTTTCTTTAAGTCTATGATAACATCCATTTCTTCTACGCTTGGCCCCTAATCAAGGTACCACTTCGAAACATGCATCCTCTTACGGCTTTTACAAATCTCTATCTCCCATAGTTTCTGCCTATCGCGATTGGGCACTGCAGTCGCATATAGATTGCCTATCTCATCCAAGTCAACATCCTCCGCTGTGCGATGGATCTCTCCATCACCAATGTCCTCTTGAATAGGCAATTGGTCTATCTTTGCACCGCCACCCCTGATTGATCTTTTAGTGACATTCTCCTTGCCCTCTACGCCGTTGACGCCTTGTAAATTTTTACCTAAAATGCCTTCCAGTGGAGAGCCCAACACCGCCTCCAAGCTTCCCATTTTCGCTGACTGCATACTCCCCATTTCATCCTCCGTAATGGCCGTCATAAGTTCTCCTTGAACCACCTCATTAGTCTGCATCCCTCCACTCTCAGGCAAATTTCCGACATAGAGGGCGGGTTCAGGATCATTTTCATTATTTACGCCCCACACAGAGGAATTCAACAATCAGCTCACTTCGACATTAGAATTTGTATTTCCAGTATTTATCACCCCATAGCTAGCACTCTTTCGGCACTTCTCTGTATGACTGCTCAACAAATCGCCCACCTCATCGATTGAAAGGAATGACTTAACCACTCACTTCTCCTCTTCTGTCACAAATGGGATGATGTCTTAAGTCTAATTCCACCAGTATCTCACTCTTAGATCCATCCACACGTGCAATCTCTATTTTTCTTCAAGTCGGAGTTTCTCCACCTTTGGTGCGTAGCTTGGGATTGACATTGCCAGATCTGATGTAGATCTATTAATTTATCTTGATCGAAATGAAAATTGTACCACCTGTCTCGATGAATTCCTTAGGCAGGGACGACTTGGATTCAGATGAATGTTGGTACGGTAATTTTTCTTCTATAAAGTCGGGTGTCACTAGAATGAGGGTGGGGGATGGGTGGGGTTTTAGGGTGCAGGCGAGTGTTGGAAAGTGGGGTGTTAATACAAAGTTGCTATAGTATATGTGTCATACACATACAAATTCTTCCCCTATCATTATCTTTTGTTCTAAGTATTTCATACACTACAGCAGGCTTGAAAAATAATTGGTCCATATTATTATTATTTGTTTAAAAATCATATTATATGTTATATTTTTTATTTATTTAATATAGTTAGTCAGACAATAATTGTGTCCTCTTAGATTAAATAGTAAACTATACTGTAACCATATTTACTGATTTTGTCAAATAATCATTCACTAAAAATAAATTAGTTTTTACTCATAGAATTTATCAACGTAATTCAATCCATTTGTAATTGCCAATTTATTATAAACAAAAATATAGTATTCATCTTTCAACAGTGGAATGTCAATGGTTTTAGTCTATATTTTACCAATTGAAATTGGGATAAACCGATGTTGTAGCTAAGCCGTTGATAACCTTATTTAACAATGAAATTGAGGTTTTTACCAACGAAGTATTCTGTTAGGTACTTTCAGTTTTTTTATAGTGATGTTATTATTTTTATTTTGTTAATGTCATCTCGTTTAGATATTTTATAATCAAACATATTGAAAACTATATTGTTAGGTGATTCCAGTATATTGGTGTATTTAGAGGTAACCATGATAGTAGATAAAATGGTTATGCTGAATAAATAGTCTAACGTATTTTAAAGGCTATGAATAAGATCCCATTATGCAGTAGGAGTATATGTTACTCCCACATCGCCTGTATTTTAACCCCTATTTTCATGTTGTGTCGTCCCATACATATTTGTAATCTTATTTGTAATGATAAAAAATTTAACTATCGTCTATACATCATACCATGTACCTTGAACACTGTACTCATTTATCATGAAAGAGTTAATTAATTTTTATCAATACTTTATCCCATCGTCTGTAACAGTTTTTCAAAAGAACGTTTATAGATGAATGATTCATTACACATCAATATTCAGTAAGGGCATCCGATTTCGGGAAAGCACCAAGCATTATGAGTGTTTTCAAGTTCCATATTATATTTGGTATAAAATATGTAACATTAAAATGAATATATTGTCAGAAAGAAGGATTGTGTTTGGGGGACACATTTTTTAGGTTTTCCCGAGGTTTTAGTGTCTTAGTGACATTACCTTCTGTTTTAGGATAGTGACAGGGTGATTAGAGGTCATTGTACTGAAACAAACTACCCAAAATCCGATCCGATGCTCGTAAATTTCTAATACATATGTGATTGTTATTATTATCTACTCCCTTCGTCCTGTGTTAACGTTTACATTTGCTTTGTACGCGTTGATTAAGAGATCTTAATTATTTTATTATATAGTGAAGTGAGAGAAATAATATTTTAATGTGGACATGGGTAGATGTATTACGTGTTGTGTGTGGACCCTACATGGAATTATTAATTATTTTGTCTGGGGCCAACTTAACAAAAAATTAAATGTAAACCTTTACTTAGGACAACAAAAAATGGAAAAAATAAACCGTAATGCGGTACTGGGGGGCATATAAAAGATCATAATAGAACCATGTATTACTATAATGGAGGTTCGTAATATTATCTTTGTCCGGAAGAGGTGGTCCTCTATTTGAAACTATACGCATCACTTTCTGCGTAATGGTGTTTATGCTTCAGTCAGTTGAGATTGAGAGTAGTAACGACTTAAATAGTGTTGCTCAGAATAAATTATTTCTGTATCCATTCCCGATTCTTCAGAACGTAAACATCGATAAACCATATTTTGATTTCCTCTACATTTATTACGTAGCTCCATTTAAAAGAACTGATAGTAAATACTAAAACTGATAGTACATACTAAAACTGATAGTACATACTTCGATTCTGAAATTGGCAGTATTTTCATCTAAGTTGATCGACCTAACTTTGATTCTAAGCAGGAACTTGAATTAGGTAGAGAGGTATAAGGAGCATTATGGAATGGGGAAAGTATGATTACTTGGTGAACTAACTACTACCTTGACCTATAAACTACAATTGGCAGTGTAAAATAATAATAATAATAATAAAAGAACAATTAATTGGAGATATGCATGAGTATTCGAATTTAAACATAGAATTATAAATATTCGCTTTCGATTATAAATTGTAGATTTACCTTATACCTTAAGAAATATGGGCTCATACTCTATACAATGTTTCTTTAATTTCTCATACTATTAGTTAGATTTATGTATGCAATAAAAAAATGGGGCTCATATTAAAGGTGTACAAGGTATATATTATAAGAAATATCATTACATAATTTACATGACAATTGTTAAAACCCCCAATAACAAATGCAATATAGGAGATTATACTATTAATTTTATCTAAAAGAAAGACGTGACTGGTAATTGTTAACTAAGTTCGATTAATAGATTAAACATTTTAATAACGATTTAATCATTAATTTTAATTAGTGTGTCAACAAGGGTTCATTGAGGATTGTGCTGGTTGATGGGTATTTTCTCAACACACAAAATTAATCCTCAAGTATAAGTATATCAATTGTAGTTTCAATAGGTGACCAAGTGATTATCGTACCTAAGAGACGGATCTGCACAATCTGCTTGACTTGGCCTCCTTTGTTCGACCACAATGATGTTGGTCGAACAAGATCTCTTGGTCGAACGACACTCAAACCTTGCCTCTAAAATCGTGTCTTCCAATTCTGAGTCTTTTACACCTGTTTTCCTATATAAATATACTCAAACAGCCCTTGTACCCTCTAATTCAAGACTTTTCCATAAACGTACCGATTCGTCTCAATAAAAGACTCAATCGTACTCTATTCCCACGCAAATCAGAGTCCAAAATACGTGAATTTACACTCTCATTACTGGTGCGGCCTGAACAGTCACTTCAACCGTCATTCGGGTTGCATGATCATTCAGTTGATCTATTGTAGCAGATTTGCTATTCTAATAGGCCCAACTCCCCACGCCTACCTCAAACCCATCTCTCTCATCATGTTTACGCGGGATTAGATTAAAATTCAATTAACAACTGGCACATATTTGATCGACCAAATTTGTTTATTCCAATTCATCATCTCTAGCCGTCCAATCGCTCTGAGAAACCTAATTCCCAAATTTCACCATTGCAGAGCTTCCAAACCAAATTCAGAGTCAGTGAGCAAAAAATCAAATCAATGGCTAAATCTAATGCTTCTCACTCATCGTACCCATAGAAAGAGAGTAAAACTCTAGTGAAGTCTGGTCCTGTGATATCTTTCCAGGAACTTATTGAAAAGGTGGCCGATCCGAATAGCATGCGAGAGGTGTTGGACAAATTGTGGCAGACAACGATAAGGGCTTTAATCGCCCGTGACCCCTTAAAGTACGAGAGGGACTTGCTATTGAATTTTATGACAACGTGCCCAATTGCATTATGGTGGAGGCGCACAAGTTTACTGTGAGGATAAAAAACAAGGCAATTGTTGTGTCACTGGTAACCCTGAATAGGTATTTGGGGCTATCGAAAAAGTGTAGTACACTCAAAGGATTGAATTTCCAGAGCACTGTTGAGGAAGACTAGCAAAGGGTGCGCTCCGCCAAGGTATCAAGTGAGTTCCCAGGATATTCAAAATAAGGTAATAGGGATTTAAAAGAGGAATATGCTATACTGTTTGATATTATCACGAAGACGGTGGAGGGAAAGATTGGCGGCGCCATGATAAAGGGAACACTGACAGGTGGAATTTGATGATGGCCTTCATCAAAGGTTTCGATATAAACTGGAGTACTTTCCTCTACGATAGGTTGCTGGAAGAGGTTAGAAAGGAGTCTCAAAACAGGGGTTATGGAATAATAATAAATCTCTTCCTTTTGGAGCATGGTTTATCTCTAAAGAAAGGTATGGCCATAACAAAATCAAGGCGGATGGGTGCAGCTAACTTACGCAAGTCGAAATCGCCAAGAGCAAGTGTTGTCCTTGAAATAGCAAAGAAGTCAGCGGAGGGCATCCATAAGCGGCTTATTAAAAAAAGATTCCAGATACAACATGGTGTATGATGAGAGTGATAATTCATGTGTTTTGAGCCCTGATTTATGTAGAAATTGAGTACGATTTGGTCTATAATCGATGCAAATCGAGATATTTATGGAAAAGTTATGAATCAGATGCTACTGAGACTATTTAAGCATATTTTTACAGGAAAACAGGTCAAAAGTGCCCAAAATTTGGAAACACGGTTTTCGAGGTGTCGCTCGACCTCAGGAGGAGCCGCTCGACCAAGCTAGTTTTATGGAGCGACAGCAAGAATGGTCGAGTGAGTTACTGTATAGAGTTTCAGCGCTCAGGGGTGCCGCTCAACCAAGCTCGACTCAGCTCAACCAGGGCTATTCTAGTCGAGCGGGGACACGCTGTTCTGTTTTTGGTAATTCCATACCTCCAGTGCGTGTTTTGGCGTATTTTCCAAGAAAAATTCCAGTAAAGGTCCATAAGGAGATTTTAAAAGTATAAAAAGGAAAGCAGATCACACCAAGAAGAGAGAGATTCCACATCCATCCTACACCACATTCAAAACCTAACTCCATCAGCAGGAGCTGTAGAGAGAGATTCGTGCAGCGAATCAAGTGAGAAACAAGTTAAGATTCAAGACAGATCGAGAAGCGACGGCGTCCACATCTAGGGTTTACTTCACAACTTAATCTTTCTTGTAATTTTCAAGACTATGGGTAAGATCTATCCAATCACCATGAACATTCTTCAAAACGTCATGAGCTAGAACCGCTTTGGTAGTTCTAGGGTTTAAGAAGGTTTTACTAGTTAATTGAACTTCCGTTTGTATACTCTGTACAACACTACTTGTGGATTTATTTTATATGAGACTACGTATTTTTAATTCATACTCAGAATTGTTTTGTGCATCAACTATTATATAGAGTATGAATATATATCTTGGTTAGTAATTGAGTGAGTTCACTGCTGAGCAGGATTCCATGTTATGATTCTAAGTGAAAGGACTCTGAAGTTTCATTATAACTATCTTATATAAATACTTATTAATTGAATTAAATTTGGATTAGTAAGTAGGATAAAGATGATAATTTCATAGTACCTATAAAGGGAGATCATATCGGGTTAGAGTACTTAGCGCATGGGAAATAATTGATACTAATAGTACCTAGAAAGTGGGTGAAATTATGTTCTTTCTCCGAGGTAATTCATACGTGTTACATGCTTATCTGCTTGTATCTATAGAGTAGATTTACATCGCTTAGTGATGCTTCTATATTTCACAAGGTAGAGTCGGACATTAATATAAAGGAAGGAAGATTAATTAGTGAAACTAAACGGCCCGAATAGCTACCTATCTTCTCACTTGTTCAACTCTCATTAATTCTCTACAATTTTCTATTTTATTTTCTATTTAATTAATTTTTCTAATAGAATAAAAATTACTCCTCAATTAAATTGCCAAACAATGGTTTTAGTTAATTTAGTTAATAATAAATTGATAATAATCCGTCCTTTGGGTTTGATAATATAACTTTGTCGCTTATCAAAGCTACAATCGCATCCTTCATACTTGGGGATTAATTGTGTGTTGAAAAAACGCCCATCAATTTTCTAGCGCCGTTGCCGAGGACGGTTGTCATTATCTATTTTATTATTTCTAGTTTAATTAAACTACTGCATACTTGTCTTTATTTTCTAACGCTGAATCTTTCTTAGGTATATCATACTAGGTCTAAGGGAGCACCACTAGCAACTTTTGATCCGGAGATCAGAGCGTCATCAAGGAAGAAAAAAGCAAAGAAAAAGAAGAATAAGAACATGGAAGCAACCAAAACTCTTAATCTAGGAGTTGAAGTTGAAGTGCTAAACTCGGAAACAATTGAAGCTGCAACCGAAGACAAGTCGGAAGCAGAAGCAGTCAACATGGCCCAAGATAGGGCAAATGCGAACAATGTTACCATCCGTGAAGTCTTTAAGAACAACGGAGGGGGCAACTTGGGGCTGTTAGGAGTGTGCGGAGCCGATGCAGATTTTGATCTTTACCCCACTCTTATCAGCATGATAGAAAGGAACCCTTTCTCTATGGGTTCCTTTGAAGATCCTCAACAGCATCTGAATAAATTCTTGGCTATTCGAGTACACAAAAAAATGCAGGAGATTGGTATGAGGATGCAAGGAGGATCGTTTTGTTTAAATTCTCGCTTACTGAAAGAGCGAGAGATTGGTATGACACTCTTAGTGCTGCTGATTGCACTACATTGGACAAATTAAAGATGAAATTTTTGGAGCGGTACATGCCACCATCAAAGGTGTTCAAGATGAAGCAAGATATTCATTAATTTGTTATTGGTCAAGGGGAGAAGTTCCATGAGGCTTGGGATAGATTCAAGGACATGCTCAGAAAGTGCCCACTGCATGGATTGTCAAAAGCTCTATACATCAATGTATTCTACAATGGATTGGATTGTGATTCTCGTATTTTACTAGATACGTCATCAAGTGGAGCATTACTAGCAAATACACCCGTTGAGGCCGAAAGATCTTTAAGGATATTTTGATGAATTCAAGAGATTGGCCGACTGATAGAGTGAGAGGCACCTATGTTCTTGGAAAGGTAGCGTAGGTTGAACACACTATGGTGAATTCAAGTAGAGAAGACGAGATCGTCTCTAGTTTGGCAAATATTAACAAGCTACTCGAGTCTCAGTAGAAGCAGATTACTGAGTTGTCGCAGAGAGTACCAATGATACAGCAGCAGGATGTTGGTGAAGAGAGATCGATCTAAGAGGAATTAGAAGAGGTGAACTATGCCATGGGACAAAGTATTCAAGGAACTAGGTATCAAAATCAAGGAAACCAGAATTACCAAGGGAATTATCGTGGTCCCCCGGGTAATTATCAACAACCAAGGATGCTGGAATTTTCATGGAGCAATCTGAATACAGCAATCCAGCCGCCTATGGGTGTTGATCCTGGTGCTAAGATCGAAGAAGGAATACTTGGTTTGGAGGATATAGTGAACCGTTATGTGGCTAGGAATTATGCAAGGGAGGATCGTGTGGAAGCAAAGATAGATTCAAATCATAATGAGTTAACTAAGTAGAGAAAGGACTTACGTTATTAATGGGAGAGATGGTGGGGAATGTTAACAAGATAACGCAAACAATTGAGAATGGAGAGTTTTCTTCTCAAAGCATAACGAACCCAAAATCTTGTAATGCCATCACTTTGAGGTCAGGAACGCAATATGAAGGTCCAATGCTACCAATCGAAAAAAATAGAGATGACGCATCCCCGGTCGACCACCGCTTGACCAAGTCCCTTGGTTGAGCAACAGTCGAACGACATTCTAATGAGCTAAAAAAACACGTTTAGTTTACAGGGACCTCGCTCAACCAAAATGGAGTCACTCGACCAGACCCTTCTGGTCGAGATGAGGTCGAGTAGCTACTTGTTGAGCTGAATAGTCATATTCCGATTATAGGAACCCCGCTCGACCATTATCACCTCACTCGACCAGACCATTCAGGTCGAGC
This sequence comes from Pogostemon cablin, assembly GCA_023678885.1. NCBI lineage: Eukaryota > Viridiplantae > Streptophyta > Magnoliopsida > Lamiales > Lamiaceae > Pogostemon > Pogostemon cablin. The sequence continues at coordinate 9,632,611 of CM042978.1, read as the reverse complement.
GAGGTCGAGCAAGGTCGTTTGACTCTGGTTTCTGTACAGGATGTTACACCTGCTGTTCAGAATACTCCAGTACCATCACAAGAGCAGAATACTGAGCAGATTGTTGAGAAGAAGTGGGAAAGAGCCAAGAGATTGAGAGCCCAGAAAGATAAAGCAAAGGAGGTTGAGCGTGATGAATGGGATATCCCTAAGACAAAGTTACCTCCTCTATTTCCTTTGAGGTTAGTGAAGAAGGGATTGGAAGAAAAGTTCAAGAGGTTTTCAGATATAATGAACAAGATAAGCTTGAACATTCCATTCTCCGAAGCAATCATGGAGATGTCTTACTATGCCCAATTTTCTAATTGATATCATATTGAAGAAGAGGAGCTTGAACGGAGTTGAGACTGTTAATCTATTTGAAAACTGCAGCTCAATCATTTAGAGAAAGCTGCCAACAAAGTTGAAGGATCCGGGAAGCTTCATGATTCTATGTGAAATTGGAAAAGGGCCGGCACGAAAAGCTTTGTGCGATCTTGGTGTAAGCATCAACTTGATGCCCTTGTCTATATTCAAGAAGCTAAGTTTGGGGGAGCTTGCTCCTACAACAGTAACTCTACAATTGGCGGATAGGTCTATGACCTTTCTGAAGGGTGTGATTGAAGATGTACTTGTGAAAGTAGAGAAGCTTGTCTTTCCTATGGATTTTCTTATGCTAAAGATGGAAGATGACAAGGATAATGTCCCTCTTATTTTAGGGAGACTGTTCCTTGCCACTGCTGATGCTATGATTGATGTTCAAAAGGAGGAGCTTAGACTGTGAATGGATAAAGAAGAGGTCTTGTTCAACCTCGACAAAGCAATGGAGATGCTTATGGAGACACAGTGTTATAGCATTGATGTGTTGGAGGAGATCGTGAAGGAAGACATGTCCTTAATCCTTTCAAAGGATCCTTTAGATACATGCTTGGCGGAGTCTCTTATTTTTCCCACCACGGAGCTAAATGAGCTCTCCAATGAGCTATGTATTGAATTTCTTGAAAACTTACTTACTTTGGGTGATGATAGGTTTGAACTAAAAAGAATGTCTATGAGGGTTTTTACCATAAACTTGCAAGATTAGTTGATGAATTTATTGAATGGTGCAAGAACTAAGGTTCATAAGATTTGAATTTGGAATTTTTTGAATTTGTTTGAATCAAGTGAATAAGATGTGATAGACTGAAGAGTAATGATCATTTGATGAATAAATTTGTCATGGAATATTTCTTAGGTGATGAGGATTTGGGCATAAGGTTATTTGAAAATTCATGTGAAATCACATTGAAATATTTTGCATACCAAGTGTTCGATGAAATGCCTAAATGATTATTTGATTCAATTTGAAAGTCTCACTTGCATTATGAGCATTGATTTGGTAATTTTAATAGATTTGTGAGTATTTGATGAGAATATGAGGCTCATGTGCATGTGGAGAAGAATAAAGGAAGTCGATTGTCATACATGATGAAAATGTGGAATAAAATTGACTTGTTGTTAGTTGCTTGAAGTGAAATAGAAAATTCTTGTGGATCAAATTTCATTTGTGGTGCTTGGAAGTTATGTTGTCGTGATAATGTGATAGAAAGCATGTTGGAATTGGGCACTTAGTTGAAAAACAAGTGGTTATTCTATGCTTAAATAGTTATCATTCTTTGGTGTGAAATTGAATGTAATTTGTGCATGTTGAATATTGTAGATGGCTCAAAGAAGAAGAGGACGAAATGATGACTTCATTGTTATCGATAATGAAATGGATCTCTCAAATTTGGATGCTCATTAACGGAAGATGGGATACATCCAGTTGATTTTGGAGTGAAATTTGAAGAAGGATGGGAAAAGTATACGCTTCGGTGGCAAGCGATCTGTTCAAAGATCAAATCGACTAGGTTTCAAGATCCCAATACTACGGTGGGACTTGAAATAGAGGATGATTTAAAAACTATGTTTCGAAGAGCAAAAATTGAGGAATTATTTGATAAGAGACCTCCCACTTTTCAACATCTCACAGCTGAATTTCTGAGCACGCTCATTGTTCACAAGGATAGGAACAAGTTTCCTATATCAATCACTTTCCAGTTGAACAACGAGATGAGGAGGAACGTTTCTATTGTAAAATTGAATACATTTTTGGGATGTCCGCCATGTAGAAACCACCATAGCTTCTATGAAGGAGGAGGATTCAACTAGCAAGATTGGTGGAAGAGATTAGTTAATGATGGAACAGAACAGCCCGGGTATATACCCATATCATCAAAAGGAACAGCTATAAGGAATCTAGTTATGAGGTATCTAGAGAAGATCATCTCTAATACTATCTTTGGTCGAGCAGAGAGTGGTGCAGTTGGAGAGAAGCAGTTGTATATGATGTTCTATTTGTATCGTGAGTTTAATTTGAACATGGCGGCACATTTCGTTCAACATGCATAAATGTTAACAAAGAGGCAAGCCAACCGGAGGGTGATGATAGGGGGAATTGTGACAATGATAGAACAAGGATTGGGTGTCGACCTCACAGGAATGCAGTGGGCTATGGTAAGTGAGGGATTGAATTATCATCAATTAATAAAGATGGAGTTCTTGTCATTGATGGGAAATAATCACTGCTTGAGGCAAGACAAAGGAGTTCCGTTTCCTTTAACAGCTCCTAAGCTTACTACTATTTACACTCAACGAAAATATGAAAATTTGGCTATAGCAAGTACTCGCCACTCCCGTGTTTTTAGAGCTTTTTAAAGAGAGCATCAAGGAGTGGATGAGGTACTCCGACAGATGTGGGTTGAGGAAAATGAGGAGTTAGAAAATTTGAGAGATGAGCCTGTATCCATGGAAGAAGGAAATGAGGAGGAGCCTTCACATCAATTGGAATTTGAGGAGCAGGCACCCTAGCCACCACAGTTTGCTGAAGAAGATGAGAAACAATAGCAGGAAATGCACCCAAGAGTGTGGAACTTAAAGTGGAATGCCCTAGAGGAGGATGTTCGTGAGCTGAGGAAGATACAACAGGTGCATGGAGCACATATAAGAGAGCTTTGAGATGGACAGCGTTGTATAGATTACAACAATGAGCAAGCTCTTGTTCATTCCAACAACATGGAGGAGATGCTCACAATGATGTTTAACTTCCAGTTCCTGGGAGCTGTACCGGCCACCTCCAGCTCCGGAGCCTTGAAGGGATAGTTTTAGTGCTCGTCACTTCTATTAGTTTATTTTATATTGATGATAAACATTTGATGTGATGTTTATGGATTGGATTTAGTACTTCTTGTGTTTTGTATTCGGGAGGTTTGCTTTGGGATTTGTTTTTAGTTTTATGCGATTTTATTATTCTTTATTTTAGTATTTTAGTTTAATTTTCATATTTTGGATGTCATGGGATTTTGATCTTATATGTTATGAATGTTGAAATGATGTTCTTGATTTTCTTATGATGGATGATTTTGGTTATGTATGTTATTTGTAGATGTAACATTTCATGTTCGGTGAGTCTTTGCTCATTTGTTATGTTTGTATTTTTCAATTTTGTATAGGTTAGATTGGTGGTATGTTTTGGGATGTATTTAAATGATTTTGAATATGAGTTGTGATGCATTGTTTGTGATAAGTGATAGCAAGCATGTTAAGGATATCTACTAGTTGAAATTGTGACATGAATTTTGTAAATTGTTCAATTTTGAGAAGGATGAAGGTGTAATAGGTTCCTTTTTTTGTCCAAACAAAATCTTGTGAGATTTGAGCCTAAACCGTGCCTCCATGTTTAGTTTCCTTATGAGAGGACCAGTTGAACTTAGACAAGCTAGAACTTGCTCATGTACTGTAGGAACGAAGCATGAATGGTTGAGATTGGTGAAATGATCTTAGGCTATCCTTGTTTAATGAATTCATAGCCATAAGCAGATGACATTCGTAATATACCTTGTGCTTCCTTCCTGTAGTGCTGACTTGAATTATCCATTCCTCACTTTGATTCCCCAACAGTGTGCTGATGGCTTTTGGGATAAATTACATAGGTAAGTAATTAGTGATTCTGGATTACATATACGCAATGTATCAGGAAAAATGGCATTGAGAATTAGAAGGCAAAAAACGCACAGGGCGATAGGAGGCCGACTCAGTAGTTTTACATTTGACCTCAAACTCGTCTATTGGAGTGGGTGGAGATCCATTCTGTTGGAGGATACAGTAGCCATCACGAGTGATGCTGTCGAGTTGTGTCACTGATGAGAGTGAAAATAAGCGTATTTTAGTATCCAATTTAATACTCCCTCCGTCCCGTTTCAATGTTTACGTTTGCTTTTTGCACGTTGATTAAAATGTATTATATTTTAATAGATAGTGGGTGGAAAAATATAATATTTAATGTGAAGTGGGTAGGTGTATCAGTGTTGGATGATATATTAATTATTTTAGGTGGGTCCCATATTCCTAAAAAGGAAAACGTAAACATTGAAATAAGATGCGCAAAATAGAAACGTAAACATTGAAACAAGACGGATGGAGTACCTTTTTTATGAGAATTATTGATATATATTATCACAAGTATTGTATATTCAATATATTTGAGAAAAAGGTGCACTTGAGGTGTTTTATTGTGTTTTAGGTGGAAAAAGGCTCAAAAGTGCAAAGTTGGAGAAAGGGTGCAATTGTGTATGAATGTTGAAAAACGCACGTCCAATTTGTGTAATTTTTCTGTGTTCTTTTGGACCTCTGAATGGGAAGTGTGATATATGGTTGGAAAGCCACTAAAAAGAGGATCGCTTTGGAGTAAAGAACACCTCAATCGAAATCCAAATGAGAAAGTTATGATCAAAGTGGTAACATCGCGCAAGCTGTGCCGAACAGAATGGCTGTGTCACTTTGCATTACTTGTTACACTTTCAAATATTAGAGTTTCTGTAACATATTTATATGATTAGAGATCCAAGGAAGAGTGAATCGCGTGAGCGCAAGAATCACACAAATCGAAGTTTTGAAGAGGAAGTTATGCTCAAAATCGTGAAGTCGCGCAGCTACCAGCGAGAATTTCCGAATTTGTGCATTTTTTACACCACTCAGTGTGTGTCGCATGTTTTACATCCCATTACATGTATTTTTGTGTTTTCTATGAAAAAACTCTTCCTAGGCCCATAAGGAGAGCTTACAAGTATGAAAGGGGATTTAGATTACATTATTATTCATATTGGGGAAGATTGGATTGGAGAGAGCCACACAACCATCCTACACCCTACAAGGGGGGGTTCATCCCCTAACCATCATTCGCATCCTTTCCTCCATCCATCCATCACTTTGAAGATTCATTTGTAGAATCAAGAGGAGAACCAAGAGGAGGATTCAAGACGGAGAAGGACGCGACGACGCCCACATCTACGGTTTTATTTGTTTTCTAATTTATCTTGTATTTTTCGGACATCATGGGCTAGAGCCTTTTTGGTAGAACTATGGTTGTGAAGGTTTTTACCAATTAATTGAACTTTCGTGTGTAAACTCCGTACAACACTACTTGTGGATTTATTTTATATGTGATTGTGCCTTTATAATCCATATTCACGATCATTTTATGCACCTTCAATTGGTATATAGAGTCTGAATTTATATCTTGGTTGTAGATTGAGTGCGTTCACCGCTGAACAGGATTCCATGTTATGATTCTAAGTGAGGGGACTCCGAAACTTCATTAGAACTATCATATATGAATACTTATTAATTGAATTGAATTTGGGTTATTAAGTAGGATAAAGAAGATGATTTTATAGTACCTATAAAGGGAGATCATATCGGGTTAGAGTACTAATTGGCCACGGAAATAATTGATACTGATAGTACCTAGAAAGGGGTGGAATTATATATCTTGCTCCGAGGTTATTCACACGTGTTACATGCATGTTTACTTGTGTCTATAGAGTAGATATGCATGGTTTAGTGATGCATTCATATTCCACAAGGCAGAGTCGGACATCAACACACGGAATGGAAATTAATGCGCGAAACTGGATTATCCTAGGGCTACCTATTCTTCTACTTGATCCACTTTCGTATTCTTCAAGTGATATTTTATTTTATTTGCTATTTTATTACTTGTTTAGTAGTTTAATAATTAAATCTCAAATCTTATTGTCATCTTGTCTTAATTAATTTAGTAAATAATTAAATTGATAATACGCCGTCCTTTGGGTTCGATAGTTCACTTGGTTGTTTGCTTAAGCTGCAACTGATATCCTTAACACTTGGGGATTAATTTTACGTGCAAAGAAAGCACGCATCAAGTTCTTGGCACCGTTACCGGGGACGGCTGTTATTATTGATTTTATTATTTTTAGTTGATTAAGACTTTTATCAGTCGTGACTCTCCAACGTTAAACATGAGCGCCTGTTGGAGGATTGTCCCTTCTATTTTATTGCTTTATTATTTCGTTTGTGTGAGTGAAGATTTATTATATTTGAGGTGCTCACGTTTCGCCAATTACATCTCTTTTCAAACTTAGTTTCGACTTATGTTTTAACTAAGTTTGGGGGGTGTGATGTACTTACCTCGTCATATGAGCACTAATGAGCACCAATGGTATAATTTTTCCTTTCGTTAGTTGTTTGTTTGTTAGGAGGTTAATTTTTTGCAGCATATTAATATTTTAACCGGTGTTGATATGTCGATTTTTTGCAACTTACCTTATGTTTAGTGTGTCGTGTTGGTGTGTCTAGTGTGTGGAGTCGATTAGATAGTCAATAGAGTTTTTTTATAGTTCTCCTATTTTATTATTGATGAATCTGTGATGATGAGGTGTGCTTGAGTTTTGATGATAGAAAAGGTAAAAGAGTGGCAAGACTAGTTCTACACTGAGGCTTAACCTGATCAAGTTGAACAACTAGAGGAGCTCGTGCATACATTGAAGAAATCAAGTGCCCTCGTTTCCTTATTCTAATTTTTATGTATGCTTTTAATTCATGGAGTAGAAGGATTAAGTTTATGGTTGTGATTCATATGAGCTTATATTTTTAAATTGTGCATAAAATTCATATGCTCTTAAAATGGATGAAGAAATTGTACTTGAGTTATATTGTGATATGAAGTTCTATATGTACTTGTGGAATATTGTTTACCATGAAAATTGTTCTATTACTTGTTAAAAACTCATGTGAGATTTTGAGCCTCGTTGATTATGTTATATAATCACATGATATTTCTTTCTAGTGAGTATCGTTCTTGTGTATGTATTCTAGAACTTACCTCTTATCTTACTTGAGACCGCATGTTTGTTAGATAATGGAAGATGATTTTAGGTCATCTTTGATAATTATGAGTCACTTTGCCAAATAATTTCCTACCAAATAATTTTATATCCGTAGTTAGCCATTTTTAACCTAAAAGCCTTATTTCTTTGGCAACCTACGAAGATAGCCACTTTGATATCCTATTTGAGCATTAAATTCTTATATTTAGCGGAGAATTAAATGATGTCAAAGTGTGTGAATTGACTTTCATGGAGTTTGGAAGGAATAAAATATTTGAAGTTGTACAAGTGATTATGAGCTTAAAAATAAGTTGCTTAGGGGTAGTGCCCGAAACTGGTACCCCGAGATGTTAGAGGTAGTACCCGAAACTAATACTTCAAGAAAGGAAAAAAGAAAGAAAAGAAGAAAAAGTATGCTAAGCCTGAAGGAAATGAGAGAAAAGAAAATTAGAAGAGCATGAAGTTGGATAGCCTTGAATTGTAAAAATCTGCAGTACAAAAGATCTCCGGTTTTAATTATCTACTAATTGAGTCACTTTATCCATATGTTCCTTACCCTTACCAAAGAGCCAACATTACATCCTAATGAAAGTCCTTTTTGATCCCATTGTCGAATCATACTTTTAGTGGTGGAGAGTTTGAGACGTTTGACAAGCTTATGGTTACGCATGCATTTGAATTGAATCTGAGTGAAACACCTTATCCCATGAGTGTACATCTTTTACACTTGAGTGCGAGTGATATATATACTTCCTGTTAGAACATGTGAATGGAGCATTTGAATTGGTGGTGATTGTTTTATCTTGTATGTTATGAATTGATTATTACATGTAATGAGAGTTGCATGACCTAAGTTGAGGACAATTGTATTGTGAATGGGGTATTTGTCATAGTCTTTTTTTCCTCGCTAATTTTCTTACTCTCTCTCTCTCTTTATTTTTATTTTGTTGCCTCAGGACAAGCAACGGATAAGTTTGGGGGATTGATGAGAGTGAAAATAAGCGTGCTTTAGTATACAATTTAACACATGTTTGATGAGAATTGTTGATATATATTAGCACAAGTGCTTTATATTCAATATATTTGAGAAAAAGGTGCACCTGAGGTGTTTTATTGTGTTTTAGGTGGAAAAAAGGATCAAAAGTGCAAAGTTGGAAAAAAGGTGCAATTTATGTATGAATACTGAAAAACGCACGTCCAAATTGCGTAATTTTTCTGTGTTCGTTTAGAGCTCTGAACAGGAAGTGTGATACATGGTTGGAAAGCCACTGAAAAGAGGATAGTTTTGGCGTAAAGAACACCTCAATCAGAATCCAAATGAGAAAGTTATGAATAAAGTGGTAACGTCGCGCAAGTTGTGCTGAACAGAACGGCTGTGTCACTTTGAATTACTTGTTACACATTCAAATGTTGAAGTTTCTGTAAGTTATTTATATGGATTGAAAGCCAAGGAAGATTGGATCGTGTGAGCACAAGAATCACTCAAATCGAAGTTTTGAAGAGGAAGTTATGCTCAAAATCGTGAAGTTGCAAAGCTGCCAGCGAGAATTTCCAAGAATTTCTGAATTTGTGCGTGTTTTTACACCACTCATGTGTGTCGTGTGTTTTACATCCCATTGCATGTATTTTTGTGTTTTCTAAGAAAAAGCTCTTCCTAGGCCCATAAGGAGAGCTTACAAGTTTGAAAGGGGATGCAGATCGCATCATTATTCATATTGGCGAAGATTGGATTGGAGAGAGCCACACAACCATCTTACACCCCACAAGGGGGTTCATCCCCCAACCATCATCCACATCCTTTCCTCTATCCATCCATCAATTTGGAGATTCATTTGTGGAATCAAGAGGAGAACCAAGAGGAGGTTTCAAGATGGAGAAGGACGCGACGACGCCCACATCTAAGGTTTTATTCGTTTCCTAATTTATCTTGTATTTTCCGGACATCCGGATAAGATCTATCCAATACCCATGATTGTTCTTCGTAACATCATGAGCTAGAGCCTTTTTGGTAGAACTAGGGTTGTGAAGGTTTTTACCAATTAATTGAACTTTCGTGTGTAAACTCCGTACAACACTACTTGTGGATTTATTTTATATGTGATTTTTCCTTTTTAATCCATATTCACGATCACTTTGTGCATCTTCAATTGGTATATAGAGTCTGAATATATATCTTGATTGTAGATTGAGTGCGCTCACCGCTGAACAGGATTCCATGTTATGATTCTAAGTGAGGGGATTCTGTAGCTTCATTTGAACTATCATATATGAATACTTATTAATTGAATTGAATTCGGGTTATTATGTAGGATAAAGAGGATAATTTTATAGTACCTATAAAGGGAGATCATATCGGGTTAGAGTACTAATTGGCCAGGGAAATAATTGATACTGATAGTACCTAGAATGGGGGATGGAATTATATCTTTTGTTCTGAGGTTATTCACACGTGTTACACGCATGTTTACTTGTATCTATATAGTAGATATGCATGGTTTAGTGATGCATCCATATTCCACAAGGCAGAGTCGGACATCAACACACGGAAGAAAAATTAATGCGTGAAATTGAATTATCCTAGGGCTACCTATTCTTCTACTTGATCCACTTTCATATTCTTCAAATGATATTTTATTTTACTTGCTATTTTAATTACTTGTTTAGTAGTATAATAATTAAATCTCAAATCTTATTGTCATCTTGTCTTAATTAATTTAGTAAATAATTAAATTGATAATACACCGTCATTTCGGTTCGATAATTCACTTGGTCACTTGCTTAAACTGCAACTGATATCCTTAATACTTGGAAATTAATTTTGCGTTCAAAGAATACCAGTATCAGTCACTGCCATAAGAGATTTAGCATTTAGGGGTTTACACTAGGCAATGTGTTCCCCAAGCTTTCATTTATGTGGACAACCATTCTTGAGAACCCTTGGAATTCGCAAATTAATTTAAAATGACAAAGAACTGATTGTCTTTCATTACTAATATGAAAATGAATCGGTGGTTCAGGGATTTGGTTCAGTTTGAAAAGAAAGAGCTTATTTGGGCAGTCAGATTTTAAAATTTTAAATATTTTTCCTAAAGGGCCACATTTTAAGGGTTTTTATAAAAAAAAATAAAAAAAATAACAAAATGACGGAAAAAACTTTGAATCGATATTAAAGCTTTGAATTTTTTTTTTCATTTAGTGATTATGCAATGCTAACGAATTTTTTCATATATATATATATATATATATATATATATATATATATATATATATATATATATATATTTATATATTACCGTTTGCGTTATAAATTTTACCATATACTAAGATATACTTTTATCAATTGTTTGTTGACTAAGAATTCATGATTAATATATAGGTACCTCGTACATATATAGTGTTGTGGTGTAATCATCAAAACAGTTTAAGATACAATATACCGGACGTAGCAGCCAAAAATAAACAAACACTCACCTTAAATAATGTATACTCAACGATTATTTTAATCAAACAAACAACGGTTTTTTTTATGATAAGGATTAGGGGCGTAGAGATGTAGCGGTCCACCAGTACACAATAATAAATACTAAAAATGGTTCCTTCCCTATAGCTTGTTTTGTTTCTAGATTCAATTTATATGCCAACCCTATACTCTTATGGTCTTATCTTCGTTACAAACCTTCATTATAGTTGATATCTACACATTGCAATTATAATTATATTAATTTTTATTTAATATTACAGTATGTATATTTTATTAAATGTATAATATTTTTATTTTCAAATTTTATTAAAAAAAATTCGTTAGCAAAGTGTATACATTTTTTATTAATGAGTGTATATAAATTCTGAATGTGTAGTGCTGAATTTGAATTCGTACATTCCCATATATAGGAAAATTTATCTTCCTTATATACTCCCTCCATTGTGGAACTAATGTATACATTTGATTTTTTATATTATGAGGTATAATATTTTAATGTAGTGTGAAGTGAGACGAATAATATTTTAATGTTTAGTGGGTAATTGTATTAATGTAGTGTGTGAAAATGTATGGGCCTCAGGCCTCATCTACCAAAAATAAAAATGTATACTTTGTTTTAAAACTGATTAAAATGAAAAACTGTATATCTTATTGTGGGATGAAGGGAGTATATAATAATTATTTTATATTAGTACTATATAATAATTATTTTATTCCACAGTCCACACCTTGAAAATCACTTTTACTTCTATAATTATATATTTATATTCTTCTAATGAAAAAGTATAAATTTCATTACGTGCTTCCTAAATCATAAGATGAATTCACCCAAATCATCATTTTCTTAAATTTATTAGCTTGATTTTTTATGATAATAATATATGACTTTGAATTTTTTATGTTTAAATTTCTCTCATAAACGTAAAAGCGAACTGAATTATGAAATTCGATATGTATTTCTCCAAACATATTTCATGATATCTATTAATCTAATTGTAATTTTTGACATTAAAATTATTCCAAAACACTTTTGTAATAAGTATTATTTCTATTAATATATATTTATCTCAATATATGGTTTTACCTTAGACAAATGAAATCTTGATATAATAATAGACTTTGTATATATTGTCCTCATTTAATGTCTGAGTAAGTATACTGCTTAAATATTATGAATTTTAATTTATAAAATGAATTTATCTTTATTATGTATTATATTTAATTAAATATTATCAAATAAATGTAAAGTAACTCATACATTAGTGTTTCAACCTTTAAGTACGCAGTGCACCTGTTAGCATAGAGTATTGAAACTGCCAAGCATAGATTAAATACAACTCATTAATATTAGTGTTCGAGTAAGCAGTGCACTGGTAAGCATAAAGAAATAAGGATAATCAATAATGTAGAATTTAATTTTTTTTATTATAATATACTTAGAGGAACATTATCATTATCCTTTACAGAAAGAATACAATATACGAAGAATGTTATCATATTAATTAATGGGAAGTCAATCGTCTGCATTGCGCTCCATAGGATCACCAGGCCGTGCGTCGTCTCCTACAAACTAGATCTTGTTGTTGGCGTTTGATCATTTAGTTAACGTGAACCATTAGAGTTCCATACGATTCTGAAACAGCGGAAGCAAGAAAAATAGAATCAAATTACCTTTCAGCAGGGTATGTTGAAGAAAAGGAATTCTCGCCTGCAGCATACGCAGCCTCACGATTTTGGGCATAACTTCCTCATCCAGTCTTCGATTTGAGTGATTTTTATGCCAAAACTATCCTCTCTTCTATGGCTTTCCAATGGTGTATCACACAACCAGTTTTGAGATCCACACAAATTCAGAAAAATCATGGAAGTTAAGGAATAGCAGCAGCAAACGACCTTCCGATCTTCTATTGTATTCCTAATCCACATCTTGACATTGTGTGGGCAACGATCTATAAGACGATCTCAATCTGCAATTCCTAATCTGCTTTAATGGTTTTTGGCGTGTTCGATCAGATATCTGGACTGATGGGATTGGCTATTTATAGGCTACAACAAGGACCAGGATGAGAAATTAGGGTTGGGCCTCCCATTGGGCTTAACCATCCAAGTTTTGCCCAAAACTTATATTTAAGTCCAATAATAATGAATCGGTCCACTAAAGAAATATTATTGCACTGCAACTCTAATCTCAAATTACGTTATGGGTTCCTTCTTATTATGAGCCCGTCAATGCCCATTAATTAATTAAGTTACTGACAAGTCCATTAATTAATATCTTTAATGAGAGTAGTACCACTCAACCTTATTATCATGTCGGAATAAATCCACTTGCAGGGTTTACATGATAATCATTATGAGCTCCTTAAGGGGACATCATCAACCCTTCCGTTAGGACATAGATTCCTTCTACAACCAACAGCACACCATAGAGACAGCACCATCTCCCAACTCACCGAGCTTATTGATTTAATATTTAAATAAATCTCACCCATTGATGAATCAAGAAATAAATATTGGCTTACGTGTCGAGGTTATTGTATAGGGATTAAGAGTAAGAACATCCATAATAACATATATCAAGTTCTATTATATTGTCAGTATAAATCGAACGATCTTAACGCGGTCCTAGTCAATACACAAAGTGCACTAGTGTAATTTTATAATCAAGACAGACTAATGTCAAATCACACTACAACCATACCGATAGATAGTCTCAGTCTATCTCGATTGTGAATATCTGTTTATACTTTATAAGAAGCTGATAATATGATCTTCCGTGTGACGCCGCACACCACATTATCTACAGTATAAAGTAAATGAACTTTTGCAACAATATGTAAAACGTTTGATCACATGATTCTCATTACAAATATTGTCAAAACATTGTACATACAAAAAGCTAGACTTTTAGTATACAATCCAACAATCTCCCCCTTATACTAAATGAATATGCTGTCATATCTGCTGCCATACATCTGATTCCCACTCCCACTACTTGATCATCAGAAGCTCTCGCCTTAAGGTCCTTGTAAAAAGGATTTACTAGGTCATCATCCGATGCAATCTAGGCGACAACAACTTTCCCTTTATCATACGATTCCTGGTATTAGGTAGTACTCGCTCTCAATGTGTTTAAATGCCTTATGGGCTCATGATTCCTTCAAGTTTGCAACTGCATCATTATTATCACAATAAATTATGATAACCTTGGGCAAACTCAAAATCACATCTAAGTTCATTCCGAAGTTTCTAGGGTTGATGCGCGTTTTCTTTGCACACAAAATTAATCCCCAAGTATTAAGGATATCAATTGCAGCTTAAGCAATCGACCAAGTGAATATCGAACTCAAGGGACGACGTATTATCAATTTAATTATTTACTAAATTAATTAAGACAAGATGACAATTAAGTTTGTGGAATTTAATTATCAACTAAAATACTAAAATTAAATAACAATTAAAATAAAATATCATCCGAAGAATACGAAAGTGGATCAAGTAGGAGAATAGGTAGCTCTAGGATAATTCAGTTTCACTTATTAATTTCCCTACCGTTTGTTGATGTCCGACTCTGCCTTGTGGAATATGTACGCATCACTAAACCATTCATATCTACTTTATAGACATAAGTAAACATGCGTGTAACACGTGTGAATAACCTCGGAGCAAGACATATAATTCCACCCCCCCTTTCTAGGTACTATCAGTATCAATTATTTTCCTGGCCAATTGATACTCTAACTCGATATGATCTCTCTTTATAGGTACTATAAAATTATCCTCTTTATCCTACTTAATAACCCGAATTTAATTCAATTAATAAGTATTCATATATGATAGTTCTAATGAAGTTTCGGAGTCCCCTCACATAGAATCATAACATAGAATCCTGCTCAGCAGTGAACGCACTCAATATAAAGAAATATCATAGAAAGTTTTCAACTCCTAGAAAAATAACATGGAATCCTGCTCAACAGTGAATGCAACTCCTAGAAAGTTTTTCAACTTTTCGGAAATGGAGTGAATTTATCTAAGGAAATGTGTCCTATGACACAAAAAGAAGATAAAGCTGATGAAGGTGGTTCCTCATGCTTCGGCAGTAGGAAGCCTCATGTATGCAATGCTATGCACGAGATTGGATATTTGTATTGCCAATGGCATAATTAGTGGGTATCAAGGTAACTCGGAACAAGAATGATGAACTGTGGTAAGACATATTTGAAGTGCCTAGAAAGGACTGGAAATTATATGTAGGCTTACTAGATAGATTCATTGCTTCTTGACGGTTACATAGATTAGTATTTTTAAATCATAGGAATGACAGTAAATCCACCTCAAGGTTATGTGTTTATTTTGGGAAGTGGAGGCATAATATGGAGGAGTGATTATATAGAAATATATTTCGGACTCCAACATGGAAAGATGGTAAATTGGAGCCTTGTGACAGTCAAAGTATCTGTATGGCCCTTGTTGAGAGTGAAAATAAGCATGTTTGAGTGTCTCATTTAACACCTTTTTGATGAGAATTATTGTTATATATTAGCATAAGTTTCTTATATTCAATATATGTGAGAACAAGGTACACTTGAGGTGTTTTATTGTGTTTTAGGTGGAAAAATGATCAAAAGTGCAAATTTGGAGAAAAGGTGCAACTTGTGTATGAATGCTGAAAAACGCGCGTCAAATTTGTGCAATTTTTCTTTGTCTGTGTGGAGATAAAAACTGGTGATGTGATACATGGTTGGAAAGCCACTAAAAAGAGGATCGTTTTGGCGTAAAGAACACCTCAATCGGATTTTCTAAACTAGGAAGTTATGAGCAAAATGGTGACTTCGCGCGTGTTGTGCCAAACAGAACGGATGTTCTACTTTCATGGCTTGTTACAGATTCAAATATTGGTATTTTTGTAAGTTCTTTATATGGATAGAAAGCCAAGGAAGAGAGGATCGCGTGAGTGGCGAATGAATGGCTAGTAGCGACGAGTAGAAAGCGGACGAAGGTGGAACAGTGAGTAGGAAGCGGTCGGAGGTGGAACAAAGGGGAAGTTGATGGTCGACGGAGGGCAGGGTGGCTACGGCTGAGATAAAGTGGAGGAGAGGTGGGCTCAATCGGTTGAGAGGCAGAGAGAATTCTGACCTAAACGTGAAAGGGAAATGATCTAATCGGGTTTTTTTGGCTTATATATACGACCCGATTTCTATATTTTGACCCGTTGTACGTTAATAATTTGGTGTACAATAGAACTACTCAATTCATATATTGATGAAAAATTAGTATATTGATTGACAATTAGTTAAATATTCTTAAAATATCTTTAATATTTAAAAATTTATATTGTTAATTAAAAAATAAGAAAATTATTATTGACATAAATATATCCATAGCTGAGATCAAAAGTATTAAATTGACTGTCAAAATTAAAATTGAATGCTTACTAAATATAACAAAATTGAAAAGATTGAAAAATTTTGAAGATAAAAATACAAATTCAGGTTTGCTATTCATATATAGATAGATAGATTTATTATTTTATGTAAAGACTAGCATTTGACCTGTGCGTTGCACGGGAATAAGTTATTACAATGTTATTGAATTTTATTTAATAATTAGAATTCTATTTGAATTGAAATATATTATGTGTATGTAACTATTAATTTTTTTTAGGGATAGTTACTTCTAGATACATTTTGTATTCCTAAATTACTACTGGATACACACAACTAAAAATATTACTACTGGATACATTTTTTTAAAAAGAATTTCCATGATTATCCCTCAACAACAATTGATTTTACGTGCAATGATTTCCTCAAAATTGCACGACAAATCACTCTAATCCCCAAAATTAGGGGAAATTTGTTTTCACAGTGAAATTCTTGACAATTGCAGCAATCATAAGAAATAACTGTCTGTCTTGTGCAACCCTAAAAGTATTTTCCTCCTCCGGTGGATCAACGATTGCTATTTGCGCGTAAGTTTGCCGCCACCGCATGAATCCGACACCACAGACAACTCGCCAATTTTAGTAGCCCGTTCGCTTGGACGATTTCTTTACCCGGTTCGTAAGTTCACGACGTCGACAAAGTGAGTGTTTCTATTCGAGCCTTAATTTTTTAGGCCTAATTTCATTTGTTTGATGAAATCGTCGTGATTTTAATATTGATTTCTAATGGCATTGATCAAATTATAATTTCGAGCCCTAATTTGATACCTAAGTTCGTTGGTGTGCTGAATTCGGCGTGATTTTAATATTAATTCATAAAATCATTGGTGTGCTGCAAAATATCGAGCCCTAATTGTGAGCCCCAATTTACAGTGCTAATTTGATTAGTTTGCAGCACTTGTTTAAATCATTGTTGTTTTCTTTAAATTTAGCCCTAATTTAGGGTATCATGTACTGTATTTTTATGTGCAGCAGGGATATGTTTAGCATAAACCCAAAATTTATCCAGGTGTTTTTGATTCCTATATTTTGTGTGCAGCATATGCCTTTGGTGTTCTTGATTCCATGTTTTGTGTACAGCGTAGCTATGTGTGCAGCTTATGTTTATGTTCTATGTTATGTGTCGTGTATGTTTGTGTGCAGCGTAGTTCCAATTGCTATCTGTTATGTATAACATAACTTTTATAGAATTTTATGTGAAGCGTTAATATTGTATCCTTGGATGTTACGTGCATCGTTAATTATTATTATATGCACTGAAGAAGGCAAAGATGGTGGAGAAGGAGAGGACCGTGTTGGTGACTTCTTGAACTGAATCAACGATGGGTATAAGGTGTGGCCTTTCAGTCTTAAGGTTTCATTGGTTAATCGAGGAACTATATTGTCTTCGATCATTGCGATATCTATAAAGGTTATGTTGGTGTTGGGGTTGCTAGTGTAGGTGAACTTGTCGTGTTGGGATGAAGCAGGGATTGAGAAGAATGTGAGAGAAGACGAGCAAGATGAAAACCTCCATTACAGAGAGGGAAGCTTAGATTGGAGGGATTTATTTAGGATAGTGCTGATGGGTGATTCTTGTCTCTATGGTTTCAAATTATATTAATAAAAAATAATAACTTTATTGGCTAATTAAAATGTGTTCGAATTTATTTCATCATTCACATTGCCACTGAGGCTATTATTCAAAAAAATGAGCAAAGATTTCTTTTCGAATCAACCAAAATTTTGATTCAATCTTCATTGTACTAATTACATTTGATATAATATAACTATCTGCATATGAAAAAATGGTGCTTGTTAAATTTGACTCAAGAGATAAAACAGACTGGAGTATATAAAAGACAAAAATTGTAGGCAAGAAATGGCTATTAAGCAAATGTGAGTAAATGTTATGTGCAGCAAAAAATTTTATGTGCACTAGAAATAATACGTCCAACAATAAAATTATGTGTAACAAAAACAACGTAAGTATTATGTGCAGCAAAAAAGTTGTAAATGTTATGTGCAGCAAAAATATGTATGTGCAGCAAAAAAGTTGTTAGGTTACGTTAAGTTGGGGGTATATTGGGTAATTTATCTTAATATTTTGTATCTAGGAGTAATTATTTTAAATTGATGTATCTCATAGTAATAATAGATATTAAGTATGTACCAAGTAGTAATTATTCTTTTTTTAATATTATTTGAATTCTACGTTATTATATTTTGAATTTTTAATATCTGAAACTTAGAAGTTGTGATATGGTGATTGAGAGTACTTCATTCGTCCTACGAAAGCTGTTACATTTACTGTTTGCACAAGATATATATATATATATATATATATATATATATATATATATATATATATATATATATATATATATATATATATATATATATTGTTTTGTGTAGGTTTCATTTACCCAAAAAAGAAAATGTAATAATATTCACTACGAAAAAAGTATAGTAACATAATTTACCAACAGAATTCAATCCGTTGGTAATAATAGATTAGTAACCAAAATGACATTTTTTTATTAGCAATGGAATACCAAGTTACCAACGGATTTATTCTCTATTTTACCAACGGAATTCAATCCGTTGATAATTACCAATAGATTACCAAGGGAATCTTCATATAAATTACCAACGAAATTTTTAAGAACGGATTACCAACAGAATTATTTACTAACGAAATTGATTTTTTGTTGCTAAAAATTTACCAACCACGACTTTACCAACGAAAATTTACCAACGGATTCCATGATAATCTTTTGGTAACCCAATTCAACAATGAAATTAAGGCTTTTACCAACGGAATATTCCGTTAGTAAAAAATAATTTTTTATAGTAATTTGTGAGACAACCTATTTGGTAAAATGTAACAACACTCATTGGATAATATATTCCCTTCGTCCCACCCAATTTCTATTAAAAAATATATTCTCTTCGTCCATGAGTGTTGTCACATTTTACTAAATAATGCGTCCTACAAATATTGTTACATTTTTCTTTTTGATAAATAATATCCACACAAAAAAATTAATATATCCCCATGGACCCACACATAATACTGATACAACTACCCACCATACTATACATTAAAATATTATATTTCTCAGTCCACTACACATTAAACACATAGATATATAAAATATACCCCAAAATACGTTTTCTATAGTATATAAAGTTCACAAAAAATATATATTTCTCCCGTCCCACAAATATTATTATATTTAAGGAAAATTATACATATACCCCATATTTATTATGTAAAACCTAGATTGATAAATAAAAAATATGACATTAGTTTATAATTTAAAAATTAAACAAAACACTTGTGTTAATAATAATAATATGTATGCCATAAATGGATAAAAGAATAAAATTATTTTTTAATTTTGTATTAAAAATGGCATTAATTTATAATTTAAAAATTAAACAGATATAGTCCCTTCGTCCCACCTAATTTGTATTAAAAAAATATATTCCCTTCCTTCTATAAGTGTTGTCACATTTTACTAAATAGTGCGTCCCATAAATATTATTACATTTATATTTTTGGTAAATGAGACTCACACGAAACAATCAATATATCTTCATGGGACCCCCATACAATACTAATAAACTACCTACTATACATTAAAACGTTGACAAAAATTTGTGTGAGACAGTCTCGCGTAAGCCGTTATGTGAGATGGATAAAAAGTGATAACATCACTAACGAAAAGTGAAAATTTTATAATATAATTGAAAAGTGATAACATTTTATATCGAAAGTGATAATATTTTATTGCGGAAGTAATAATAATTTTTTTATTTTTAATCCATCTCACGTAAGGGCTTATGTGAGACGATCTGACACAAGACCTACCCTAAAATATTATATTTTTTAACCCACTACACATTAAACACATAGATATACTCCATAAAATATACCACATTTGTATGGCATAAATTGATTTTAAAAAAATAAAAACATTAATTTATAATCTTGTATTAAGAAATGACGTTAATTTATAATTTAAAAATTAAATAAAACACTTGTTAATAATAATAATAATGTGTGGCATAAATTGATTAAAAAAATGATATTAATTTATAAATAATAGCAGTAAGAAATACTCTAAAAATCAAAATATTAAAAACAACTTAATCAATCACGACAATTATCTTAAACTACCACATAATTTATATAGGTTATTAATTTCATTAGTGATTAATAATTATTATATATACTATAAATAGTAAGAGGATAATTTACGTAAAATTATGCATATTTAATTTAAAGTAAGTGTATAGGAAAACTTCCATAATTGTCTAAAATATCCCTTGAAAAATACTATCATATATGCCACACATATAAAATAGAAAAACTCAATATTTAACGTTAATGCGAGAAATTAAAGAGAAATTGAGAGAAATGAGAAATAGAGAAGAGATTTTGGCTAAAATGTTTGAACGGGAAAAAGAGGTTGACCACAAGTTCTTTTATATATATATATATATATATATATATATATATATATATATATATAGAGAGAGAGAGAGAGAGAGATATGAGATATTGTTCCCACAAAATGATTTGTGTGAGACAAATAAAAATTGATATTCAATTAAGACAAACACTTATATAAAAATTTATATTTAACTAAGACAAACACTTGTGTAAATTAAGTTTATATACTTTAGTATGTAAATCCTGTTACTCTTTAATACATAAAATATTACTCTTTAGACACATAAATTATTACTCTTCTAAATTAAAAATTACTCTTAAATTCTTGTAAACACTTATTTATCGATTATTTTTTAGTATATGAAAAATTACTCTTTAAATACATAAATTATTACTCTTTCATATTAAAATTATTCCTCTTCAAAGAACAATTTTTTATATACTAAAAAATAATTTTAAAAAATAGGATTTACTTGTAAACCCGGTTTATATGGGAGTCACTCTTTAATTAATGGTAGTTGAACTCTAAATTTATATACTATATTATAGAGTATCTCTATATTTATATATAGTGTTAAAAGTCTTATACAATAAAGAGAGTAAACAATAGATATAGTATTTTTCATTTATGTAATTTGTAAATTTTAAATTTATTATATTAAAATAATGGGACAGACTCATGTGTAACCATATCAATGTGTTTCACGGTTTCACAGATCATTTTTCGCTTTTGTAATTAATTATCATTTTTTATTAAAATATGTTATCATTATTCTTTTAAGATATTCATTTTCCATTAATACTATAAAATTTTCATGAATATTATCATCACTTTTCATTATTTAAGTATCAATTTTTATTGAAATGTTATATTTTTATTTGTATCATAAAAATCGTGAGGAAGATCTAAAATAATTTTTTTTACCTAAAACGATAACTGAATTACATAAACAACTACTCAATGATCCGCGTATTAGCTAGTTTTCATATTAGTTTTTTTCTTAAAAAAAGGTCTAAATTATGCGTTGCCTCAAGCTACATTATGAAATTAATATATATATATATATATATATATATATATATATATATATATATATATATATATATATATATATATATATATATATCTTATTTCGATTGCTTTTTTGAATGGATAGGTTTCAACTAAATCTCACAGACAAAAGTTTCCAGCCCAAAGGAAAATGCTGTTCAAGCCCATTGGGTACTTAGATTATTTAAAATTCGAAGGTTAAATTTGTGACTAATTTGATCAATATAAATAGTAAGATATACTCCTTCCATCTCCTTGTATCCATTTTATTATTTAAATTTGTTTCTATATAAAGTACTCATTTTATTTTTTTGGTATTTTTTGGTTACGTGACCCATAAAAATAATATTATTATACTCCATCTATTACACATGGCCCACACTCAACACTAATACAACTACTCACTACACATTAAATATTATATCCCTCAATCAACTACAAATTAAATTATTACATTCATGAATCTACGTGCAAAAAAGCAAATAGATATCTATCAGAGGGACGGATGAGTATTTATACTCCATAACAACAAATGTAATGTGTTGCCTCATTGTATTTATTAAAAAATTTGTATTTTTAGTATTATTCTATATATGTAATTGAAGTATGTTAATGTAAAATTATGTACTCTCTGTTTCACAATTATCTTAACACTTTTCCATTATGGTCCCACACTTATTTTTACACAAAAAAAAGAAACATTACATCAATCTATAACCTCAAAAAATTATCTTAATTTAAAAAATATCACTCTTACCTAACACACATAACATACTTTATATTTTATTTATTACTATAAAAATACTATAATACCCCTAAAAAGTCAATAAAGTTAGTGAAAAATTAATTTTTCTTAAACTACATATCTACACTATCGATGCTTAAGTACGGGATGAAGGGAGTATAAAATAATCAATAATAATATGTTGTTTTCATTTTCCTAGTTGAATCAGTTGAACCTCGAATTGTTGTAGCTACTAATTTAATCTTCAACTCGATTATCAAAACACTGGTTAAAAGAATTTAGTAATGCTAACAGGCGAACCTTTTATGTCCACTTGATATTTCTGGTCACGAATCTTCCTATATTTAATTCTGAATTGCATTGAAATTTAGAATATAATTAATAAAGTAGTGGAAAAGATATGAAATTGAGATGTAGAGCTGATAAATTTATTAATTTTATGTATTAAAAATTATATTAATTAAATTAATTATATTTTTATTTTATTATATTTGAATATTCTAATTAGAGAATTTATGATGTATTTTATTTAGATGGAATGAGACATTGAATAGCCGTGTAGGTAAATATCATGTTCATTTTAATTTGGTTGTTTCCGAAAAGAAACTTGGCAAATGCCAATGATGTGCAGACAATGTTCACTTTTGGAAGATTTTTCTTCGTTTTCCTAATTAATTTTCAACCTTTGCAACTCAGAAAAATTTGACGTAGCACTAACTTAGAAAAAATATGTAATATGTGTCGACATTTGACGTTGACATTTATGATGCAAGTTTCGAGTCAATTCATAACCCTGGAAAATAATAAGAATAGGAAAAAAATTTAAGAATAAAAAAAGACCATAAGTTTGATCATAGAATATATTGGCTAGGTCTTTGTTTTATAACTTTTACTTTTGGGCTAATTTACATTTTTGTCCTTAATATAGGTCTTTTTTAATTCAAACAAATATAAATCACAGTAAAACACCTAAAATATAAAGCAATTTTACTATGAGGTCGATTAACTTTTATTTTTTATAAATTATTTATTACATTTTACTAAATATGTTACTCCCTTCGTCTCGGATATTTGTGCTATTTATCGAGCATGTAATTTGAGAAATATTATTTATTATAAAAGAAGTAGTGGTAAGTTACTAATTTAAAGAAAATAAATAAATAAGTTATTGTGAATGATGAATAAAGTATAAAAAGTAAATAAATTGTTGGTATTGATGAATAAAGTATAAAAATTAAGTAAAATGTATGATGTATTTTTATTATTAATGGAACGTGTATAAATACTTGGGCCACCTCAAAATTGAAAATGTGCATAAATACGTGGGATACAAGGAGTAACATTTCATTAACCCATGAATTGTTTATAAAATCATTCAAGGCAAAGACTTGAGTGAAATGGATCGAAAGTGATAATAATATTTTAACGGAAAAGTGATATTTAATTAATAAAAAGTGATAGGTGCAATTAATTATTTTATGAACAATTTATAATATAAATAAAAAGCGATGACATTTTAAAATTAAAGTAAAAACTAATTACAAAAGTATAAAATGGTCTTACTGTGAGATGGTGTGAACACAAAATTTTCTCAAAATTCAATGGAAGTTTTATTATTAGTATTTTTTAACAATTAGATATGATTATTTATTTAAAATGTTATCACTTTTTTAACATTTGTCTTATGAAAGCCATTCTATATATAAGATGATCTTACGAAACTCATTTTATGAGATTTTCTACAAAACTAATTTTGTGATATAATAAAAATAAAATTATAATTATATTTTTAATAATTAATACTCTCCGTCCTATAAGCATATTCACACTTTTTATTTTTGTTCATCTCATAAATAAGCTCACAGTCTAAAATAAGAAAATACACACAAATCAATAACCCAAAACACATTTTAATTTTAGAATTGTCACATATTTACAATTCATATAACTTACTTTATAATTTATTTATTACCTAAAAATATCAAACTACCCCTAAAAATAAACTAAAAAGCAATTTTTTATTAAACTCTGTATTTACAATAACCGTGAATTTCTCATTGGCACAGGGGTAGTATTAAATTTAAGAAAATAAACATTAAATTTTAAAAAATTAAAAAGAACATGAATTTGAAGAAGTTTTTATGAAACATGTCGTATGTATAGAATTCTTTGCAAAAAGCAGCACGCAATATCCTAATTTGGAAAATTTAATAAATATCAAGTCATGCCAATACGCCTGTCCCAAAGTTGGATCTAGAATGTTGCTCTAAGAGAATTTACTTCTTTCAGAAAGTTGAAATGTGAAAACGAAACTTTGTGTGTCAGACTAAGAATTTACGTTATACACACAAAATTACGTTAAAAATTAAGGCTTCATGAATTACGTTGTACTCCCCACTTAGAAGGAAGTAAAACGTAATTCATGAGGCCTTGTAAATTTTAATCTACAAATGAAGGGGGTACAACGTAATTCAAGTAGTCTTACTCTACACAACGTAATTCATGACGCCTTGTAAATTTTAATCTACACATTATAAAATTGCACTTGTTAATTTTTAAGCAGGAAGGGGGATAGACATAACGGACAAGAAAAGGGTAAAAAAAAGTTTAAAGTAAAAAAATTTAATTATGCATCTAGCTTGAAGACGTTAAATTTAGCGTTTGATGGGGGCAACCCATTTTTAGTTAGCTTTCTTTTATTAGTTTTGATTTTCTTGCATTTTTAGCATGAAGATTGATTGTGCTGTGATGAGAGTGCATATTGGAGATATGAGAAATGCTTGTTTTGAAGTGTGAAGGTACGTCTCACTACTTTTGCAAACTTAATTCTCAATTTAGGTTTGGATTTAAGTTTGGGGTGATAGTGTGTGGTGTGACTTACCTTGTTTGATTGGTATGTTTATGCTTCTCGTATTTTTGGGATAATTTTAAATTTTTCTCATTAGCATATAGGTTTGTTTTGATTGATTTGGTGGTGTAATTTTGCATCTTAATCCATTCTTATAGTATGTTTGTGGTGCTGATAATGTGATGAGTTTTTGAGCATATATGAGGTATTTTGGAAGTAAATGAGCAGGGCAAAACAAAGCACGACCTTAGAATTTTTTTCAGAATTTGCATCAGCTCGAGTTTAGCTTGAAACTCAGCTTTATACAAGGGTCGAGCACTAATACCTGCAACTAGTGCTCGACGTCCTAATAGTCAAGTTCAAGACACGACTCGAGCTTGAAGGCAGAACACGTGTCGAGTGCAAAGCTCGAGCCTGTACAGAAGTCGTGTGCGGACATGACCTGAAACATGAACTCGACGTTCAGCCCCTCGAGTCAGGAACTCAACTCGAGTAGGAGAAAGGAACACGGATTGAGCTCGAACCTCGGGCCCGTACAGAGATCGTGTGCCAACATCTGAAACACCAGCTCGACCATGCTGAGGTCGTGTCTGGAGCTCATGTCGAGTTGATTCCAGAAGCACGCGTTGAGTAGGTGACTCCATCTAGTCGGGGCCAAAATTCTAGAATAAAAATCAGGCGTCTAGGTTAGTCTTATCCTTCATTTCCCATTGTTCCCAGGCTCGTTATGAGTCATGGGGCCTACAAACGCAAATTCTCACTTCCTACCCTCAAGTTCTTGGCTAATTGGTGAGGTAAGTGCATTTAATTCACTTTGGAACTCCTTCCTTGCTTGATTTTCACATTTCCAATCTAAGCAAGCAAAGTTTTGTTCTTTCTACGCTTCATTCATATATTAAACTTTTGGCTTGGAATTGATGCATGTGCCTTTTGAATTTGTTAGAGTAAAATATTTGCACCCCAAACATTGAAGTTGAATGGATTGATGCTATCATTTTATTATTTTTTTAGTTGTTTTTTAGTTTTATCTTATTCTTTTTCTTTTGTAAGTACAAAGGAAGCTACACGGTGATGATGTTGAAGTGAAGAAAAATGCAACAAAGGTGGTAACATAACTCTTTCCAAACTAAAATTCAACTCTTCGTTAAATTTAAGTTTGGGGGATGGTTCGTTTTTTGACATGCTCGTATTGCTCTTAGTTGTTGCTTGTTCACCGATTTGTGTGTGTCTCCAAGTGTAGGGAACTAATTGTAACTCAGCGTGTGACCAAGTAAAAATATTGTACCCAAATGATAATTCTAAACTCACTATTTGATCTAATTATGACAATTTTAACTTAAGACAAATCTGGGTATTTTAAGAGAATTAATTAAACTAAATACGCAGAAAAATAAATACTAAAAATATTAAAATAGCAAGTAAAATTAATACGGAAGTGTTCAAGAGAGAAGACAAGACAGCTCTAGGAAATCCACTTTAAATTGGTCAAATCAAATTATTAGACAATCGGTTAGAATTCCTGCAGATTTTATAAAAGCAATCACTTAATTATATTAAATCCCTTTTTTTAAAAGCAAACTTAACACATAAATCTTATTCAAACCCCCAGATGCAGAAGAATAACTTATACTCCCTTTCTAGGTACTTCATGCAAAATTTCATTAAAGGATAGATCACTAAACTTCCCTTTACATGTACTTCAGAAATAAACTCCAATTCCCACCTAACAATCTAAGAAACCAAATACTCTAGAATGGTAATTAATAGATATATTAAGTGTCCAATATTAATTATTCTAATGCATAAAGGTTATATGGTTAGATCCACTTTACCCATAATAGATAGACAAATATAATCCCTCTATGAAAAAAGCAACAATCATACATATGCATAAGACAATGACATATAATGAATGAGGACAGATCATATAAGATAAAAATATAAGTCTTAATTCAAAGCATTAATATTGAAATAAGAATACTGCAGAAATCTTTAACCTAGTCTAGGTCATCAATTCAAGAAATTGGAACCTTCAAACCCTAGAACTATCCAAAGAAGTACTAGCCCATGTTGTTACAAGCAACACCCATGGTTAAAGATGAAAGCATACCCATAGGTCTATAATTCAAAAACAAGAAAGAAAGAATAAGATAAACCCTAGATGTGTCGTAGATCTCCTTTCTTCCCTCCGTAGTTGTGAATCTTCTCCGTTCTCCTTCTCAAGTAAGCAACACTGATGAACTCTCCATTGGCGGGATGGGATGGTGAATCTTGATTTCGGTATTGTGGTAGGGAAAGGGTATGAAAAGTAATGAAGATTTATAAAGAGTTCTTCTTTTGGGACTCCTCAAGGGCTTTTTTGATAGTTGATGGCTGATAAATCCCGAATTTTGACTCAAAATTGGGCTTTTTCACGTCAAAAATACGAATGGACCAAGAAAACGACGATTGGGTCTCGTTGGGCATCTGAATAAGTCATGCCGATCACGAACGTGCAGATTTCTTCGGCAGATGGGGTGGCACGGGTACTGGCTGGGCACTTGGCGCAAGTCGTGCCAGACATGGCACGGGGCGTGCCACTCGTCGGCAGCCTGCGCGACCTCATAGTTTTACTCATAAATTTTTCTTCCGGTCTCCAATTGAGGTGATTTTTACGCTCACGTGGTTCTCTCTTCCTTGAATTTCAAACTATATAGAGAACTCAAAAAATTCGTTTATTTGAGAGTAGAATGATTCATGCAAAGTGTGGCACAAGTCGTGCACTTCCGGGACGTGCTGGGCGATGGTGGCCTCTCGTGCTGCATGTGGCCGGCACGAGTAAGGCATATTTCTGGAACGAGTGCAGAAGTGGCTGTCACAGTCGTGCCATGCATCCTTCTTCCGCCTAGTTTCCACCCCTACTTCCGATTTTGCTCTTTTTACCCCCATTTTCCACCTAAAAACACGAAATAACACCTCACAAGCATCTGCAACATAAATATATGCAATTCAACCAAAAGATGTCCAAATACGTACATAAATTCCACAAAACGGTGCTAAATCGGACTCTAAAATATGCAAATTTTCACACTAAACAGTTTTATATTTTGCACTGGCGCACCATTTGTTCTTCTTTTTTTTCCTGAGTCTTCCCTTGATCTCTTATTATTGATCCTTCTCTTGTAGAGCTCATTTGGAAATTGTTTGAGACTCTAAGATTAAGTTGGATCATGTGGTTGAATTGATATGAGCTTGTGTACTTGTTATGGTTTGGAATTTGGTTGTGTGATGCTTGTTTTTCACTATTGATTAGCCGTGAGATTTTGAGCCTCAAATGTGCAAACATTATGCAATTTATTTCTTTCAGACGTGCATCAGTCATTTGTATATGTTCTAAAACTTGCCATTCTTCTTGCTTGAGGCTACATTTGTGAGAAAATTATTGAAAATGATCTTAGGTCATCCTTCTCTTTTAAAGTCATTAGCCATGTATTTCCTTACCAGTATACATCATCCATAATCAACTACTTTGAGCCTATAAGCCTATTTCTTGTGATTGAAGCACATTACAAGTCATGATTACCCACTTTAGCCTTACATATATACCTTTGTGTGGGTGGTTGAGGAGATGGTGGTTTGCAAGATTTGATGTGATGTTGAGATTAAAGAAGAGGGAAAATGGTAAGCAAGCAAAGAAAATGATGAAAAGAGCTCAAGAAAATCAACATGCAACGTTCAACACAAGAAAAATGAGCAAAACCAACAAAATTATGCGCAAGAAATTCAAAAGTCAAAGAAATGAAGCATTCCATCAAAAGAAGCTAGCTCAAGAAATCTGAGGAATGTTAATGATCAAGTGCTTGTTGAACAAAAGAATGAAAAGGAAGAAAAAGAGGTGAAAGAATGGAAGAGCTTGACCATCTCTTCGACTGCTTACGCATGATAAGTCACTACTATTCATATATCTCTACCCTTACCAAAGAGCCCTCATTACATCCAAATATATAGTCCTTTTTTATTCAATGATTGACATACTTTATTAGTGGTGGAAAGTTCGAGACTTGTGGCAACCCTATGGTAATGCATGCATGTGAATTGATTATGAGAGTAAACACATCCACAATTTCATCTATGAGTGTGAGTGCATGCACTACCTTGAAAGGATTAGTGATGATGAGTATTGTGCTTGCATTATTCCCACCATGATTTGTGTATAGGTTTATTGATGATATTTAGCTCATGTGGTTTAATTTGATTGAGTAGTTGAGAATTATTATATTCCTTCATTGATCCTTGCTCCAATTCACTCAATTTCTCCCCCTCATGTTCTTTTCTTTTCTTCGTTGTTCAAGTACAAACAACACTTCAAGTTTGGGGGTTTGATCGGAGTAGAAATTTCATATTTTTAGGGCCTTTTATAACATGTGTTTATGTAATTATGCTTGGATTTCATGATTACGTGACTTAAATTGCGCGATCAACAAAACCTTTTGGTTGTTCAACAAAAGCTTCTTCATTAAAATTCCATTAAAAAAGGCAGCTTTAACATCCATTTGAAATAATTTGATACCAACAAAGCATGCAATAGCCAAAAAAAGCCTAATAGACTCTATTCTAGCTACAGGTGCGAATGTTTCATCAAAATCTATCCCTTCAACCTGTATGTATCCTTGTGCAATAAGTCTAGCTTTGTTTCTTACTATATTACTAGATTCATCAGTTTTGTTCTTGAAAATCCACTTAGTTCCAATGACATTAATGTTTGTGGGCCTAAGGACTAGACTCCAAGCATCATTCGTAGTGAATTGTTCAAGTTCTTTATGCATAGCCTGAATCCAACATTTATCTTTTAAAGCTTCAGAAATATTTTTGGGTTCTACAGAAGAAAAATAACATTCAGCACATACCTGATTGCATATGTTGGACATGTAAACTGATCTTACCACATATCTGAATTTACCTTTCCTTCTGGTTTGAACACCAACTGAGGATTCTCCTATGATCTGTGAAGAAGGGTGATCCTTCTTATATCTTTAGTTAAGAGAATTCCTGTGAGTTCTGTGGATCTGATTCTCATCGTTTTCTGACTCATTATCAGATGTTGTAGGTGATGTAATTACTTTTGGCTCAACATTGTTCACTGGTTCTGCAATTTCAATCAGATCAGAGATGTCATCTTCCATCTTTTTACCTGCAATATTAGATGTATCATCAAATACCACATTTACAGATTCTTGAACAGATCTGGTTCTAAGATTAAAGACTCTGTATGCTTTGCTATTCTTAAAATAACCTAAGAAAAGACCTTTATCACTCTTAGAATCAAACTTTGAAAGATACTCTCTATCATTCAGAATATGGCACATGCAACCAAACACATGAAAGTATTTCAGGTTGGGTTTTCTCCTATACAACAACTCATAAGATGTAATAGAACTACCTGGTCTAAACAAAATTCTATTAGACATATGACATGCAATGTTCAATGTCGCAGCCCAAAATATTTTAGACACATTCATTGAAGTAAGCATGACACTAGCCATTTCTTGAAGAGTTCTATTTTTTCTTTCAGCTATGCCATTTTACTGTGGAGTTTTAGGAGATGAAAACTCTTGCACTATACCTTTCTTTTCACAGAATTCAGAAAACATGTTATTTTCCAAATTCTCTACCATGATCAATCCTAATCCTACAAATCTTGAGATTGAAAGCATTTTTTAACCTTTTATAAAGAACTTTAAACACTTCAAACACATCTAATTTTTCTCTAATGAATTCAACCCATGAAAATCTAGAAAAATCATCTACCACAACCAAAAAATACTTCTTACCACCAAGACTTTCAGTCTCCATAGGACCCATAAGATCCATATGAAGTAATTCAAAACATCTTGAAGATGTGCACATAGTGGTGATTTTGTATGAAGACCTTACCTGCTTACCTTTTTGGCATGAACCACAAATGGGAGGGTATTTGAAACTACGCTTAGGTAAACCTTTAACAACTTCCAACTTAACCAATTTTTGTAAATTTCTGTAATTTACATGGCCAAGTTTTTGATGGCAAAGTACACTTTTACCATGTTGTGTGATGTTGCAGTAGGTGTTGTTACCAATCAGATAACAATTATCAATAGATCGATTACCAACCATCACACACTCATCAGTTTCATTCAACACAAAACATGAATTCTTGTCAAATTTCACATGCAGATTATCATCACATAATTGACTTATGCTTATCAAATTAGTACGCAAACCTTCAACATGTAGCGCATTCTTCAAATTTGGGAAACCTTTAACATTTAAAGTTCATTTACCAACAATGTTACCTTTAGTGCCACCACCATAAATAACCATACCACCATCAAAAGCTTCATAATCTTTCAAATATTTAATATTTCCAGTCATATGTCTAGAACAACTACTATCAAAATACCATAAACCAGGTACACATGCTTGTAAAGAAGTACAAGCCACATTAGATAGCACTTTTGGTTTTCTGACCCTAGCAGTTTTTTGTGTGTGTGAATACTTGTGTGGCAACATTTCAGGCAATACTTTTCCAGAGAACAAGTCATCTTTCAGTTTAAAACAAAATGGGCGAATGTGACCAGGAACTGAAAAGTAATGACATATAAAAGTTCTCTTGCCTCTCTGTTTTGGAAACTTTTTAGAAAAACTTTTTGATCCAGGTTTCACAAAATTTACAGGTTTTTCAAAACTAAAAGGGTTAGAACTTTCAAAAAATCCAAGACCACTCATATCAGATTTACCAACACACAAAGCTTCATTCATGACAGATGAACTGTTAGAGTATTTTTTAAACTTAGTGTTGAAGCAGTCAATTGTTCTTGGAGTTTTGAAATTTCAGCATCCTTTCTAGTAAGATTTACCCCAAGTCTTGTGATAGTTTCAATCAAACCATCATTCTCTTGGTTGACCTTTTGAAGTTCTTTCAAAAGTTCAGCAATTTTGCTTTCCAATTGCTCTTCAGATGTACCTGCTCTAGTATAAAAAGCATTAGTACATTTCACATCAGAATCGGAAATAGACTGAACCTTGCTTGATGTCGAAGTAGATGTTGACACATCCAACTCAACATCTGTTTCACTTCCAGAAAGTCCTTCACTTACACATTATGATAGAAATGCCAGTTCTTCATCCTTTGTCTCTTGATCACCTTCAGATTCGTCATCACTCAAGGAAACATTTAAGTTCATCCTTTTCTTCAAAAGAGTGTTAGCACATTCATTTGCATAATGACCAAAACTAGTACATTCACTACAAATAGGGTCTTTCTAAATTCAGGATCATACTTAAGTTTTCTTTGAGTGGGTCTTCGAGTAAGCGTTTGAGGAGTACGAGTTTGAGGAGTATGAGGAGAATGTTCTATCTTAGGCTGAGTATTTGCTTTAGACTTTTTTTTTTATTTCTCAAATAGGCTTCAAATTTCTTAGCAAGTAAAGCAATATTATCAGTGTCATCTGAAATGTCATCAACATTTTCATCAACTTGTAAAATTTTAGTAATGGTTGATATCCTTCCAGAACATGAAGGAGCATCACTTTTAAAAACATCAACATTTTTTCTATCATACGCAGAATCTTGTTGAGACATATCCATTTCATAAATTTTCAAAATACTCATAAGCTCATTATGACTCATAGTATCAGTATTCCTAGCTTCTTCTATATCACAAACTTTACTATTAAATCTCCTAGGAAGTGTATGAAGTGTTTTGTTTACTAACCTGGAATTAGAAATTGGGTCACCAAGTGATTGCAGCTCGTTCACGACTTCATACATCCTTTCATTGTAAGAGTTGATGGTCTCATCTTCTCTCATCATCAAGCTTTCAAACTTCGTGCTCAGCAGCCTTGCCTTTGCTCTTTTGACACTACCAGAACATTCACAGTGTTCTTGTAGTCTTTCCCATGTATCTTTAGCAGATATGCAGCTCTGGATAAAGTTGAACATCACTGGATCAACTGAAGAGCTGATTGCATTGAGAGCTTTGCAGTTGTGTGCAGATAGATTGCTCTCCACGGTAGTCCATTTGAGTTCATCTTTGAGAATCTGATCTCCATCTCTGTCTTCTTCAGTGGGAGGCGTCCATCCAGACAGAATGATCTTCCAAGCTTTATCATCACATGCTTTGATGTATGACCTCATCCGGGTTTTCACAAGGCAAAATTTGTTCCATCAAGAATGGGAGGACAGGTAACGGATGCAGAGTAATTCATAATAACTCAACACTTAATACCAGGAATCAACATTTAGTATCATCAAGTGTTGGCTCTGATGCCACTTGTCGGGTGCCCAATGGTGCAAAGTATATTTTTTTTAGTATGATGTTGTCCTAAGTGTGGTAACACTTTGAACAACACTGTATGTATCAGAATGTAACTTGATTAAGTATAGAACAAGTTGTAAATCAGCGGAAGACTTACACACAGATTACTCAATCTTTTCACAAACTTTTGCAAGTTTGTGGTGGGCTCATGGCACAAATATCACTATTGGAAAATGTGATTATAAAACCAGACTCTTAGGTGTGAAAACAATTCTTCCACCCTTCGAATACAAAATCGAATCTAAAATCCAAACACGTTCCCAAATGGCAGAACCTATACTTGTTAGAATCTAAGTCTACTTCACATGTGGGCTTCCACTGCCTGCGAACAATGTACACAAAACGTATGGGAATAACAGAAGACAACTGATGTTGAACCAAGTGTTACAACAGCAGTACAAACACTATGACAGAAACTTGTCTAGGAACTTTTACACTCTACAGTAGGATTGCCTTTTCGATCACTTAACTTGGTAACTAGTAGCTTCTATTTATAGATGGCTGCAGGCTCAAAATGATAAATGGCTCACGTAGGAGATATGGATTCCACCCATGCAGACTCAAATAACCACTTATTTTCGCCTTCTAGATTCTTCTAGAGCTTCCGGATCTTTTCAATTTGCTCCAGGGTCTTCAAGGTCTGTTTTTGACTTGGTCTTTTCATCCAACACATTCAACACTACAACCGCAACAATCCTGAAAGCAACATTAAGCACAACACCAGTCGAAACAATAAAACAACATTAGTGGTTAATAAAACAATTGGTGCAGGACAGGTGTGATTCCAGATGTGGTGACACTGGTCTCAACACTTCGCATCAACACAATGTAATTCATAAGGCCTTAATTTTTAACATTATAAATTACCACCCCATTTATGAGGCCTTGTAAATTTTAAGAATTTAGTTAAGAATTTACCCCCTTCCTACTTAGAATTTACTTAAGAATTTACCCCCTTCCTACACACAAAATTTACAAGTGTAATTTTATAGTCAAGATAAACTAATACCAAATCACACTACAACCATCTCAATAGATTCTCCCCGTCTATCTCAATTGCGAACATCTGTTTATACTTTATAAGGAACTAATAATATGATCTTCCATGTGACGCCACACACCATATTATATACTCCCTCCGTCCCAAATTCATCTTCACATTTACTGTAGATAATGAGTTTAAGAAAAGTTATTTTTGACTTACTTTTGGGGTTATTACAGTATTTTTGTATAAAAAATAAATGATAAATTATGTTATTAAAATTGTTAAATTATATTTCAGATCAATTGGTTACAATCGCTTACGCTATTACGATACAATTGAAGAAAAACATCTAAATCTTCCCAGGTGAATGATCACAATACTAGGACAATAATTCAAAAAAAGTACACAATTGTATTCTATGTATTCTGCAATTTGGTTGTATCTTCTCATTTCTCCTCCAAATATTTGTCTGTTTCTCTCCATCCATACTTGGTTGATGAATACCGCGAAGGTGATGAGATACAGCTTTCTTTCCTTCTTGTTCCTCTTTGTGAGTCTGAAAATCTTTCTCAGGCCGTCTGCGACTAACCTCAGTTCTACCTATATCCCTATTCTTGCTTTAAGTCATCTCCAGATAAGTTTTGTAAAGCCACATTCAAAGAACAGGCGATTTTGTATTTCCAGTTGTCCCACACAGAAGCCACACTCCTTATCCTCTACATCTTCCCACATTCTATCCTTGGTCAAGAGTCTTTATCTATGCAAGAGCCACAATCGAAAGCTATGCTTTCGCATAATGTCTTTGTTCCAGATGTTTTTGAACACAAAGGTCGTCGGTTGTGTGGAGTCCTTGCTAAGTTCTTCATATATAATTCCACTTCTGAACTTACCCAGGACAACTACTGATTTTATTTTGAGATCCCACTCCCTTACTCTATCTGCTTCGGCCACTCCCTCTAACATCTTATTTCTCACTTCAGTATCATTCTCCAATTATATGAGGCGTTCTGTCCGGGAGTGTAAGAGGTCATTGGACTTGCTTTAATGTATACTGAGTGAATCCATCTGATCAATAGGGAGTCGGCCTTGCTGTAGATATCCCATGCACTTGCTGCCAGTAGTGCTCTGTTCCATCTCCTCAGGTCCTTTAGTTCGAGACCTCCATTTTCTTTTGGTTTGATGATGTCACTCCAAGCCACTGAACTATGCTTCGAACCATAAATGAAGTGTCTTATGATTCTCTCCACTCTGTTTAGTACTATTGTTGGCACACTTACCATTGAAAGCCAGAAATTCAAAATTCCAAACACTCCTGTAGTTATCACTTCTAATCTTCCTGTGAATGACAGTAATTTGGAAGACCATTGCGAGATGTAGTTCGTTACTGCTTCCACTAGCGGGTTGAACTGCTCCACTGATTGCCTTTTGTTATTGACAGGGATGCCCAAGTACTTGATGGGGAGGTTGACTATAGGGAAAGAGAGAACTCTTCTGATATGTGCGAGGGTTCTTTCCGGGATCCCCACAGCGAACAGATTTGATTTTTGCGCATTAATTGTGAGTCCTGATGTTTCGGCCAAGTTTCTGGTCTCCATGTGCAACTATCAGCAAATCATCAACAAATGCCAAGTGGGAGACTTTGTTTCTATCACAGAATATGGAGTGGTACCTCAACCTTTCTTTCTTGATCTCTGTCCTTAGCAATCTCGACACATACTCCATACATATTACGAATAATAAGGATGATATGGGGTCACCTTGTCTTAGTCCTCTCTTGTCTTTAAAAAAACCCTCGGGTTGCCCTTTGATAATGAGGGAGTATGATGGAGTAGATATACTCTGTGCAATCCAATTTACGAAAGGTTGTGGGAAATTCAATTCCAAGAGAAGATTTGTGAGGAATTTCCAATCCACCGTATCATAAGCTTTCATGATGTCCACCTTCAAGGCCAGTCTCGGGGATATATTCCTAGCTTTGCATCCATATCTAAGGAAAAGTTCCTAAGCAAGCATGATGTTGCCTCTGATCTTTCTTCCCTTAACAAATCCCGATTGTGATTCGTCTATGATATCTGGGTGACACTCTTTCAATCTAGTTGCCATAATTTTTTGTATGATTTTGTAGACCAAATTGCAATTAAAGTATGTTATGTGTGTTAAAAAGATGATGACAAATTTGAAATTAAAGTATGTTAGAGGGATATTAGTTAGTTGTTTTTTTCTTTTATGGAAGTGTGAACTTGAATTTGGGACGGACCAAAACGGAAAATATTAATTTGAAATTGGGATGGAGGGAGTACAATATAAAGTTAATGGACAATTGCATCGACATATAAACAGATTATAAGATGCAATCATTTGATCAATGATTCTCATTTCAAAATATTGTTAGAACATTGTTTATACTAAAATTAAATTTTTGTAGTATACAATCCAATATTTTCATGTACATGAGGTTGCTTTTCCCCTATTTTAGATTTTACGATCCATTCAACTTAATTTGTGGAAATAACACACTACAACAAAAAATGTCTATGACCACTTTTTTTTATGTCATATAAAATCAATGTAATAATAAGTATTGTATTGATACA
This sequence comes from Pogostemon cablin, assembly GCA_023678885.1. NCBI lineage: Eukaryota > Viridiplantae > Streptophyta > Magnoliopsida > Lamiales > Lamiaceae > Pogostemon > Pogostemon cablin. The sequence goes on along the minus strand of CM042978.1, from coordinate 9,595,444 downwards.
TTATATTTTTAGGTGTGCTAATATATATGTGTTCTATAAAGACACTTACTAAAATGGTGTATTGATATTTATCCTATTAGCACACTTCAAAAATAACATTTATCTATTGCTACACCTTTTTTAACACACAAATTAAAGTGTTCTTATATGTACTCTTTAACAACATTTTTGCTACACCTTTTTTTAACGCACAAAAAAGTGTCATTATATGTACTCTTTAGAGACACTTAATAATATGTGTAAATATATAGATTCTGTTATCACACACATTGATTAAAGATTACAAATCATTAAAACAAAATTATTTTTTTAAATTTTTGTTTCCCTATTAAAATATTAAAATAGAAATATTTTATTTAATTAAAAATTAAATTTTTAAATTTTTTATTATAAATTATAATTTTAACTAATTTAATAATTAAGAAAATTTAAATTTATTTTAATAATAAATTTTTTATTAATTTTAAGATAATAATATTATTTATAAAACTATTTAATTAAATAATTTTAGGAAAAATCACTAATAGATACATAATTTTAACCTAAATTACTATGAGATACAAGGAATTTAAATAATTACTCTCAAATACAAAATAAAAGTAAAATATCAAATATAACCTTATAATCTCATTCACTTTTAAACCACCAATCCTACCTCTCACCCATCCACCGGTGTTGACCGACTTTGACTGACGTTGACTGTCGTTGACCGGCTGTGACCGGCGTTGACCGCCTGCCGGACCGGCATTGACCGCGCGGCCGGACAATCGTTGACCGGCGTTGACTGTCAATTGAACAGCCGTTGACCGGCGTTGACCGCCGCCGCCTATTGCCGGAATGTAAAATGTGCAAAAACAAAATTGTGCAAAGCAAATTGTGCAAAATCAAATTGTGCAAATACACAGGGGTATTTATAGTATCACAATCATAATTGTGTAGTTATGAGTAATAGTACTATGAGTCATGTAGTTTACAGCAATTATGCATTATTTTATATATCCAATAGTAAGTGACCCTTAATTTTATTTATAAACTATTTGATTAATTAATTTTAAAATAATTAGTTATATATATTTTTATATTATTATTAATTTATTTTAAAAATTAAATTTATTTTATAATTTAACTAAAATAATTTATTTTATTTTATTATACCTGTTAAATTGACAATATAAAATTAATGTTATAAAATTCGGTATTAAAACTGTATTATGTATTCTATAGACAAGGAGAATAGCTAGTTATCGAATATAGACAAGGAGAATCGCTACACGACTACACCCATATACTCTTGAAGCAATCCAAAAGATCTTCGCTCTGATTTGTGGTTAATGCTAGTGATGATTAGCTTCATGTGAATCAAATTTGCATGATAGATCTGCTACTGCCAATCTAATAAGATAAAAGATTTGGGGTAATTTATCTCATAATTTCTGTGAAACTAATTAAATTTACCTTTTTAACAACACATTGATATTCTACAGCTTGTTGTTACTTACAGGTCAGGAAGTTATCATCAAGTGTATTCTTTTCCCCATACAGTCCTAATCTTTACTAATACAGTTTAGTTTGCAGATGGAAACGACGTCGTCCATCTCGGAAAAGCCAGTGAGCAGGGGCATTCGGTGGAGTTGCGACACCCCGCATGTTGAAGGTGAGAGCAAGGAGGCGCCGTGGGAGAAGTATGGTGGGTTCTGCCTTCTATTCCAGAACTAAAAGCTGCATTAAACTTCTTGGCAAATACGGTGTATAAAGGGGGTTTGTATTTCACAAAATTAAAAAGGGTAACTTTGGGTTTTCAGGGGTGTATATAATAAAATTAAGATTTAAACAATTAAAAGGTGGGTGTGTATTCAATAAAGGGTGTATATTCAATAGAAATGGTGTGGATTTAATAATACTCTAAATTTAATTATATGGAATTTGGGGTACCGTATTCCAAGTCAATAACTGAATTTTTATAAGATAATACCATTTTTACACTTTTATAAAAGTTCTTTTGGACGTGTCACTTCCCCATCTAAAACCTCTTCGATAATATACAGATTAATTCCACTCATTAATTTAAGAACTTTACTTGGCTGACCATGGCTCAATGATGACCTTTTTCAGCGCAGGCCATTAGATCTTTCTCCTTTTAATGTACACCATTAAATTCAATTAAATTAATATTTAATTTCAATTCAGACCAATGTGGCAAGGAGAGAGAAGGAGATAGCACCGTGTTCAAAGAAGAGAGAGAACAGCACTTTTCCATAAACTGTCAGCACAGTAAAACATCGTATTCTGACTTCCTATCACCATGTAATCACCACGCTAACGGTCGGCACATATGCACCCCACAACTCTGCACCGCCATTCTGCAATAAAGTAATATTTATTTCATCAACGTTGCACTGCATTCACTGCACTTGTTTATCTCTTACTGTGCTCTCTCCACCGCTACCATTTACTTTGCTTCTCTTCACCGCTCATTCTTCTTCTATTCTATTTCTCGTCTACGCTGCAACTTTGCGAGATTTCTCCCTCCTAGTCACCGATGACCCTGCTAAAATCTGATCATTGGATCAAGCTATTTTGATGTAGATCGTTAGATTAAAAAAAATTATTCAAAGTCTACAATAACAAATCTCAATGATTCCTCAACACTGTTGTCAATACTCGGGTCTGCAGCATCCAGGAGCTCCATCGAGTACTCAATCGAGTCTGCAGCGTTCGCAACCACTCTCCAACTGCAGTGGAGAAAACAGAAGCGCCATCGCACCATTGCAAAGAATATATCTTACCAAATTAAATAAAAGAATAAGACATACTATATTTTTTAAAAAAATCAAAACAATAATGAATTATTTTATATAAATTTAAAAATAATAAATTAAATATATACAAATATTAATATTTATGTATTAAAATATTCAAACAATATCCTTATATAGATAATTACAATATACTTTTATATATACACTGCATATTATATTATATATTTCAATTACAATTACTGAAGGTAAATGAAAAAATAAAAAATAGATTTAATAGAATTAGATTATATGGTAGGAAATAAAAATAATATTACATATTTCAATTAATAAGATAAAAGAAAAAAAATTAAAAATAGATTTAATAGAAATAGATTATATTACGGGAAAAAAAAATAATGAGATTTAAATAATGATAATAAAGTAACATCTTTTATAAAACGAGATAAATAATTTTATAAAACGAGATAAATAATTATCAAAGCGTAAAATGATCTTATCGTGTGATAGTCTCACACAAGACTACCCCAAACTTGTTTTAAATTATTTTACAAAAGGCTAAAAATATAATATTTTTAATAAAAAATGATATGTAATGATAAAAATTGATAATAACAAAAAAGTATTCTAAATGATATCTAATGATAAAAATTGATTATAATGACAAAATATCCCTAGTAACTGGATTCACTTGGCATCCTAATTTTACCGAAGTTACACTTTAAATGAAAAGTTATTATTTAGAGTAATAAACTACTCACTCCGTCTTGTTTCAATGTTTACGTTTGTTTTTTGTACGTTGATTAAAAAGTATTATATTTTAATAGATAGCGAGTGGAAAAATATAATATTTAATGTGAAGTGGGTAAGTGTATCAGTGTTGGATGATGTATTAATTGTTTTAGGTGAGTCTCATATTCCTAAAAAGGAAAACGTAAACATTGAAATGAGACGGACAAAATAGAAATGTAAACATTGAAACGGGACGGAGAGAGTATTATTCTTTTACATAAAAAACATCACTTCTAGTTAAATTCGGATATATTTTTTATTTTTATATTTAAAGTGAGTAATATTTTTAACTAGGATATGTTTTGGTTTTTATATTCACATTGAAGGTGAGTAATATTTTTAACTAAAATATGTTTTGATTTTTATATTCACCTTGAGGTGAGTATTATTTTTCACTTAGAAGACTATTATTTTATTATTCTAAAGAATAATCTTTTTATGTAATAAAAAATATTTTATTAAAAATTTAAGATATACACATATAACTTTTACTTTTTTAATTTATATTAATTTAAAGTGAAAATAACAATTAAGAAAAAGATATTTGTAAAGGATGATATTAATTTTAAATTAAAAAATATTATAATTCATTTTCAAATTATTTATTTGAGTACACATATATTTAACAATATCAAGTTATTATGATATATCAAAAGTATATTTGGATAATATCAAGTTATTAAGATATACAAAGATTATATTTAATAATATTAAATATCAAATTATTAAAATATATTCCCTCCATCCCCTTGAAATGTATCCATTTCACTATTTCTAGCATCCGCTTCAAAAGCATCAATTTCCTCTATTTAATAAAGAAAATACACAATATGACCCACCACTTTCCTCTAATACAATTACCCACCTTATCTATAATAATATTAACTCCTTAATTTACTTGAAAAAAGCAAATAAAGACCTTAGAACTTTCCACGTGCAAACAGCAAATGAGTACCTTTCAAGGGGACGGAGGGAGTACAAATTAAGAGTAGATTTGAATAATATCAAGTTATTAAGATATATACCAAGATTATATTTAATAATATCAAAAGTTATTAAGATATACAAAGATTATATTTAATAATATCAAATTATTAAAATATTGGATAATATCAAGTTATTAAGATATATACAAAGATTATATATTTAATAAGGGTTATTCACTGTGGAATACATAAAATAATGCATAACTGCATGACTCGAAGAACTAATACTTATAACTACACAATTATGATTGTGATACCATAAATATCCCTATGTGTTTGCACAATTTGGTTTGCACAATTTTGTTTTGCACAATTTTATTTTGCACAGTTTTATTTTTGCACATTTTACTTTGAATTTTTTTTGCGGTGGTCCGGAAGCCGGCTGGCAGAGGTCCGGCGGCGGCCCAGCGAAGGTCCGACAGCCGATGGTGGAGGTCCTGCGGCGGTCTGGCGACCGGTGGGTGGGTGAGGGGTTAAGAGTTTGTGGTTAAAAAGTGTGTGAGATTATAAGGTTATATTTGGTATTTTACTTTAATGTTTTGTATGTGGGAGTAATTATTGAACTCATTGTATCTCATAGTAATTTAGGGTTAAAGTGTGTATCTATTAGTGGTTTTTTCATTTAATAATATCAAGTTATTATGACATATAAAGAGCATAATGTATTAATTAACATTTTGACAATGCCAAACTATTTTAATAAATTGATATTAAGATATTAAAATGTATTAAGATTAATAATTATTATTTTATTAATGATTCAATAATAATAATCCTCGTTCACAAGTCTCTTGTGAGACGTTATTTATGTGACACAATTTGTGAGACATAAGTATGTTTTCTAAAATATGTTGGATTATATATTAAAGTACGATTTTAGCGTGTTATAATATGATATATTATTAACATACTTTAACTATAAATAATCATATTTTATCTATATAATAAGCATACTTTAGTAATTGATCGACCCGTCTCATAAGCCGTCTCACTAAAGCTCGTCTCACAAGGGGTGTCTTCATTATTTACTTTGTATTCTGTTATATAATATATAATTTAAATGTACAATATTAATTTTTAAAAAAAATTAAAAAAAAAACTTTAAAATTTATTAATAAAAATATAATTTTTATTGGGAATGATTTCATAAAGAAAGCAAGCACAAAACTAAATGACAATGGATATATTCCTGTGAGACGGAACTCCATTATAAAAAAACTGTCCCGCGGTTCAACCTATTTTCTCGCTTTATTGAAACAGCCATTTCTTTTTTTTTTTCTTTTCTTTTAAGTATTTTAATATTATTATTGTTTGCTGATTTTTTAATTTTTTATAGTCACTATTGATTCATTTAATTTAGAAAATTTTGTTCTCGTAATTAGGATTCATGCAAAGGATAAAAAATATTATATATTTATTAAAAACTGAGACTTTACAAAAGTAATAAGATCAATTAAATGTTTTATGAGCAATTAATAGAAAATTTGAAAAGTGATAATATTTTTAATAAAAAGTTATATAATCAGTATAAAGTGATATTCGTACAGTTGAATTATTTCATGACAATTAATATTACTTATAAAAAGTATTAATAATATTTTTAATAAAAATGATAGACTGATTAACAAAAAATGATAATTAATCAATTAAATATTGGGTTAATTGCCCAAAAAAAAGTCACCACCTTTACTTTGATTGCAAATAAGTTTAAAAACTTTGAATTTTAGCAAATAAATATACCAATAAATTATTGCATTTTGAACTATCAATCAGATGTTGACCTGCCCGAAGCTGATATGAAATTTTTTTTTTTTAAATTGACTCTTTATTTTCACACCCTCAAGATATATGTACGTTCCTTTCTCTCTCATCTCATTATTTCTTTCATGTCAAACATCATCCCTCTTCTGCTTGTTATCCTCTTCCCGCATGTGAAACAAAATCAATACTTCAAATGAAACTGGAAAATAAAACGTGTTAGAATTATTTTTGAGGGAAATGTATTATATTTCTCTAAATTATGGATTTACACAAGCGTTATGATAAATAGAGGAAATGTGAACTCTCTCTTCAGTGTGAAATTGAGCACGACTTCTCACCGGTACAGAGAAACATTTATCAAGATATTCGCGGTTCAGTCGAAGCTTCGCGACTTTACCAACGACGAGGTATATCAGATCCCCGACGGTGTGTATGGGCGATGGAAAACCGTTCGGGCTCCAATTGCTAGACACTCTGTGGGGAACTAGAACTCGACTCAGTAATGTTAGAAACTCAGTGCAATGAATGCAGTGCTGATAGAAGAAGAATGAGCAATGAAGAGAAGTAAAGTAAGAGGAAAACAAGGAGTGTAGTGTATGCAGTGCTGAGGAGTGAACTGTGAAGAGAAGCAAAGTAAGAGGAAAATAAGGAGTGCAGTGAATGCAGTGCTGAGGAGTGAGCGGTGGAGAGAAGTAGTGAATGCAGTGTTGAGTAGAGAAGGTGGAGAGAATTAGTGAATGCAGTGCTGGTAGAGAAGACATTGATAGAAAAATAATTAATAAAATAAATATTACTTTATTGCAAATCCAATAAATCATTATTGCTGATATTTTGACCAATGAGATAGAATGCAGAATTCATTAAGTGGGGTGTGTGAAGCATGCGGTGTTGGAGAAAAAAGATAGAACCCCCAAAAAGCTGACGCCTTACATCATCAATCTTGATCACTTACCTACCGGTGCTGACCCGAGTCATCACAGACCCGTGGTCAGCTAAGAATCGCCCATAATTTAAACATTTTCTTTTGGGTTAATTGCAAAAAAACTTCAACCTTTACTTTTATTGAAAATAAATTTTTACCTTTGAGAAATTACAAAAAAAATTCTCGACCTTTAAATTTCGTGCAAAATGCACCTAACGGGCAAGAGAGGGTTGCCCGATGTTTGACGTGGCGTTGACCTTTGTCACGTCAAATTTGAGTTTATTATAGAGAAAACCCCAACCTTTACTTAAATTTCGATTTAATCCCAACCTTTGAGATTTTGGCAAAAAAAAAACCATCAGATTTTTATTTTTTTTTAAATTGCAATAATTATATTTTATATTTAAAATTTAAATTCTAAAAATTATTAAATAAAATAATAAATTTATTTTAGTTTTTAAAATATTTTATGCCTTATAAAATTTTTATAATTTATGAAATCAAAGTATTCTTGAATATGTCTTAAGATATTTTCGTAATTTTATGGTATACTATATATATATATATATATATATATATATATATATATATATATATATATATATAGATGACAAAAAAATTATAAAAAATAAGTTTATAATTCATGTAGACTTAATTTATTACTCATAGTTTTATACGGACAAAAAATAGTGTTAGTTAAGTTTTAATTTATACAAACCAAATTTTCATGTACTCCCTCCACCCATTTCAATCTTTACATATTTATATTTTTGGCGTCTCATTTCAATTTTTACGTTTCTTTTTTGGCATTTGACCCACCTAAATAATTAATATATTACCATGGGACCCACATACAATAATAATAATTTTATCCACTTGCATTAAATATTATATCTTTAAACTCACCATACATTAAAATACTATATTCTTTAATCAACATGCAAAAAACAAACGTAAATATTAAAACAAACGTAAGGATTGAAATGTAAGTTTTAAATATTAGTACACATAATGATTTTTGAGAATATAATTTTAATAAAAAATATAAATTTTTTATTAGATTTGTGCAATTTAAAAAAAATTAAAAAAATCTAATGGTTTTTTTGCTAAAATCTCAAAGGTTGAGATTTATTTGCAATAGAAGTAAATATTGATGTTTTTTTGCAATAAACTCAAAGCTGACGTGACAAAGGTCAACGCACGAAACTTAAAGGTCGAGGTTTTTTACAATTTCTCAAAGGTTGAGATTTATTTGAAATAAAAATAAAGATTCAAGGGTTTTTTTTAATTAACCCTTTTCTTTTTTATTTATTTTTTTCAAATTAGCAGTTGTCAATATGGTCCTACAATGCAGAAGTCAACTTACTAGATGGCCCCTGGATTACTCATTATTACATATTCCCCCGTTGAAAGGAAACTTTACAAACTGAAATAAGAATTCCGCAACGAATCCGATACATACATGATATATCCAATTTCCTCTTTCATCTCGGAAACTACAACAATCAAATTTTCAGTGATCACATATATATATAATCCTCACTGCCGTTCCAATCCAGATAACTTCAATACCAGATTGAGTTGATTCCAATTTCTTGAGGAAATCAGAATATGAAGAAATCAATGTTTTTGAAGAGTTCGAAGGACATGCTGTCTCGGAGCTTCAATCCTTCAAAGTGGTTCGTGCTTTTGTTTTCTTTCATCAATTTGTTCAAGGAAAAAGAAAATTCTCTACGTTTCGTATGCTTTTCAATATAAACAATAATCTGTTGTATCTTATTTTGATTAATCGATTTTATCTGGTATTCTACCAGGTTTGAATTTAGCTGTGTTGAATTTGTGGTTTTTTCTTCCTCTCTCCATATATCTCTCATATAGATATGTATTTGATGCAGCAAGACGTCGCTGAGGCTTGCTGGATCTCGCCTGAAGTTATTGAGGAACAAGAAAGAAGCACAAGTGAAACAGATGAAGAGGGAAATATCACAGTTATTGGAGTCTGGACAGGATCAAACTGCTCGAATTAGAGTAAGAATCTGCATCTCTCTCTATATATATTTTTCAATTCGTTTTATGTTTTTTGCTTCTCAGTTGAGAAGTTACTTCTATGATCCAATCGAGATTCATTTTTTTAATTGAAATCTTTTGAAATAAATTATAAATATGAAGTTCATGAATATGTCAACTTCGGAATTCAAATAGACCATAGTGGGAGACCAATAATCTTCGTATAATATTGATTTATTAAGTGTTATTTAATTAATTGATTACTCTGTACAATAATGTTTAAGTGCTAGATAATCTAAGTTGTGATGAGGTCATGTCTGTGCATGCCTAGCAAATTGTTCTAGTGGATTATAATTACTGTTCTTTGATTTGGTGTCCCTTAGTTGCCCATGATTTTGTGATTATCAGCACACAGATGGATAATCATATGGCAGTTTACAACTAAAGCAGAACTTCCTATTGAAGAGTTATATAGTATATTGGTGCAGAGGGCAGCATTTTATATGAATCTCTGGATGGAAGAAATAGAACAAATCTTCTGCTGTCTTTCCCATAACTTCATTAAGTTTAATATATAATTAGACCTCAATTAAGGCTTTATATGGTGTATCAAAGTCATCGCATGTACTCAGGAAATGCAACTATTTCACCATTGGTAACTTTATCAGAAAACATCAGTTTCAGTTAGTACAGGCACTCGTTTGATGTTGAAGAAACATTGTTTCTGATTAGATACTTAAATACCCATGAAAATTAATTTGTGCATCATCTGAATGCCAGATCTCCAAAAATTTGTATCTTTAATGGCATTAGGTATGCTCTATCATTTCTCTGGGAATTGAAATGTGTGTGCGTATGCTTTACACGTTGGCCAATCTGACACCCATATTTCAAGTAAATCATTGCAATCCAAAAACAAGAAAATTAGAGAATGCTCCTGCTAAAATCTTGTTGGGGTAGTGATCTATCTATGCAGCATACCTTATTTTGTTATAAGTCTGTGGTTATTCGTTTTAAATTTTAATTGATGTATTGGACATCAATTTGATGTAGTTCAGATTTAGAGCGCCATGTTCACATATCGAATTTATGAGCATCAACTTTGGAGTTGGACTTTGTGATTGAAGTTGGAGTCTATACTCTGTAGTATTTCCTCAAGCGCTAATCTATGTTCGACTGTTTGCTTTACATGTTAACTGTAGCTTTAGGAGACCAGAAAGTGATATATATATGGTGCGCCTTGGAGTTGTTAAAGGCGCGCCCAAGCGCTCAGGCGCTCAGTCTCAAGGGTGTGCGCCTAGATTGTTGATTTTTTGCTATTCCAGGCTCATGTATCAAAGGCGCGCGCCTTTTCAACATCCTGTTTTTTTCTTTTTTTTTTTAAAGTTTTTTGAAATTGCTACTCAATTATTAAAGGGTTTACACATTCTTAAGATAAAAATGGACATCCCACTTATAAAATGATATAAATAGAGAATTAGGGTTAGGGTTTTAGTACTTGAACTTTCAAAACAAAGACAAAAAGATGGGCTGCCTTCACCTCCACCATCTGCCACCTACTTGAACTTTATTTGTGTGTATGTTTTATGTGTTATAATGCTATTATGAGTTATTATGTATCACTATGTGATGTTATGTGATTTTTATCTTAGTTTAGTTAGGTAATATGATTGTAAGTAGGATATATTTGTGTATATACATTGTAAATTCAGTTTTGGGCAAAATGTAGCTCAGGCTTGCGCCTCAGGCGCGCCTAGGGGTCCGTGCGCCTAGGTGCGCCTCTCGCTTTTAACAAATATGATATATATATATATATATATATATATATATATATATATATATATATATATATATATAATTTCAGGCGTCGCACTGATATAGGACATTTTGTGTAAGCTTGATCAGGATTCCAACTCATGTGTAGTTCTTTTGAAAAAAAAAAAAAAACACAGTAAACATATCCCACTTGAGGTGTGCATCTGGAGAAGATCATTGATCATGACTGAACTCATTTCTCATGCAATTATCCTTCCTGTGGCCAAATTTTATGTTAGTTGTGATGACTTGTTGGCCTAATATATTAAGTACTTTTTTCTGGAATTTTTTTATTTAAATATGGAAACTGAAAATATGCCTGATGAACCTAATTGTGTATTTCACATGTGGTCTTTGTTTACTCGCATTATGGAATTTATAATCATTCTATTTCCCTTGTGCTTTGGTGGTGAGTTATGTTTCAAAAATACTCTGATGATTGATCTTTTAACACACACATTACATAATTTCAGGTTGAACATGTGAATAGGGAAGAGAAGATGATGGCTGCATATGATCTTATCAGTCTATACTGTGAACTCATCGTTGCACGTCTGCCTATAATCGAAACTCAAAAGTATGTATAGTAACGATCATATTTCTGTTTTATAAGTAAACCATAAAAATTTCACTTCTTCCATGTTCACATATTTTGAGATTTCACTCTACTAATCACCATACATGAAGAACTAGAAAATTGTGCATAGAGGATACAAAATTGTTATTTATTTTTGGATTATACGTCCGTGTTTTTGTATCTGTAAGATTTTGCCATCCAACTATGGCATTGTTATTAAGGCAAATATATTATAACCGATTGCAGAAATGTTAATTTGTGTAATTCTCTCATTTTTCATTGTTATTAAGGCAATTTTTAATTTTCTCTTGTGTTAGTTTGCACTTGGTACCAAAATTGACAAGCATATTAACTCAGGCTGTTTATTAAGTATTGTATTTATATCTATTGCCTATTATATTGTAGGATCTGCCCTATTGATCTGAAGGAAGCGATCACTAGTGTAATATTCGCATCACCAAGATGTGGAGATGTACCTGAACTTATAGATGCAAAGAAGCAATTCACAGATAAATATGGAAAAGATTTCATAACTGCAGCTGTAGAACTTCGGCCTGATTGTGGTGTAAGCCGCTTGGTAAGTTCAGGTACTTAATTTTTTTGGTAATTATTTCCAATTCACATCATATCTCTTATTTTGCCCTTTACGCTATGTTTTGCAGTTGGTTGAGAAGTTATCTGCTGTGGCACCTGATGGACCAACCAAAATTAAAATATTGACTGCAATAGCAGAGGAGCACAATGTCAAATGGGATCCTAAATCATTTGGAGAGAACTCATTACCTGAGAATAATTTGCTGGTAGGACTTTCAAAGCATAATTTTGTAAAGTACGTTTAATACTTATTGGAGTTGGATTTAGTAATTTAAAGTTTTGGTGCTTGTTTTCATCAGAATGGACCAAGTAATATCCACGAGGACAGTAAACTTCACGTTGAACCTGCCAATTTTGGAAGTTCAGTTCACCAGGTCCCTCAAAGTACATACAGGGTGCATGATTCACAATCGAACTTTACCCAGGTGGATAATAGAAACTCCCCGGGAGCAGAAAGGCTTGCTTCCTCCAAGATTACTGGTATCAATACATCTTTCCAACACAATGCAAGGCATCCAGGTTTACCGTCAACTGAAACCGAAACAATGAGTTTAAGGTGGATTGCTTACTAGCACTTCTCTAACTAATGTATATATTTATATTTCTTTTTTCTCCAGCATTAGGTGATGAGAGGGAACAGTTAGTTCAAGGACATGGACATACTGTCTCTCTGGATAGACACGGGTGGAATATGGAATTCAAGGATGCTACCTCTGCTGCGCAGGCAGCTGCTGAGTCAGCAGAACGAGCAAGTATGGCTGCGAGAGCAGCAGCAGAGTTATCAAAGCAGCACTCCACTGCATCGCATAACTCTGATGCTTCTGTTTCAAATGATAGAGGACGTGAATCCTACATGAATTCGAGATTTTCTGGTGGACAGTCTGAAGATTTTATTAACAGATCATTTTCTGAACAGACTAGGTCACAGAATGAGCAGATAGAGAGGATGAAACCTAACAATCTGAAGATTGGTGGAAGATTCAAGGACATAGGTGTTGATGGTAACAAGGAACATAATCAATCAGCTTCTTTGAAATCTAAAGCTTCACGTGATAATGAGACGTTACATGATGACCCAGTTTTAGATGGGTACTCTCGGAAGAATTCGTTGAAAGATGGCTTTAGAGGTGGAACAAGCATGCAGAAAGTGTCTTACAACCATAAATCCGAAAGCACAGATGACTGGCAAGAGAATTCTGAGAATGTGAGAGATGAAAGGATTGGAAAACAACTCAGTGTCAGATCTTCTAATTCTCATTCTGGCATCTACAATGATGTGAACATATTTTCAAATTCTAAGGACCAAAAATATGAATATGGTTCTGGTGAGGACTCCTTTCTGGGTTCTCGTAAGAAAGATCTTAATCAGGAGTCCTCCCTGACAGACTCCCATGAATCTGCTGGTATAGTTTTCGACAAATCTGATTCAGACAGTGAAAATCTGGAGTTTGATATGAGCTCAACTTATGATGAACCAAAGCATAGATTACACGTGCCTTTATCCGAACAAAAACATCATGAGCGCCTCTCAAAGAACATGGATTCTTGGAGTCCTAGATCTAGCACTAGCACAGCAGTAAAGTCGTCTTCATCTCTATTTCACACTAGAAAGAGTTCATCTACGGATTCTTCTGAGAGATCTATTGATGATTCTTCAAAGCTAAATGATCTTGTGTCAGTGAAATTTGATCGATCAGATGAATCAACTTCTGAGAGTGAAGAGGACATGAATATTTCCAGGCACTCAAGGATTTCTAGAGATTTTCTAAGTACCCAAAACCTATCAGCTGGACCACAGTTTAGGGGAAAAAATGTACCCTCAGTTTGGTCATCATTAAAAGAAAAACGGTCACCACAGTATGACTTAAAACAATCATCGCCTTACTTTGATGATGGACCGCATTCTGAGAATATGGATAGGGAAAGCAACCGAGAAAAAAAATTCGGTGATGGTAATTCCACTCCAGAGAGTGAGGGGCAGCTGAATTTTGAGAAACTTACTGGTGGTTTTCGTCACAAAGGTTTCAGCCTGCCGTCTTACTTGAAAAACCGGGTTGAGGTATCATCATCCTTCAAGAAAGAAAGTGAGGACACTACTGCCGTAGTTCCAAAATCTTCTTCTCCACCTGCTGTCGAGAGTCCCAGGCTACAAGCAAAAATCGAACATAAGAAAAGCAGGAAACCGTATCTTCAGTCATCAGATAGTGATAGTTCTGATGAAGAACAATCTGCACATCAGAAGCAAGGAAGATATACCCCTACTGTTAGGGAGGATATTAAAACAAAGCCAAATTTACGAGCTTCAAATTCCATTTGTGGTTCTGATAACAGTGATTCAGATGAGGATCGTCCAAAGGAATCCTCTAATAGATACAGCCATCTACGTAGTGGGATTTCTCGAAGAACAAAAGCAATTCCTTCTACTTCCGGCAAATTGGATTATTCTATGGCATCGCTTAGGTCAGAAACACTTGGTTCTGATGATATCATGGACAGAAAAGCCACAACCTCAACCAATTCAGAAACTGCAAAAAGTTCCGAGTCACAGAGGAAGACGAGTAAAATGGAAGTTTCTGAGCAACATATCTCTAGAAAAGTGGCTTCTAAGCCCACTAATGCAAGCTTTCGGGGAACTCAAGATCAACACAGTTCAGGAAAAGCAAACCCAGTGACAAAACGAGATTTCAATTTCACTCGTGACTCATCTTCTGTAGAAGAGTCGTCATTCAAGAAGAACGAGACAGGGGAATCCATGAGTCGCGAAAACCCGAAGGTGGCTACCCTGGAGAAGACCTCTTCAAACAAGGGTGCAAGTCATGTCCATCCTAAGCTCCCAGATTACGATGACATATTACAGTTTTTTCAGAAGAATCGTTCTTGAAGGTGGTTGGCCTTTTTTACAGATACATAATTCTTTTACTTGCACGTGAATCTTCTTCGTGAGAGTCAAGGTTCGAATGCTCGTAAATATACAGAGCAAGAATTGTTTAAACAGTTTCATGATGAGATTGAATAAATAATATCCTTTCAACCCACTACAATTCATTTAGCTTTGTCCTACTATAATATAGTATTATAATCCACAATTCATTTAGCTTTGTCCTACTATAATATAGTATTATAATCCACTGTCACATTTCAGTTTGTACCTCTCCTTTGTAAAATACTTATCTTTTAGTATGCACCTCTTCTTTGTAAAATACTTATCTTCTTGTGGGATGAAGGGAGTATATGTTTCAATGCCACTATAATTCATTTAGGCACTAAGGCTATTATGAGATATATGTTTCAATCCCACTGTAATTCATTTATGCACTAAGACTATTATGAGATGAGTACATGGTTAGACGAGTAAACTTTAAAGTATCCTTATTATATAGGTAAAATATGTTTATTGATATATAAATTTGAGTAAGTTTCATGTAAATCAGGTTTATACGTAAATTTTATTTTTTTAAATTATTTTTTAATGCTCCCTCCGTTCAAAGCTAAGAGGGTCATTTTTCCATTTTGGTCGTCTCACCCAAAGAGTCTCATTTCATTTTTTACACACATGAGACTCATACACCCCCTCTAATACAATTAAATGTTGGGACTTACACTCATACTAACACAACTACCCACTATACATTAAATAATAATACTCCTTAATCTACGTACCAAAAAGCAAATGACCCTCTTAATGAGGGACGGAGGGAGTATATAAAAAATTACTCTTTGAAGAGTAATTATTTGTTATATAGAAGTAATAAATTCATGTCTCTAAAGAAGTAATTTTTCATGTACTAAAGAGTAATGGATAAATCAAAGTATACAATAATATGAAGAGTAATTTTTAATTTAGAAGAGTAATAATTTATGTGTCTAAAAAGTAAAGAGTAATTTTTCACGTATTAAAGAATAATAGATAAATCAAGTATACAATAATATGATGAGTAATTTTTTAATTCAGAAGAGTAATAATTTATGTGTTTAAAGAGTAATTTTTCATATACTAATGATTAATATGGTTTACATATAAGTGCATGTAAACCCAGTTTACACAAGTGTTTTTTATATAAATTATGTTAGTACGTAGTGAATTATTTTATATCACCCTAGAAATATACTTTAATATATCATTCATCATATTTTACAAAAAAACATACTTTAAGAATCACTAATCATACTTTACTTTTATAATAAACATATTTTAATATATCTCACAAATAGTCTCACGTAATCATCGTCTTTGTCTTTTGGTAAATAAGAGTCCCACAAAATAAAAATTAATATCCAAAACATTTTAAAATATTTCACAATTTGTCATTATTCAAACTGTGCATTGCACGGTAAAAAATAATATTATGATGGCGAATTATTTACTAACACTTATAATAAATAAAAATAATTTAATTTTTTTTAAAAAGCATAATGTATTTTTTATTAATTAAATTGTATGGTACATATACTTATTTTTTCATAATATCATATTTACTTGTATTTAGGAATGACAATGTGTAAGGTAATAATTAGTCAAATATATTAAAATTATCTTCCATATTTATCAAATTTATATATTTAATTAAAAAAGAAAATGATCTCACGAATCCTCTTATATGAGACAGATCATCCATTAATCAAAATAAATATATTTTATATTAAATAAAAAGAGAATTAAAGAAAAGAAAGGCCTTATTTGGCTCCAATAATTAAAATATCATTTTCACCTTTTAAACTTTCGGCGATTTGCACACCAAGCATTCACGCTTGTATTGAATTAAATAATTTCACTTTATGTATTATTATGGCAAAACTTGTGTGAGATCGTCTTATGTAAGGGCTTAGGTGAGACGGTTAGAAAGTGATAACTGTTATACTGAAAAGTGATAATGTTATTTTATGATCATTTATAGTGTAAATGAAAAGTGATAACATTTAATAGCGAAAGTGATAACATTTTATAACGAAAGTGATAACTAGTTTAAAATGTGTAAAATGGTCTCACGTGAGACGGTCTCACGCAAGACCTACCCTATTATTATTATTATTATTATTATTATTATTATTATTATTATTATTATTATTATTATTATTATTATTATTATTATTATTATGAGTAGGTCTTGCGTGAGACCGTTTCACGTGACACTATTTTTCACTTTTTAAAATAGTAATCACTTTCGCTATAAAATGTTATCACATTCGCTATAAAATGTTATCACTTTCGCTATTAAATGTTATCACTTTTTATTTATATTATAAATTGTTTATGAAATATCATTATCACTTTTTATTGATTTATTATCATTTTCCTTTATAAAAGTTATCATCACCGTCTCACGTGAGACCATTTTTTACATTTTAAAATAGTTATCACTTTCCCTTTAAAACATTATCACTTTCGTTATAAAATTTATAATTTTTATTTATACTATAAATTGTTCATAAAATAGCATTATCACTTTCCATTAATTTATTATCACTTTCTGGTCGTCTCACGTAAGCCCTTACGTGAGACGGTCTCACACAAGTCTTTGCCTATATTATTATTATTATTATTATTATTATTATTATTATTATTATTATTATTATTATCATTAGGGTAGGTCATGCGTGAGATCGTCTTACGAGAGACCATTTTTTACTTTTTAAAATAGTTATCACTTTCCCTATAAATTATTATCACTTTCACTATAAAATGTTATTACTTTTTATTTATATTATAAATTGTTCATGAAAGAACATTATCACTTTTCATTAATTTATTATCACTTTCTGTCCGTCAAACGTAAGGGCTTACGTGAGACGGTCTCACACAAGTCTTTGTCTAATTATTATTATTATTATTATTATTATTGTTATTATTATTATTTTAGATAATTCGATTATTCTATTATTATCACTTTATTTTATTCAGGTATCACTTTATACTAAAAATATTATCACTTTTTATTTATTATACTAATAGTTCATAAATAATTTAACTAAATGGTTATCACTTTTTGTTTAAAAATATTATCACATTTTATCCATTCTATAAATTATTTATAAAATACACTTTGATAATTAGTTATCACTTTTTATTAAAGGTGTTATCACTTTTTGTTTAAAATGTTATCACTTTTCATTCATACTATAAATTGTTCATGTAATAGTTCACAACACTGTTATAATTTTTCATCAATTGAGTATCACATTTTATAAATTTATAACATTTAAATAAAAAAATTAATTAAATAAATAATAATTTTAAATTAATAAAAATTTTAATAATAAAAATATTATTTAAAAAATAATATTATATATATAAAAAATATATACATAAAAGACCCAATTAATTTACTTTTACAATTAAATTTTTATTTTTTTAATTTGAGTACAACCAAAAACATATAATTTATGGGTTAATGAGTGATCCGTCTCACATAAAGGGATCCGTGAGACGGTCTCACCTAAATCTTTTCCATAATATTATGGGTAGGTCTTGCGTGAGACTGTCTTACGTGAGACCATTTTATACTTTTTAAAATAGTTATCACTTTCGCTATAAAATGTTATCATTATTTATTTATATTTATAAATTGTTCATGAAATATCATTATCACTTTTCATTAATTTATTATAATTTTTTTTTATAAAAGTTATCACTTTCTAACTGTCTCACGTAAGCCCTTACGTAAGACGGTCTCACACAAGTCTTTGCCAATATTGTTTTATTATAATATTTTATTATAAGTGAAATTTTTTAATTTAATACAGTGGCGTGAAGATTACCGAAATTTAAATGATTAGCAAAAAGAAATATTTTAAGGCAAAGTCTTGTGTGAGACGGTCTCACATAAGGCCTTACGTGAGACTGTCAGAAAGTCATAAATTTTATATAGAAAAGTGATAATAAATTAATGAAAATTGATAATACTATTTCATGAACAATTTATAGTATAAATAAAAAGTGATAACATTTTATAGTGAAAGTGATATTGTTTTATAATGAAAGTGATAACTATTTTAAAAAGTGAAAAATGATCTCACGTGAGACGGTCTCACGCAAAACCTATCCATATTTTAATTAGTCAAGCCAAAACAAGGGTTTTTTTCTTAATTATCTTTTTATTTAATATAAAATATATTTATTTAGGTTAATGGATGATCCGTCTCACATAAGAGGATTCGTTGGACGGTCTCGTCCAATACCTATCATAATATTATATGTTATTAATTTTGATTATTATTATTAATATTAATTGATCATTAGATAGTTCAACAATCTCTTTATCACTTTATTATAATCAGGTATCACTTTATGTTAAAAATATTATTACTTTTTATTTATCCTATGAATTGTTCATAAAATAATTAAATTAAATGATTATCACTTTTTCTTTATTATGCATAACTTTTTATTGTGCATGATATTACTTTTTATTCAATGAATTATCCGTGAAATAATTTAATTAGACGGATATCACTTTTCTTTGATTAAGAATCACTTTTTATTAAAAATATTATCACTTATTATTCCAGTAAATTCTTCATGAAATACATTTTTTAATTAGTTATCACTTTTTAGGAAATATGTTATCACTTTTCTTTTAAAATGTTATCACTTTTTATTTATAATATAAATTGTTCATGAAATATAGTTCACAACAAACTTATTACTTTTCATCACTTGATTATGACATTGTATAAATTTATACTTTTAGATCAAAAAATAAATTAAATGAATAACTAATTTTAAATTAATAAAATTTTAAATAATAAAAAATATAGAGACACTCTCTTGTGAGATGAGTTATTTGTGAGACGGGTGTGAGACGGGGTCGACCAATCACTAAAATATTCTTATTGTATAGATAAAGTATGAATATTTATAGTTAAAGTATGTCAATAATAAATCATATTATAATACGCTAAAATCATACTTTAATGCACAATCCAGCATACTTTAGAAAACATACTTTAACAACTACTAAACATATTTTATCTAAATAATAGACATACTTTAACACGTCTTACAAACCGTCTCACGAAAGTAACGTCTCGCAAGAGACTTAATCAAAAAAATATAAATTAAAGAAAAAAAGTGATATATAAATATATATAATATAAAAGACTTAATTAATTTAATTCCATAATTAATTTCTCAATTATCTAATTTGATTACAACCAAATAAGATCCTTTAAAATATACTTAATGGGCTAATGGATGATCCGTCTCACAGAAGGGGATCCGTGAGATAGCCTCACCCAAGTCTTTATCTTTTTTTATTGGCGTAAATTAATAGGGTCTACATCTGAGATCAAAAATATTAAATGAACGGTCAAGATTAAAATTGAATGATTTTTAATATATATATATATATATATATAATTTAAAAGGTAAAAAGATAAAAAAAACACATGAAATTTATTACTATCTATTAAGTCGGCTCGGATTACATTTGGTACATCATCTTTTGTGCTACACCATTAGATGGATGACACGTAGGAAAGAAAAATTATACCTTAAACCTTAAACCCTAGGGGTAATGATTTAATTTGTTTCTCCTCTTACGTATCAATCACTTAAAGTATGGTACAAAAGATGATGTACGAAAATGGCGCAGAAGATTCGGTGTGCTATTAAGTTACTCCTTAATCTGTATGAAGACTAATCAGTCCTACCAAATTTATGGTAGGAACGACATTCTCCCTCCCCAAACTCCCCATTGCGTGTTTCTTTTTATTTTATTATTATTATTTTCTTGTTTTTTTCTTTAATTTTATAATTATAATTTCACCTTAAACTATATTTTAGTAATGAGTCTTAGTTTAAGGTTTATGGTATAATTTAATTTTACTATAGTAGTTTAGGATATATTTTACCATTGAAGTTTAGGGTATAATTGTAGTTTCATCCTTTAGAGTATATTTTAACGTGGTTTAAAGTGTAGGGTATAATTGTAATTTCATTCATGTGATTTAAGATTTATGGTATAATGGTCTTTTAAATATAACTAATTTTTTTAACGTGTGTTACACATTGCATGCACGTTATACACTTGTAATTTTTTTAAGGGTCCATTACTAATAGGTACATTTTATGTATCTATATTACTACTAGATACACAAGGTAAATTATATTACTGATCAATACAAATTGAATGCATGAAATACCACTTTTATCCCTATTTTATTTATATTCAAAATTAATTAATCTAAAATGTATGATGTGTTATATACTAATAGAAAATGAGAGGCACTGGGGTGGAACCAGTCCCATGAATATTTCATAGAACCGAATCCCAAAATCACTACCATATAAAATCTCGCGGGTTATTAGCTTTATATTGAATCTTTAACGATACATAGACAGAAGGGAGCATGGGCCGCATAACCACGTCTCGCCACGTGTCCAATCTAATTAAAGCACCCCTTCACCCTCTCTACTTTTCTTTGTCTCTCTCGGCTCTCCCTTTTACTTTTTCCCATTAATAAATGCATATCACTTTCTCTTCTCTTCTTTTGTAGTAATAAAATTTGTAGGTAGGGTGGGTATAGGATAGGACAACTTTATTTAGACTAAGACTCTCTCTCTCACTACAATTGTTTATTTTTTAAATATTTTATCCTATAATATCTTTCATTCTTTGTTATTGTCTCACGCATATTCACAGTTATCATTTCTAGAACAAGACAAGATTTCATATGAGTTTCATTCATCAACTTGGCTATATTTTGTATATTCCCACAAACCAATCATTTGCTTTCCTCTTACTACCTTTTTGTACACCATTTGTATTTTTTACCAATGTTATCAAATGAAGTTAAATAATAAGAGCATTTGTATGTCAAAAAGATTAGTTGAGATGTCTCAAATGGTAGATTAATACTATGAGATTGTAATTTATCAACTGAAAATAAAAATTTTATTTTTATTTTTTGGTTAAATTGTTGAGTTTGAATGATATTGTCATTCCACATGTGTTATGATTTATTAATAAAAAATTCTAATCACAAATGATCCAATTAATTCTAAAGAGTGATCATATTAATTTAAAAGTGTAATCTAATTATTTATACATTACAAATTGCATACAATTTTAATTTTTCACATATGATTTGGTGAGGGTGAGGTTACATGATTGCTGTTAAAATTTAATGTATTCAGAATATATATAAATATTTCTTTTATTTGTTCAGAAAAATATATGTTTTCAGATTTGGAAAATGTGAGGTTATGTGATGGCTATTAAAATTCTATGTATTTAGGAATACATTTTACTTGTTTCATGTATTAAAAAAATGTACTCCCTCCATCCCGTCCTCATGGTTACGTTTGCTTTTTGCACGTGGATTAATGAATATAGTATTTTAATGTGTATTGAGGTGAGAGAAAT
Source organism: Pogostemon cablin (assembly GCA_023678885.1). Lineage (NCBI taxonomy): Eukaryota > Viridiplantae > Streptophyta > Magnoliopsida > Lamiales > Lamiaceae > Pogostemon > Pogostemon cablin. The sequence goes on along the minus strand of CM042978.1, from coordinate 9,572,870 downwards.
AATATTTTACTGTAAAATGGGTAGGTATATTAGTGTGATGTGTGGGCCCATGGAGAGAGAAGTAATTAATTTGGGTGGGTCTCATATGCTAAAAAGGGAAATGTAACCATTAGGATGAGACGCCCAAAAAGGAAATATATAACCATCAGGATGGGATGGAGGGAGTATGTGTTCAGAGTTAATTAGGGTGAAGTTACTTGATGCTTTAAAAATTCCATGTATTCAAAAATACGTATAACTTGTTTCAAGTATTTAGAAAAATGTATGTTTTCAGATTTAATTTAGGTGAAGTTATTCGACGGATACATACTTAATGGCGATGTTTTCAATTATTTTGGTGTTATGCATTTCATGAATAAACTTCTTCATGGATTCAAATGCATAATTTCTCCGACTGTGGGAGATATTATATAGAAAGAGTGAGAGCAATTAAAGTGATATATAATATTTATATATAATTAATGTATATATAGGAATAGGGGTAAGTGTGACTTTTCACTAAATAATTTTGTAGTGGATAATAATAAAATATATATTATGTATCTACTAGTAATATTAGTGTACTAAGTAATAATAAAAATTCCTTTTTCTAATTACAAAAAGTTATTTTTTAACGTAATAATAAATAATTTAAGTAGATCATCTACTTATTAATTACATCCAAACTTCTTTATTTATAATATTTTTTGCGTGACATGTTCATCCAATTCATCAATAATTGATAAACTATTAAATAGTAAGTAAATTATTGTATGCATCTTTTTTTTCCTTCGTCTTTTGTTTCAATATTCTAACTTTTTTTTAGTGAAATTGGTAAATATTATTTCACTGGAAACGGTTACAAAGTATTTACGTACAGTGCGAAAACAAGCCTTATCCAACTTATCTAACCTACCCAAGCCATAGGCCTAGGGTGAATACAACAAGTTACATAAAAAATTCAAATAAAAAGACGATATCTAAAGTTTGATTCTATCAGCTATATGTCTCGGAGATAGCATCCTCGTGTCAAAGTGTAAGGCATTTCTTTCCATCCAAGTATGGTAGATCATGGTAGCGAAGCTGATGAAAAGAAGTATTCTTACCTTATTGCTGCCTGGGTTATTCTAACTTTTTTGCTTAGGGAAAAATACACTTTTGGTCCCATACGAGAAGTCTGATTTCAGTTTTTATCCCCAACCTTTTTTAATCCCAAAAGTTATAATTTTAGTTCCAACCGTTAAGTTTTGGATGGAATCCGTTAAATCCAAAAAAATAAAGAAAATTGATTTTTTTTAAAGAAAATTGATTCCTTACGTGTAAAAGATTGTTAGGGAAGAGATTAAACAACTAAAATAGGTTGTAATATCAACTTCATACATACCATTCTATCTCAAAAGTTTCACAACAATTAAACAACTATAACAGATCACAACAACAGCTACATACACACCATTCCACATCAAATTTTCACAGCAAAGATTATACTAATAATAGAATCTACTTGAATAAGATGGTGATTAAAACTCTCTTGGTTTTAATCATTATCAAACACAAGCAAAATGATTCAAAAGCACAACTTAACTCTCTATTCAATATTCTATTTGACATTACTTAAACGAAAACACTTCACTAGACACAACAAAGGCTTACTCGTTCTCCTGGCAGCGCAACCTAGCCAATTTAGTGGTCATGTCTATTGGATTGTATACTAAAAGTTTAGTTTTAATATGAACAATATTATATCAATTCATTTGAAATGAGAATCATATGATCAAATGATTGCGTCTTATAATTTATTTATATGTACGATGCAATAGTCTATTTACTTTATACTGTAGATAATATATTATGCGACAACACGTGGAAAATCATATTATCGGTTTCCTTATCAAGTATAAACAGATGCTCACAACCGAGATAGACGGGGACTCTCTATCAGGATGGTTGTAGTGTGATTTGTTATTAGTTTGTCTTGACTATAGAATCACATTAGTGCACTTGTGTGTATTGAGTAGGACCACTTGAGATCGTTCGACTTGTACTGTCTATATAGAAGAACTTGATCTCTGTTATTATGGATGTTCGTGCTCTTAATCCCTATACAATAACCTCGACACGTAGGGCAGTATGTATTTCTTTGATTCATCAATGGGTGAAATTTACATGTAATTAAATCAACAAACTCGGTGAGTTGGGAAATAGTGCTGTCTCTATGGTGTGCTGTTGATTGTAGAAGGAATCTGTGTCCGACATAGGTTAGTGATGTCACCTTGAGGAGCTCATAAGGATTATCATGTAAACCCTGCAGGTGGATTTATTCCGGTGTGATAATAAGGTTGAGTGGTACTACTCTCGAATGAGATATTAATTAATGGAGTTGTCAGTAACTTAATTAATTAATGGACATTGTATATCTTAAATATGGGGAGACTAACGAGCTCATAATAAGAAGGAGCCCATAACGTAATTATAGGATTAGAACGGTAGTGCAGTAATAATATTTTAGTGGTATATATTATTGGACTTAAGTATAAGCTTTGGGCTAAGCTTGGATACTTAAGCCCAATGGCGGTCCAACTCTAATTTCTCCTCCTGGTCCCTGCTGTAGCCCATATATAAGTCATCTCAGCTATCCGAAAACCCTAATCTATGAGATTAATCACGTCTAACACTGTGAGGAGGGTGAGGGAACAGCAGAATGAGAAGATCTCGAAGATCGTCGCTCACACGACGTCGAGATTAGACTTGGGAATATAGCAGAAGACTGGAAGGTTGTTTGCTGCTGCTGTCCGCCACCTTCTATGATTTTTATAAAATTGTACAGACTTCAGAACAGGACATATGATATACTAACGGAAAGCCACAGAAGAGAGGATCGTTTTGGCGCATAGATCACTCAAATCCAACATCGGATGAGAGAGTTATGCCCAAAACGGTGACGCTGCGCAGGCTGGTGGTGAGAATTCATCGTCTTCAACATACCCTGGTGAAAGGTAATACGTTTCTTGTTTACTTGCTTCCGCTGCTTGTTAGAAATATATGGATCCCTAACGGTTCACGTTAACCAAATGATCAAATGACAACAATGGCAATGTCTAATTGAGTTGCTCTCTCAACGATCTCCATAATTTGTTCTATTGTTACGGTCAGTGACGGACCCAGGAATTTTGTTCAGGGGTGCCCGAACGTTACCTTCTCCTGTCTTATAAACAGATCATGTTCGAACATTTTTTTTATGATATATTTGTATTTATTTGTAAAAAAAAAGTAAACTATGTTAAGTATGTGAAATGAGAGTATTAATTTTAAAATTATAGTTCTTAGAGATTATTGAATAAAAAATATTTTTAAGGAGTTTAAAGAATTTTATAGGACACATAAATAAAAGAAGATTGAAGATGCTACGAAAATATATAATATTATTCATATATACTTTAAATAAAATGAATTAATTACAATATAAATATTAATGAGTTTAACTTACTCTTAATAAATAATATAATATTTATTTAAATTAATTTTAAGAGAAATTAATAAATAAAATTAAAAGAAAGATAAAGAAATAAAATTAAATAAATGAAAGAGGAAAAAGAAACATATAATTATAATGAAAACAAGAGAAAATAAAATTAAGTAATGAAAGAGAGAAAGAAATATAAGTAAATTAAAAATAAAAAGTAAGTAAAATGAAAATAAAAGTAAAAACCAAGAAGTAGATAGTGGGAATCAAACACCTAACTACCCAACACCCAATTACCCACACACATCCCTTGCACTCAACCACTAGGCTAATGTGACATTATAAATATATAGTAAATAATTTCAGAAGTTCAGGGGGCCCAGTGCCCCCCTTGGCCCTTGAATGGGATTGTAGGTTATACCATCCTCAGGAAACATATTCGTCATGCTGAAGTTTGGTAATGTCCTTTCTATGATCAATTATCTCAAGGCAACCGTCAGCATGGAATTGCCCTATGTCACCCTTGTAGTACCACTTCATCAATTTCTCATATACCTTTAGGCATCAAATTCACATCGTCAAAATCACATGCTTCAATTTACAACTAAAAATTAAGCCCTCATCCCACTAATTGCATTCGATTGTATGGATCACACCATGACATTTGTGCTTGTCCAAACATCTTAAGTTCAATTCAATAAAACCAAAATAATCATGATTAAGTACCTTATAAACTTCTTTCATTTTCTCCCCACTTTGGAAGTATCCAACAGAGACATTAGGACCACCAATAACAATTCTCCATAGGGCTTTGGAGAATCAAGCCAATCAACCGACTGAAGTTTATAAATAATGAAGTAAAGATTGTCATACATGAGTACAGAATAAAAGGTAATCAACATATAGTATAGAAACTTAAAATAAATTGGGCAATGAAAGAAGAGAGGATCAAATGGAGAGAGAAAAGGAGAGCACATATCACATTCCATTGAAGAGAGATTATCCTTAGAATTCTTCCTTATTCGTCTTCGCTCTGCCATTTTTTCGAACCGGCGGCTCCATGCTTTCCAGGAAACAATCATACAACAAATGCCCCTCCTACACCATCTTCTTAATAAACTCTGTGGCCTGTCCGTTATCAACCGCAATTCATGCTCTAAAAGTTATTTCCTTGAGTATCTTCTTATCCACCCCTTCACCACTTTGATAGAGTCGTCTTACGAATAGGACTATTACTTTCACCATTGCCATTGTAGAGAATAGTAGATGCACATGGATTTTTTACTTTTTTTTAAGAAGGACAAGTCAAAGGTTCAACTTTCGAGTGTATTGCAAAGTTCTTATTTATGATAATTGCAAAGGCTGGCATATAATACAGGTTCTTGATTTTAACCGGTTAAAACATTGGGACACCAACCCACTTAAAGCAAAATCAATCAAAACAAATGAATTTTGGAGCAAGACCTTTGATTTTGGGATAACTTTAATAGCAAATTAATTCTTAGAAAACCCAAAATTCATATCCAACTCAATAATCTTACACTCACTTCCTTCAGGAATGCTACCCTCATTCGTCTTCATCGATCCATGCTCCTTGCAAGATGTGCTTGGCTGGCGATGGAGGTGGGAATGTTCGCCTAAAAAATTGGAACGACGTTGAATTGACATTGTTATAATTGGCCGGCGAGTTTTTGAATGAACTACGCACTGGACTAGAGCTATAGAATGGGAACTTGGGCGTTCTTCCGGTTGAGATACTAGCAGCAGATTCGTTGATTTCACTAGGGATATTGGATTTTCAAATGCATTTTTGGCAGTTTAGTGGGTTTCTTCACCACTTTGTCGGAGTTCGTCAGATTAGTCCGATGGTGGGAACGTAATACAAAAGTGGCGCCATCAGATTGCTTGAGTTCGCTGATTTAGGGTTTTTGGAAAGGGAAAAGTTTTGAGAATTGTGAATCTGTGAAATCCATTCACCCTTCATTGCATTAACGGACACGTGAGCGGCGTGTGATAGTTCCGTTAAAATAATTGATGGAAATTCAAAAAATAAGCAATGAGATAAAAAATATAGTGAAAATGACCAAAATTGAAATCAGACTTATTGTATGGGAATAAAAGTGTATTTTTCCCTTTTTGCTTTCACTGTTTTAGTAATAATATTATACATTGATTTTTATTTTGATTATTCAAATTTTTCTGTAAATCTTACTCGAATAAAATATTATTTATTAAATATCCTTCACCTCACTATTAAGGAGTAGAATAATTTAAAAATAATAATTATTACATCATTCACACTGTAATTTAATATGGACAAATAAAGTAAAAAAGAATAAAATAATCTAAAATTATTTCTCACACCATTCACACTTTAATTTAATAAAGTATAATCTATAATTACTAAAATATTATAAAGGGTAGGTCCTGTGTGAGATCGTCTCACATAAGCCCTTACGTGAGATGGATAAAAAATGATAAAATTATTATCATTTTCGCTATAAATTGTTATCACACTTTATTTATAGTATAAATTGTTCATGAAATAGTTCGCTGCATCATTATCACTTTTTATTCGTCTCACATAAGGGCTTACGTGAGACGGTCTCACACAAGTCTTTGCATATAACGAAAATTAAGAATGTAAAGAGACAAATAATAAAATATCAAAATATTTAATAAAACATACTCCCTCCGTCCCACACTTATGTTCTTACTTTCTGTTTTCGTCCGTCTCACACTTATCTTCACCACCCAAAAAAGAAAACTTCACATTAATCAACAACCTCAAAAGTTATCTTAATTTCAAAAATACCACTCCCACCTAACACACATAACATACTTTATAATTTATTTATTACCTAAAATACCACAATACCCCTAAAAAGTCAATAAAATTGGTCAAAAAGTAACTTTTCTTAAACTTCATATCTATAGTGTCGGTAAACTTAACTATGGGTCGGAGGGAGTATGTAAATAATTCATCGTCATATCAGAAGTATCATTTTAAATTTTATATTCAACTCATACAATTTAATTTTATAACTTATTTTCATAGAATAATATCTATTCACATTCTTCAATTAATTAAATTTATTAAATGTAGTATTTGATTTATGGAAAATTATCCCCTTGCAATTAGGTGCACCATGCACCGACATTCAAAAATTGATATATTAATGAATATATATATATACACTAATGAATAAAAACTTATACTCCCTCCGTCCCATTTCAATATTTACGTTTGCTTTTTGCACGCTGATGAAATAGTATAATATTTTAATTGATAGTGGTTGGAAAAATATAATATTTAATGTAAATTAGGTAGGTGTATTAGTGTTAGATGATATATTAATTATTTTAGCTAGGTCCCATATTCCAAAAAAGAAAACATAAACATTGAAATGAGACGCGCAAAATAGAAACGTAAACATTAAAACGGGATGGAGGGAGTACACATTTTGTTAGTGAATTTTCTATTAATTTTTTTAATAAATAATTGAATATAAAAAACTTATACAATTATTAAGAAATGCATACTCCCTCCGTTCCACCCAAAGAGTCTCTTTTTTTATTTTAGACATCCCACTCAAAGAGTTCAATTTTCTTTTTTACACACATGAGACTCACACACACATCCACTAATACAATTAAAATATGAGATCCACACTCCCACTAAATCAACTACCCACTACACATTAAATAATAATACTCCTTAATCCACGTGCCAAAAAGAAAAAACTACCCTTACCGTGGGACGGAGGGAGTATATACTATTGAATAAAAATTAATACACACATGGCACATGCTTTCATCCGAGTGCATAGGATATTAATTCATGATTTATACTCCCTCCGTCCCACCCAAAGGTCACCATTTTACTATATTGGCGTCCCATCAAAATGTCCACATTTCTCACTTTTAGTAAAAAGGTACCATGTGTGGCCCACCACTCACTACTAATATAACTACCCACTAAACATAAAATAATAATACTCATTAATCTACGCACAAAAAGCAACCGGTGACGTTTGGGTGGGACGGAGGGAGTATATAATAAATTTTACCCATATGTGTGATGCGCGAAATGAATTATATTACAATTATATACTCCCTCTGTCTCACTCAAATAGTTTCTTTTTCCATTTTAGGCTTCCCACCCAAAGAGTTTACTTTTCTTTTGTACACACATGGAACCCACACACATGCAGGAGTATAAGGTTGGAGGGATATATGTAGGTATTTGTGAACAGGTATAGGAATTTGGTGAGTGGGGTAAACAAAATGTGATAGAAGAGATTTGAGGGAGAGAACAAGGTTTATAATAAACACACTTTACTAAACTTTTGGTTGTGTTCAACTTCAAAATGTTACACCATCAACCTATTTATACTATCCAATGGTGGATTCTCAAGCATTCTAGATTATTCTACATTAACTCCTAATAATCTAGACATTTCACTTATTTTGATCACATGTTTTTCTAGATTATTCTATCACTCCATTATTCTAGATCTTTCTCCAATTTTCTTAATATTCATATGTTAGAGATTTCTACTCTACAACAATCTCCACCAATCTAGAACATTCACATATGCATCTTCTTTTTTATTCTAGTATCATCTATTACAAAATTAAGTTTAATACTTCAACACCCCCTCTTAAACTTGATTTTGCATTCCAAGCATACTCCGTAATCTTGTGAACTCTTCATACTTGAGCGGCTTTGTGAAGATATCAGCTACTTGGTCTTTTGATTTGACGTGCTCCACTTGAACTTCTTTCTTTGTTATGCATTCTTTGATGTAGTGGAAGCGAGTGTCTATGCGCTTGCTTCGATTATAAAATACTGGATTCTTTGCCAATGCAATCGCTGATTTGTTGTCAATACAAATCCTCGTAGGATTCTCTTGTGTCCATCCGAGCTCCTGTAACAAACTCTTGAGCCATATAGCATGGCAAACACGGGATGTGGCAGCTATATACTCGCTTCACATGTAGATAGTGTAACTATCGGTTGCTTCTTCGACATCCAAGTAAAAGCAATGTCTCCCATGAAAAATACAAATCCACTTGTACTTTTTCATTCATCATTATCTCCAGCCCAATCACTATCACTATAGCCCACAAGCTCATAGTTATTAGTATTTGAATAAAGTAGGCCATAGTCTAGCGTACCTTTAAGATATTGAAGAATCCTCTTTGCCTCCTTCAAGTGCGTTGTGGTTGGATTTTTCATAAATCTACTCATAAGCCGTGTTGCGTAGAGTATATCTGGCCTCGTGCAAGTTAAGTACCTTAGGTTTCCAATCAAACTTTTAAAGAGCGTCGGATCCATTTTTTCTCCATCTTCATGCTTGGATAGTTTACTTTCACACTCCACTGGGGAGTTTATTGCCTTGCAATCTTCCATTTTAAACTTCTTGAGGATCTCCTTTGTATAACCTTCTTGTGTGATGAAGATTCCTTCCTCAAGTTGCTTAACTTTAACTCCAAGATAATATGTTATGAGCCCAATGTCAGTCATCTCAAACTCTTTAGTCATGGCCTCCTTGAATTCCTCGAACATCTTTGTGTTGCTTCCTGTGAATATAAGATCATCCACATACAAGCACACAATTAAGACATCATCTCCTTTAATTTTGACGTAAAGGGCATGCTCATGTGGACACTTGGTGAAACCATTCTCCTCTAAGTACTTGTCAATCCTGCTATTCCACGCCCTTGGTGCTTGTTTTAATCCATATAAGGCCTTCTTCAACTTCAACACCTTTTCTTCTTGCCCTTTCACCTCGTAGCCTGGTGGTTGCTTGATGTAGACTTTTTTATCAAGTACACCATTCAAGAAGGCTGACTTCACATCCATCTGATAGATTTTTCATCTATTTTGGGCTGCAAGAGAAATGATTAGTCTGATTGTTTCTAGGCAGGCGACTGGAGCGAATACCTCATCATAGTCGATTCCAGCTCTTTGACTATATCCTTTGGCGACAAACCTCGCTTTGTATCTCTCTACTCCACCTTGGAGTTCTTCTTCGCTTTATACACCACTTAACTCCAATGGCCTTGTGATCCTTTGGCAATATTGCAAGCTCTCATGTATCATTCTTCTCAATGGCTTTAATTTCCTCATCCATTGCATCTCTCCATCTTTTGCTTTGTGTAGCCTCCTCAAAAGTTACTGGCTCACAATCAGCAAATAAGCAAAGTAATGTGAGATCTTCTAACCTTTCAGTGTCTTCATAGATCTCATGTAGGCTCCTCACACGCGATGCGCTTCTTTCATTCAGGAAAGATGGTGGTGAGTCTCCAACTTCTCTTGATGGTGAAGCAGATGGAGTTACTGTCTCTTCACCTTCAGCTGCTTGCTCTAACCCTTCTTCATCTTCAAATTGTGGAGTTACAAAATTGTGATCATTGATGTTGGAATAGAAATCCCAAGCACCTTCCTCGACTTATCATACTTTTCTTTGTGAGGGGATTATATAACTTGTAACCTTTAGAGTTAGAGTCATACCCGATGAATATGTATGGCTCACTCTTGTCGTCGAGCTTTCTTCTTGTCTCGTCTACCACGTGAGCATATGCTTTACTCCCGAATACTGTTAGATGAGCGATTTCAGGCTTTCTCCCACTCCATGCTTCTTGTGGAGCCTTTCCCCATACACTCCGAGTTGGATATCAATTGGACAGGTACACCGCGCACGCCACTGCTTCTGCCCAAAATTCTTTTGGAAGATTCTTCATCTTCAACATGCTGCGCACCATCTCCACTATGGTTCTATTCTTCCTCTCCGCCACACCATTTTGTTGAGGAGATCTTGGAACAGTAAGAGGCCTTCGGATCCCGTTTGCTTCGTAATATGCCATAAACTCCTTGGATGTGAATTCAACACCTCGATCGGTTCTCATGGATTTGATTTCTAGCCCGCTCTCCTTTTCAACGGTGACTTTAAATTTCTTGAAGGCTTCAAATACATCTAATTTCTGCTTCAAGAAATACACCCACGTTTTTCTAGAAAATCATCAATGATGAGCAAAAAATAATTATTATTATCAAGAGAGCTTGGTTTGATTGGCCCACACACATCGGCATGGATAAACTCCAACGGCTTCTTTGCTCGCGAGGTTGACGCCTTTGGGAATGGCTTTCTAGCTTGCTTCCCGAGTATACATCCTTCGCATAGTTGGTCGGGATGCTTGATAGATGGTAATCCTTTTACCATCTCATTCTTTGATAACAACTCCAATCCTCCAAAATTTAAGTGCCCAAATCGTAGGTGCCATAACCAAGACTTATCTTTAAAGCAAGCTTTAAGGCATTTTACCACATCATTCCGAATATTTAGTAGAAACATTCTATTCTTCGATATTAGTACCCTCGCTATCAAATTATTTTCCTTATCTCTTATTGAAAGGTTATAATCCTTCAAGTGAATGTCATAACCTTTCTCTAAGAGTTGTCCCAAACTTAATATATTATTTTTCATGTTGGACACATAATAAACATTCGAGATGAAATCATGACCACTATTTTTTAAGCGAATCAAAATTTTCCCTTTTCCTTTCACCGGAATTTTTGATTTATCACCTAAGGAGAAATTGTCACTTACTGATTCATCTAGCTCCACGAACATGCTCCTTTTTGCCACACATGTGGTTGCTCGCTCCCGTATCGAGGTACCAAGTATAATCTTGTCTTTCATTTCCTACTTTGTACGCCAAGAGTACACTAGCATTTTCTTCCTTCTTGCTCTCAACGAAGTTGGCCTTCTCTTGAACCTTTTGTTTTGCTTTCCAACACTCGGAAGCATAATGTCCAAATCTATCACAATTATAGCATTTTATAGAAGATTTATCGTACCTCGATTTGGGTTGCTCCTTCCTCGACCAAATTCTTTTTTCTCTCCATGATTTCCATAGCCCCCTCGTCCACGTCCACGGCCTCGACCTTGTCCTTGGCCATGACTTTGACCGCTACTTGGGCCTTCGTCTTTCTCCTTTGCACTCACTTGCAATTTTAACAATTGCTCCATCATATCTTGCATTCGTTTTTGTTTCTCTTCATAAGCTTGTAACGACCACATTAAGAGATCAATTGTCATCTCCTCCAAATTTTTAGTCTCCTCAATAGTTACCACAATATGCTCAAATTTGGGAGTCAACAAACGTAGTATTTTTTTCCATTATTCTAACATCCTCCAATTTTACACCATTTCTTTTCATTTGATTTGAGACCGTCAAAACTCTTGTAAAATAATCCGAAATAGATTCGAGCTCCTTCATATGCAGAGACTCAAATTCTCCTCTTAAAGTTTGAAGGCGTACCTTTTTAACTTGATCGGCTCCATTGCATGATACTTGGAGCTTATCCCATGCTTCCTTGGCGGTAGTTGCACTCGAGATTTTCTCGAAGTCATCATCTCCTAAAGCTTGGTAGATGAGGAAGAGAGCCTACTTGTCCCTCTTTCTTGAATCTCTCACTTATCCTTTAGTTGTTGAGATAGTGTCGCCTCGTCTTCTGGTTGATCGTAGCCTTTCTCTACAATCTCCCAATCATCATGAGCACCTAGGAGTGCCTTCATCTTGATACTCCAATTATCAAAGTTGCTCTTGTTGAGCAACGAGACTTGAAAGGATTGAAGGTTATTGGCCATCTCTCACAAGAGGATCGTATGGCTCGGATACCACTATGTAGGAGTATAAGGTTGGAGGGATATATGTAGGTATTTGTGGACGGGTATAGGAATTTGGTGAGTGGGGTAAACAAAATGTGATAGAAGAGATTTGAGGGAGAGAACAAGGTTTATAATAAACACACTTTACTAAACTTTTGGTTGTGTTCAACTTCAAAATGTTACACCATCAACCTATTTATACTATCCAATGGTGGATTCTCAAGCATTCTAGATTATTCTAAATTAACTCCTAATAATCTAGATATTTCACTTATTTTGATTACATGTTTTTCTAGATTATTCTATCACTCCATTATTCTAGATCTTTCTCTCATTTTCTTAATATTCATATGCTAGAGATTTCTACTCTACAACAATCTCCACTAATCTAGAACATTCACATATGCATCTTCTATATTATTCTAGTATCATCTATTATAAAATTAAGTTTAATTCTTCAACAACACACCCACTAATACAGTTAAAATATGGGACTCACACTCCCACTAATATAACTACTCACTACATATTAAATAATAATACTCCTTAATCCACATGTCAAAAAGCAAAAACTACTCTTAGTGTGGGACTGAGGGAGTATTTCTTATATTTAAAAATTTAATGTCAATCATAATATAATATATACTCCCTCCGCCCCAGGTAATGAGGGTCAGAGACTTTATGTTTAACATAAGGTCTCTGACCCTCTTATCCTGGGACAGAGAGAATATATATATATATATATATATATATATATATATATATATATATATATATATATATATATATATATATATATATATATATATATATTTCTTATATTTAAAATTGTTTGCTTCTTTTTTCTCTCTTAAATTTCCCTTCTCATTCTCTCTAATCTCTCTCATTTGTTTATATTTTCCGTCGAGGGGGCAGGTGGCCGGAGTTGCCAAACCTGCCCCCCTCGCACCTCTATTTCTCCGCTCGTTTTTTCTTTTATTTTGTTTTCATTTTCTCTTTTCATAAACTGAAGAGGGCTGAACACTCGATCTGAATCTTCTTTGTCATTTCTTCATCTTCACCTTAAAGGAGTTTTCATCTGCAATCCTTCTTGCTTCCGTCCACAGCCCGTTTAAGGGTGTGATCTTCAAAATATTCTTCCTGCGATGCTTTTCTTTTAAGTGTGGCAGCGACGTCTTACTGCAGCATGCCGACGCTATACCTTGGACGGTAGCTGTGCATGATGGAGACCTTTGCGTTCCAGGTTCCAAAATGGGCGTGGAATTGGCAACATCTGCAAGTTAGAAGCCCAGCTCCAGCACCTCTGTTTATTACCTCTTTAATCTCGCTGTTGGAACTGACTGCCGGAAGTTTTGCTGGCAGACTTTGGGTTTGCTGCAATTTTCTTATTCCGTTGACGAAGCTGGATCGTTGGTTGCACTCTTGTGCATCTTGCTAGGGATGGATGCAGGCCATGTGAATAGCTCACCCACCATAGCTGCTGTGTTCTTTCCTGTTGGACTGCCCTACTCTACCAGCCTTTTTGTCCTCTTCTTTTGGAAGCAACTTTCGGCTGTTGCTTTTCCTAGGTTTGCAGTGCACGTTTATTGCCTCTGGCCCCATATTCAGCTAAGTCTGTCTTCTTCCTCCCTCTTCAACTGAACTTGTTCAATGGAGGTTTATGCCGGTCTTAGCAGTCGGCGTTCAACATTCAGCCGCCATCTCTTGGCCCATTCCACCGACGCGCTTAGGCCGTCGTCATCACTTAGTGCTGCTATAGCGGTTGGTCCGCTTCCTCTGATGCTGTAGGAGTTCATTTCACCGGAGCTCTCAGGTCACAACGCCTGCGTGGCCTCATCGATAGCTTCCCATGCCGCCTGCCTTCATCCTCTCGGAAGTCTTATATACCACCACAGCCGCATTCCAATATCTTCATGTTCGTCTTTATTTTACGCCCTTCGTCGACTTCAAATTTGTCGCTGCTCGCTGCATTCCGTGAGCGGCAACCGGACACATCCTTTCAAAATCTGCTTCCAGATGCTCCACGCACTGATTTCTTATGAGCATTTACAATCTTATGGCCTGTCTTTGAGCTTCTTCCGATCACACTTAGCCATAGAGATGTTCTTTTATTATGGGGTTTTTAAGTCATCTTGAAAATCTGATCTTCGACAACCAATTTCCATTTTTCTGTTTTTCTTTTCTTCGACGAGCTGGTGCCCCTTTTCCACTTCCATTTTTTCTTGTCTGCCCTGACTTCATTTTGGCTATTTGTTGGGTCTAGTTGATAGGTAGTAATGGGCTTAGCCATTGGGTCCAACTACTCCTACATTCTCGGACTCACTATGATTTATTGTCTCAAGCCATTGTTTTTGTGACATTTTATTTCGAGATGGATAAGCTTTATTTCTCTTGATCAAGTTCTTGTCTCGAGTTCTATGCTCAGCCTTCGTCTTTGATTGGACCACGACTTACACGGTGCTTGTGCAACAACTAACAAATGCGGAGTAGGGCTTCTCACTCTGGCACGGCACTGAAGCGTGTTTCTTTGCACGCAAAATTAATCATCAAATATTAAGGATATCAGTTGCAGCTTAAGCAAGCGACAAAATTAAATATCAAACTCAAAGGACGTCGTATTATCAATTTAATTATTTACTAAATTAATTAAGACAAAAGTCAATTGAATTTAAGATTTGATTATCAACTACTAAACAATTAATTAAAATAGCAAATAAAATAAATAATACTAGAAGAATACGAAAGTGAATCAAGTATGGAGAATGGGTAGTTCTAGGGTAATCCAGTTTTACTACTTAACTTTACTCTCAAGTACAGACCGATTCTGCCTTGTGGACTATGGACGCATCACTGAACCATGTAAATCTACTCTATAGACATAAGTAAATATGCGTGTAACACGTGTGAATAACCTCAGAGCAAGAGATATAATTTCACCCCCTTTCTAGGTACTATCAGTATCAATTATTTCCTCCTAGGATTGATACTCTAACTCAATATGATCTCCCTTTATATGTACTATAAAATTAACCTTTTTATCCTACTTATTAACCTGAATTCAATTCAATTAAGAAGTATTCATATATGATAGTTCTAATGAAGTTTTGGAGTCCCTTCACTTAAAATTATAACATGGTATCCTGTTCAGCAGTGAACGCGCTCAATCAACATCAAGAGACATATTCAGACTATATATAACAGTTGAAGATGTACAAAACGACCATGAATATGGATTAAAAATGCATAATCATATAAAAAATAAATTCACAAGTAATGTTGTACGGAGGACACACAAGTAATGTTCATACAACCTTTAAAAACCTAAATCTACCAAAAAAGTTCTAGCCCATGATGTTGCAAAGAACAATCATAGGGGTTGGATAGATCTTACCCATATGTCTTGGAAAATTACATGATAAATTAGAAACGAATAAAACCCTAAATGCGGGAGTCGTCGTGTCCTTCTCCGTCTCGAATCCTCCTCTTGATTCTCCTCTTGATTCAACAGACGAATCTTCAAAGTGATGGATGAATGGAGGAAAGGATGTGAATTATGGTTGGGGGGTGATTCCCCCTTGTGGGGTGTAGGATGATTGTGTTGCGGTCTATCTATAATGATGTGATCTGCATCCCCTTTTATACTTGTAAACTCTCCTTATAGACCTGGGATGAGCTTTATCTTGTAGAATATGAAAATACACGCAACTGGAGGTTCGAAATACCAAAAATAGGATCCCGTGTCCCCGCTCAACCAGAATGGTCCTGGTCGAGCGGGAGTGGGAGTGGCTTTGGTCAAGTGGGGGTCGAGCGGCATACGTGTTCGCGGATCTTAGAATTTCATTCCGCTTGATCGTCGCTCGAACAAAATGTCTTGGTCGAGCGGGATTTTTCAGGTCGAGTGGGATTGCGCAGTCTGATCATTTCGCGCATAACTTTCACATCTGAGCTCCGATTTGAGAGATTCTTACGGTCACATGATCCTCACTTCCTTGGCTTTCTATACATATAAATAACTCATAGAAGCTCTAACATTTGAATGTGTAACAAGTCATACAAAGTGGAACAGTCGCGCTAAGTAGAAACAGCTTGCCCGACGTCACCATTTTGATCACAACTCTCTCGTTTGGACTCCGATTGAGTTGTTTCTTATGCCAAAACGACTCACTCTTCTGTGGCTTTCCAACAATTTATCACACTTCCATTTTTAAGCTCTACATAAACAAAAAAATTACACAAGTTGGACGTGCGTTTTTCAGTATTCTTGCACAAGTTGCACTTTTTCTCAAACTTTGCACTTTTGATCCTTTTTCCACCTAAAACACAATAAAACATCTCAAACGCATCTTTTTCTTACATATATTGAATATAAAAGACTTTTTCTAATATATGACAACAATTTCTATAAAAAAGGTGTTAAATTGGATACTAAAACATGCTTATTTTCACTCTCATCAATCCCCCAAACTTACTCGTTGCTTGTCCCAAGGCAACAAAATAAAAATAAAGAAAAACAGAGTAGGAAAATTAGCAGGGAAATAAGGACTACAAAAACTCTTCATTCACAATACAATTGTCCTCAACTTAGGTCATGCAACTCTTATTACATGTAATAATCAATTCATAGCATACAAAATAAGACAATCACCACCAATTCAAATGCTCCATTCACATGTTCTCACGGAAGTATATATCACTCGCACTCAAGTGTAAAAGATGTACACTTATGAGTTAAGGTGTTTACGCTCAGATTCAATTCAAGTGCATGCGTAACCATAAGCTTGCCTATTGTCTCAACTCTCCTTTTACTTGTAGCTAGCAAATCATGGATCAAAAAGGTCTTTTATTTGGTTTAATGTAGGCTTTTTGGAAAAAGTAGGAAATATATGGATAAGTGACTCAAAACTCAGTTTTATCAAGCGACCGTCTCTCTCAATCTTTATTTTTTTCCTCATCACTTTCAATTCAAGCACAACATACTTCAAACTCTCCCATCTTTCTCCTTCAAGAACAACATATTTTTTCCAATTTTTTCTAGCTCTTCAACTCCATCATTCTCCTTTTTTTATTTTTTTTCTCTTTTTTTCCTTTCTTTTTTCTTCTTCTTTTGAGATACTAGTTTCGGGCACTACCTCTCACATCCTCCATAGGGTACTAGATTTAAGCACTGTCCTAGGGTGTTCGTTTCCATAGAGTACTAGATTTAAGCACTATTCCAGGAATTTTTCTTTTGATCGTTAAGATTCATCCTTCATCATCCCTCAAATCACCACTCTCTTCAATTAAGCTTTATTGGCTATCACAAGAATGGATTTAAAAAGGCTCAATGGGCTGACAAGAGATTTATTGAATTAGGGTAAAGAGTATGGTAAAAGATGGGCTATTCAAAGATGACCTAATATCATTTCCATAATCCACTAGACTAATCTTGAATATTTAAGGAGACTCAAGGCAAGTTCTAGAATACATGCACAAGAACGATACTTACCAAAAAAGAAATATCATGTGATTATTTACATGATCAACGAGGCTCAAAATCTTACATGGGTTTTAAACAAGTAACAGAGCACTTTTCATGGTAAGCAATATCTCACAAGTACACATAGAACTTCATACCACATTATAATTCAAGTACAATTCCCTCATCAATTTCAAGAGCATATAAATTTTAGGCACAATTTAAAAATATAAGCTCATATGGATCACCAAAACCAAAAACTCAATCCTTCCACTCTCATGCATTAAAAGCACAAATAAAAATTAGAATAAGGAAACGAGGGTACCTGATTTTTCTTCAATGTATGCACGAGCTCCTCGAGTTGTTCAACTCGATCAGGTCAAAGCCTCAGTGTAGAACTCATCTTGCCAATCTTTTACCTTTTCTATCATCAAAACTCAAACACATTCATCATCACATAATTCATCAATAATAATATAGGAGACACCAGAAAAATCAACGAGATGCAAAATTAAAAACTCGACCACTCTAATACTAGGAAACACACAAAAACAACATACAAAACATTAGGTAAGTTGCAAAAAATCAACATACCAACACTGGTTAAAATATTAATATGCCACAAAAAATCAATCCCCTAACAAATAAACAACCAACGAAAGGAAAAATTATACCCTCAGTGCTCATAAGACGAGGTAAGTACATCACACCCCCTAAATATAGTAAAAACGTAAGTCGAAACTAAGTTTGAAAAGAGATGTTATTGCCGAAATGTGAGCACCTTAAATATAATAACTCCTCACTCACACAAAAGAAACACGAAAGCAATAAAACGGAAGGGCAAGCCCCCAAAAGGTGCTCATCTTTAACGTCAGAGAGTCAGGACGATATTCAGCTTTTTGAACTACTGGATCAAATGGCGGTTTTCTCGCATCCTCAGCTTCAAATACTTTCTTTTCCTCTTCTTGTCTACACTCAGTACCTCACTTTTCTTGGTCATAAATATATGATCCTTGGATTTACCTTCCTCCCATGGCTGTCTAATCTCCTCCTTGTCAATCTTCCACTCAAATTTAGAATCATCTTTCCTAGAAAAATCAAGATTAAATAAGTTAGAAAACACATCTATGCTCTTGCATGATTGAGTCTCCATGGGCATTATCATTGCATTATCAAGAGAGAAAACCACATCTTCGTTATCTATCCGCAGTCTAAGCTCTGTATTCTGCTCCTGTGATGGTACTGAACTGCTCTGAACATCAGGTATAGCATTCTGTATGGAAAATTAGATCGGATGTTGTTGCTCGACCTCAGCTCGACCAGAAGGGTCTGGTCGAGCGAGGGTATTTTTGGCAAGCGAGGTACCCCTTCGCGGATTTACACTGTACAATCCCGATAGAGGCTGCTCGACCTCAGCTCGACCAGAATGGTCTGGTCGAGCAAGGGACCTGTACGCTGATCAGCATTTTTCAGAGTTACAG
The DNA here is from genome assembly GCA_023678885.1 of Pogostemon cablin. Taxonomy (NCBI): domain Eukaryota; kingdom Viridiplantae; phylum Streptophyta; class Magnoliopsida; order Lamiales; family Lamiaceae; genus Pogostemon; species Pogostemon cablin. The sequence goes on along the minus strand of CM042978.1, from coordinate 9,553,811 downwards.
TGGGCTGCTCGACCACTGCTAGACCAGAGTGGTCTGTTCAAGCGAGGTGATTTTGGTCAAGTTGTGGACCTAAAAACAGAGTATCATTTCTATGTTACGTGAGACGTTGCTAGATCATTGCTCGACCAAATGGTTTGGTCGAGCTGTGTTCGAGTGAGCTTATTTTCTCTCCATTTTTTCCTACTGGCACATCGGACCTTCATACTGCATTTTCGATCTTAACGTGATGGCTTTGCACTCTCTCGAGTTCGTTATATCTTGAGACGGGAACATTCCTTTCTCCAATATTTGCATCAATTGATTCACGTTCCCGGCCATCTGCCCCATAATCAAAGTCAGGTCCTTCAACTATTTAGATAAATCTGCATGATTAGCATTCATAGAAGCCTCGATTCGGTCAATGCTTGCATCATTCATTGTCATGTATCGATTAAAGATATTTTTGACACTCATCACTTCTTGCTGTTGGATACTAGGCCCCCTTTGTGTCAACTCTGTAATCTGCTTCTGCTAGGACTCTAATAGCTTGTTGATGTTAGTTACACTAGAGACGATCTCATCATCCCTATTCCGCTTCACTGCTTGATGTTCAACCTGTCCCACGCCTCATGAAATTTCTCATACAGATTTATAACAAATTGGGTGATCTCTTGCCTCATTCTGAAAACCTTTGAGGGTGGCATGTATCTCTCTAAGAACTTCTGCTGCAGTTGGCCCCATGTAGTGCATGTACCTCCAGAAAAGGGATTCTTCTTTACCATGTCGATAAGAGCGGGATGTATCTCAAAATCATCATCTTCCCCCTTGCTCCTAACAACCCCATGTTGCCAATCCCATCGTACTTAAAATTTCACGTATGACAACATTATCTGGATTCTGCCTTGCTCCGGCCATATCTAGCTCAATGTGTTATATATTCCTTTCTTTCCTCTCATTTTCCTAGTGCACAAGTACCTCAGAAAAATTCAAGGTTAGATAGAAATAAATAATCACAAATAAAAATTTTAATCAAACTAGAAATAATAAAATAAATAATAACAGCCGTTCCCGGCAACGGCGCTAAAAACTTGATGGGCATTTTCTTTGCACGCAAAATTAATCCCCAAGTATTAAGGATATCAGTTGTAACTTAAACAAGCGACCAAGTTAAATATCGAACCCATAGGACGGCGTATTATCAATTTAATTATTTACTAAATTAATTAAGACGAAAGGCAATTAAGTTTGAGGTTTGATTATCAATTACTAAACAATTAATTAAAATAATAAATAAAATAAATAACACTAGTAAAATACGAAAGTGAATCAAGTATGGAGAATGGGTAGCTCTAGGGTAATCCAGTTTTACTACTTAACTAATTCCCTCTCAAGTGCAGGTCGACTCTGCCTTGTGGACTATGGACGCATCACTGAACCGTGTAAATCTACTCTATAGACACAAGTAAATATGCGTGTAACACATGTGAATAACCTCGGAGCAAGAGATATAATTTCACCCCCCTTTCTAGGTACTATCAGTATCAATTATTTCCCCCTAGGATTGGTACTCTAACTTGATATGATATCTCTTTATAGGTACTATAAAATTGACCTCTTTATCCTACTCATTAACTCGAATTCAATTCAATTAACAAGTATTCGTATATGATAGTTCTAATAAAGGTTCAGAGTTCCCTTACTTAGAATCATAACATAGAATCTTGTTCAGCAGTGAACGCGTTCAATCAACAACCAAGATATATATTCAGATTCTATATAACATTTGAAGATGCACAAAACGACCGTGAATATGGATTAAAATGTATAATCATATATAAAAGAAATCCACAAGTAGTGTTGTACGGATAACACACAAGAGAGTTTAATTAATTCATACAACCTTCAAAACCCTAGATCTACTAAAACGATTTTAGTCTATGATGTTGGGAAGAACAATCATGGGGGTTGGATAGATCTTACCCATATGTCTTGAAAAATTACAAGATAAATTAGAAAACGAATAAAACCCTAGATGCGGGAGTCGTCGCGTCCTTCTCCATCTCGAATCCTCCTCTTGATTCAACATATGAATCTTCAAAGTGATGGATGAATGGAGGAAAGGATGTGAATGATTGTTGGGGGTGATCTCCCCTTTTGGGGTGTAGGATGATTGTGTTGCGGTCTATCTATAATGATGTGATCTGCATCCCCTTTTATACTTGTAAGCTCTCCTTATGGACCTTGGATGAGCTTTTTCTTATAGAATATGAAAATACACGCAACTGGAGGTATGAAATTACCAAAAATATGATCCCATGTCCCCGCTCAACCAGAATGGTCATGATCCAGTGGGATTAGCTTTGGTCGAGCGGCATACCTTTTCGCGGATCTAAAAATTTCACGCCGCTCGACCGTCGCTTGACCAAAATGTCTTAGTCGAGAAGGGTTGCGCAATCTGATCATTTTGCACATAATTTTCATATCCGAGCTCTAATTTGAGTGATTCGTATGCTCAGACGATCCTCTCTTTCTTGGATTTCTATACATATAAATAACTCATAGAAACTCCAACATTTGAATGTGTTACAAGTCATGAAAATTGGAACAGTCGTGCTGAGTAGGAACAGCTTGCGCGACGTCACCATTTTGATAATAACTTTCTCGTTTGGACTTCGGTTGAGGTGTTTCTTATGCTAAAACGACCCACTCTTCTATGAATTTCCAACATGTATCACAATTTGAATTTTGAGCTCCATATGAACACAAAAAAATTATACAAGTTGGACGTGTATTTTTCAGCATTCTTGCACAAATTGCAACTTTGCACTTTTGATCCTTTTTCCACTTAAAATACAATAAAACACCTCAAACGCAACTTTTTCTAACATATATTGATCTAAGAGACTTTTGTTAATATATGACAACAATTCCTGTAAAATAGGTGTTAAATTGGACAATAAAACACGCTTAATTTCACTCTCATCAGGTAAATCTTTTCCTATGGCACGTTTACCACATTAAGCCCGCTGATTATCATGAAGTCTTTGCCCGATTATGGTAAGGTCCTTCAGCCCGAGATCAGCCCTTCTGTTTGCTCAATGCCCTAGTCCATTTTTAGTTACGACACGTTCTCATGCCATTCCTTGGCCTTTCTCACGATTATAGTCGAGCTTCATTGCCTCACTCCTCTTTTGTACTACGAAATTGTGTTTTATTTTATTTTTATCTGCGGAGCCACCTGTTTAGGCTCTTTTTGGCAAGCCGTGGGTTTGACTTTTTAATTTTGCGTTTTCCTTCCTCTTCTTTGTCCCTTATTTTCTTTTGCCTTTTATAATAATATTGCTCAGTTTAATATATAATTATACATTTATTTATTTCAATTTATATATTTTATAAATAAACTACTAATTATTTATGCACCCTCCGTCCACTTCATAATTCACCATTTGTTTTTTGTACGTGAATTAGTGAATATTATTATTTTATTTGTATTGAGTAGTTGTACTAATAATGAGTGTTGGGCCATATGTGGAGCTCCTTTTACAAAAAAGAGAAATTTAGAATTAGAGTGGACAGAGAGAGTATATAATATATGAATGTAATTTTTTTTAACATATAGCGTAATTTTATAATTATCAATTTAATCATATGGTCTATAAACTTGTTTTTTTTAACATCTATTTTTACTTATACTTAGGGATGTCAACGTATAGGGATGTCAACGTATAGGGTACACACTTATTTAGGGATATTTGTATCCATTTAAATATCTACTACTCGTATCCATTCTCGTCTCATTAAAAAGTCTAGTAAAATACATGTTCCATCCCAAATCTATGTATCAATACCCATGGATTACCCATACCCATTTAATATTAATTTATTATATATATTTATATTTTTTAATGCTTAAATTAATATTTTAATTAATAAAAAATCATACTACCCTCACCGTCCCAAAAAAACCTTCACTTTTTCTACTTTTGTCCGTTAAAAAAAGTCTCCACCGTACTAAAATAGTAAAAGATTAAAACAACTAATTAACCTCTCACTTACACTTTGTTTACAACAATACCCACGTATGCCTATTATACCTAATATATTATATATTGTATCATTTATTTATTAAAAAATAAAAAATACCGATAAATCTTAAGGCAAATACTTGTGTGGATCGAGTTCACACATTTACTGAGTACTCTTTAATATATGAAAAACTCTTTATATAAATGAACTACTACTCTCCTAAATGAAAAATATTACTCTTCAAGTTCTTGCACCCTAATCTACCGATTAATCTTTAGTACATGAAAATTTATTTTAGAGAGATGAACTATTACGTTCTTGAATGTATTACTGCAACAACCTTTCTCTGATGGCTCCTCTGGTTCAGACGTCCTCTACACCACCGACATTGCACTTTCTCGATGTTGTTCCACCGACAGTATCGCCGACACCCACCGCTCCTTCCACTATTAGCGGTGGCCTGCAATCTGGTTCTGACCCTGCATCAGTGCCTCTTCTTCTGGTGTTGACTTCATCCTTCAAGCAGATGCGGCCTTCGAAAGCTGCTACAACATCGTTGTTGGTGGCAGCGGTGTCAAATCCCCGCTTCACATAAAAAATAGACTTCTCTTTTCTAAAAGATAGTGTCTATTGTGAAGTGTGGTGATCGGATCTTATGGTCTACGTTATCCATTTGGGTTTCATATAATTCTAACGCAGCGGAACGAATAGTAATTATTACCTTTCACCTGGACTGTGTATGCAAATCTGAACAGCTGCAGAAACAACCTCTCAATCTTCTGCTATATTCTTATGCATCGTATAGACGTCGTGTGGACGACTATCCTCCAAGTGATCTCAATCTGTAATCTCTCTCTCTATCTCATGATTTTAAGCGTGAATATAATCTTAAGATTGCTGATATGGCTTATTTGTAGGATACAACAGGGACCAAAAGGAGATATTAGGGTTTGATCTCCCATTGGGCTTAGGCATCCAAGTTTAGGCCAAAACTTATACTTAAGCTCAATAATAATAATTCAGTCCACTAAAGAATTATTATTGCACTGCCACCTAAATACCAAATTATGTTATGGGCTCCTTTTTATTATGAGGCCGTTTAACTCCCCGTGTCTAAGATATACAATGCTATTAATTAAATGAGTTACTGATAACTCTATTAATTAATCTCTAATTCAAGATTAATACCACTCAACCTTATTACCATGCCAGATTAAATTCACTTGCAGGGTTTACATGATAATCCTTATGAGCTCCTCAAAGGGACTGTTGGCATTTGGATCTTTGGTTAACGTGAACCGTTAAGGTTTCATGAAATTCTACTGCAGTGGAAGCATAAGAGTAGAATCGTATTACCTTTCACCAAGGTTGATGTAGAGGTTGAGCAGCAGCAGCAGGAACATACAACCTTCTGATCTTCTGTTGTATTCTTAAGTCACATCTTGACGTTGTGTGGGCAACATCACCAAGCCGAACTCATTTTGCAGTCTAACTCGTGTACTCACGGTTTTAGGCATGTCTAATGAGTTACCAGACTGCTGAGATTGGCTATATATAGGCTACAACAGGAACCAGGAGGAGAAATTAAGGTTTGGGCCTCCATTAGGCTTAAGCATCCAAGTTTAGCCCAAACTTATACTTAAGTCCAATAATAATAAATCAGTCCACTAAAGAAGTATTATTGCACTGCCACCCTAATCCCAAATTATGTTATGAGCTTCTTCTTATAATGAGCTCGTTAGTCTCCCCGTGTTTAAGATTCAATGCTCATTAATTAATTAAGTTACTGGTAACTCCATTAATTAATATATTTACCGAGAGTAGTACCACTCAACCTTATTATCATGCCAGAATAAATCCACCTACAGGGTTTATATGATCATCATTATGAGCTCCTTAAGGGGACATCATCAACCAATTCTGTTAGGACACAAATTCCTTCTACAATCAACAACACACCTTAGAGACATCACCATCTCCCAACTCACCGAGCATATTGATTTAACTATTAAATCTCACATATTGATGAATCAAATAAATAAATACTGGCTTACGTGTCGAGGTAATTGTATAGGAATTAAGAGTACGAACATCCATAATAACAGAGATAAATTCTATTATATAGTCAGTATAAACCGAACGATCTCAAGGCGGTCCTGTTCAATACACAAAGTGCACTAGTGCAATTTTATAGTCAAGATAGACTAATGCCAAATCACAATACAACCATACTGATATATAGTCCCCATCTATCTCGGTTGTAAACATCTGTTTATACTTTATAAGGAGCCGATAATATGATCTTTCGTGTGACGTCGTGCACCACATTCTCTACTGTATAAAGTAAATGGACTTTTGCAACAACATTATTGCAAATGTTTGATCACATGATTCTCATTTAAAATATTGTCAAAATATTAGTTATACAAAAAGCTAGACTTTTAGTATACAATCCAGCAATCTCCCACTTATACTAAAATATTATGCTGCCATATCTGCTGCAATACATCTAATTCTAAATCCTACTACATGACCATCAAAAGCTTTCGCCATAAGATCCTTGTAAAAGGATTTACCAGGCTATCATCTGATGTAATCTAGGTGACAACAACCTTTCCCTCATTATAAGATTTCTCGTATCAGGTAATACTAGCTCTCAATGTGTTTAATTGCCTTATGGACTCGTGATTCCTTCAAGTTTGCAACTGCACCATTATTAACACAATGGACAAACTCAGGATCACATCTACTAAGTCCATTACGAAGTTTCTAGAACCATACATATATTTTGGCTGTCTCAGAGGCTCAAATTTATCATCTTTCCATGATGGAGTCCAAAATATATTTCTATATAACACTTCTCCATTTTATGGATCTACTTCCCAATTTAAACACATAACCTTGAGGTGGATTTACTGCCTTCCCCATGATTCGAAAATCAGAATCTAAGTAACCGTCAAGAAGTAATGAATCTGTCCAATAAGCCTACGTATAATTTTCAGTCCTTCTCAGGCACTTCAAATACGTCTTACCACAATTCAATATTCTTGTTCCGGGTTATCTTGATACCCACTGACTATGTGATTGGTAAAACAGATATCTAATCTCGTGCATAGCATTCCATATATTAAGCTTCCTTATTGCCGAAGCATAGGGAACTGCCTTTATCTATTTTATCATCTTTTGTGTCTAAAGACACAAATCCTTAGATAAAGTCACATGCTAAAATGAGTAAGGATTGTATTATTTTATGAAGCTTGAGACAAGCACAACATCCTATCTTGTAATCTTTATTACCATGATCGCAAGGATATATTTTGTTTCCCTTAAGTCTTTCATTTCATACTGCTTTATTAAACATACTCATACGCCTGACAATACTCTTTCATTGTCTCCAATGAGCAAGATACCATCTACGTACTTATAAGAAATACCATCACGTTTTCGTCATTTCTTTCAACACATAAGATCCATCCGAGCATTGATTAAATCCATATTACTAGATTTCCTTATCAAAACGGATGTTCCATGATCTTGAAGCTTGCTTTAGTCCATGGATGGACACTTTTAAGCTTACACTCAAAATTCTCTTAGCCCTTTGCAATGAATCACTCTGCTTGCTACACATAGATGTTTTCCTAAAGACTTCCAATCAGGAAAGATATCTTGACATCTATTTGCCTTACCTCATATTTAAAATGAGCAGCAATAGATAAAAGAATTCAGATCGACATAATGTGATCGATCTTCTTTTAATTTTGTAGACCCACATATGCAATGGCTTTTACACCATTTGATGGTGCTACAAGCTCCCAGATTTAATTTTAGAAAACATTGCAACTTGCTAAGATGCCACATTTCGTTCATGTAGTGCTTTGTCGTGTCCATGGGGCTAATTTCATGTTTACTAAGGACCAAGTCTCACGACTCTTTCAAAACATAAATCTATTCAGTTGTCAAAAAATCCTCCCTCTACGATAAGACACTACATGCAATTGTGTTCAGATGTGACACGTGATGTAGTTTACTTGTGGTATATCCTCTTGTATAATTTGTACTGAAAATTTGTGTTTCCCTTCTCACATCTTTTAGAACAATCTATTCATGGGTTTATAATTTATTACATAGTCTTTTTCCAAAATCCAGTGTTCATGTTAACAATCACTTTCTGATCTTTTGGACTTTTAAATAAATCAATCTTCATTTTTCTAGGATATCTCACAAATAGACAATCATCTCATGACATGTTGTTTCTAGGGCATACCCATAAATAAGTTCAGTAATTTCAAATAACTCATCATATATCTAACCATTTCCACAAGAGTCTTATTCCTTCTATTCCGTCACACCTTTCAGCTGAGGTTTGCCCGGTATAGACTACTTGAGATTCTATCTCAACATCTGATTTATAGCTCTTAAACTACCCTAGGAGGCTCTCACCACCACGATCAAATCGTAATGACTTGATATATTTTCCATGACAATTCACCGTATCAGCCATGTACTTCTTGATTTTAATCATAATACTCAAACTTGCAGTGCATCAAATAAATATATCTCGTTACTAAAATAATTGTTAAACAAAGTGATGAACATTTATAACCACCTTTCGCCTGGATAATCTTAGGATCGCATAAATCAATATGAAGCATTTCTAATATATTTATATTGTTCGCTATTGGATCGTTTGGCTCAGCGTGATCCGTTAGGAAACCAAGGAAAAATTATAGGGGAAGCAAAATAAAAGTTTACCTTTCTTCAGGGTTGATGTAGAGGATGAACAGTATTGAACCACCTCTTGATCTTCTGTTGTATGACCCAAAGTTAATCCTGATGTTGTGTGGGCAACAATTTACAGGACTCTCTCAATCTGCTTCTCTCCTTTTCTCACGTCAAAAATGGCACAGGATTGTAGGTTTCCAGAAGCTGAGATGACTTACTTATTGGGCTACAGCAGGGACCAGGAGGAGAAATTGGATTGGGTCTCAATTGGATTTAATTAACCAAGTTTAGCCCAAAGCTTATAATTAAATCCAACAATAATAATATAGTCCACTAAAATATTATTACTGCACTACCCATTCAATCCCAAAATTATGTTTTGGGCTCCTTCTTATTATGAGCCCGACAATCTCCCCATGTTTAAGATATATAATGTCCATTAATTAATTAAGTTACTGACAACTCCATTAATTAATATCTCATCCCAGAGTAGTACCACTCAACCTTATTATCATGCCAGACTTAATTCACTTTCAAGATTTACATGATAAACCTTATGAACTCCTCAAGGGGACATCATCAACTTATGTCGGACATGGATTCTTTCTACAATCAACAACACACCATAGAGACAGCACTACTTCCCAACTCATCGAGTTTGTTGATTTAATACATGTAAATCTCACCCATTGATGAATCAAAGAAATACATACTACCCTACGTGTCGAGGTTATTGTATAGAGATTAAGAGCACGAACGTCCATAATAACTGAGATCAAGTATAAGTCGAACGATCTCAAGCGGTCCTGCTCAATACACACTAAGCACACTAATGTGATTCTATAGTCAAGACAAACTAATACCAAATCACACTACAACCATCCCGATAGATAGTCCCCGTCTATCTCGGTTGTGAGCATATGTTTATACTTTATAAGAAAATCGATAATATGATCTTCAGCGTGTTGTCGCACAACATATTATCTATAGTATAAAGTAAATGAACTTTTGCACAAACATATATATAAACAATTTATAATATGTAAAAGTTTGATCATATGATTCTCATTTCAAATAAAATTGTTAAAACATTGTTCAATACAAAAGCAAGACTTTTAGTATACAAATCTAACAATCTCCCACTTATACTAAAAGACTACGCTGCTATATTTGCTGACACGCATCTAATCCCCATTCCTTCTACATGCCCATCGAACGTTTTTGCTGGAAAACTCTTAGTAAAAGGATCAGCAAGGTTATCCTCAGATGCAATCTTAGCAACAACGGCTTCCCCTCTTCTAACGATATCTCGTATCAGGTGGTACTTGCGCTCAATGTGTTTACTCGCCTTATAGGCTCGTGGTTCCTTCGAGTTTGCTACTGCACCACTATTATCACAATAAATTGTGATTGCTTTGGGCAAATCATGAATCACATCCAAGTCCATTAAGAAGTTCCTGAGCCATACTGCTTCTTTAGCTGCCTCAGAGGCTGCTACATATTCAGCTTCCATGGTGGAGTCAGCAATGCATTTCTGCTTTACACTCCTTCATATTATGGCTCCTCCTCCAAGAGTATACACATAACCCGAGGTGGATTTACTAGCATCCCTATCTGACTGGAAGTCTGAATCAGTATAACCCAAAGGTAACAAAGTATCTGCCCGGTAAATCAGCACATAAACCCTAGTCCTTCGCAGGTACTTCAAAATATGCTTTACCGCAGTCCAATGCCCTTGTTCTGGATTACTTTGATACCTACTGACCATGCCAACGGCATAACAGATATCCGATCTCATACATAGCATAGCATACATGAGGCTTCCTACTGCCGAAGCATAAGGGACCAGCTTCATTGCCTCTATTTCCTATTGTGTCTTAGGACACATCTCCTTAGATAGAGGTATTCCATGTCCGAAAGGTAGAAAACCTTTCTTGGAATCTTGCACGCTAAAACGAGTCAGGATTGTATCAATATATGAAGTTTAGGATAAGCACAACATTCTTTTCTTGTGATCCCTTATTAATTTGATCCCAAGAATATGTCCGACTTCTCCTAATTCCTTCATTTCAAACTGCTTGGACAGCCATACCCTTACGGCCGATAATACCTTTACATTGTTTCCAATGAGCAGAATATCATCTACGTAGAGTACAAGAAATATCACTACATTTTCGTCACACTTCTTATACAACATGATTCATCCGGATATTGAATAAATCCAAATGACTGGATTACTTCATCAAAACGGATGTTCCATGATCTTGAAGCTTGTTTCAATCCATAAATGGACCTTTTAAGCTTGCACACAAGATGCTCTTCGCCCTTTGCAATGAATCTTATGGTTACTTCATATAGATGTTTTCCTCAAGACTTCCATTCAGGAAAGCTGTCTTGACATCCATTTGCCATACCTCATAATCCATACGAGCAGCAATAGACAAAAGAATCTGGATTGACTTAAGCATGGTCACAGGCGAGAAGGTTTCCTCATAATCGATTCCTTCTTTCTGAGTATATCCTTTAGCCACAAGCCTTTCTTTAAAGGTTTTCACCTTACCGTCAGATCCTTTTTTTCTTTTATAGGTCCACTTGCATCCAATAACTTTTACACCATTGGGTGGTTCTACAAGCTCCCAGACTTGATTAGAATACATGGATTCTATTTTAGATTGCATTTCATTTTCCCATAATTGAGCATCTTTATCTTGCAGTGCCTCGTTGTAATTCCATGGGTTGATTTCATATTCACCAGGGACCAAGTCGGATGACTCTCCCAATCCCATGAATCTATCTAGTTGTCTCACAACCCTACCACTACGACGAGGCTCCGAGGCTTTTATGTATCAGGTGTGACAGGCGGTGCAGTGTCCTATGGTATATCCTCTTGTACAGTTGGTATTATGTTTGGTGTTTCCCCTCTTACTTCTTCTAGAACAATTTTACTCCTAGGTTTGTGGTCCATTACATAATACTCCTCCAAAAATCTGGAGTTCGTGCTAATGACCACCTTTTGGTCCTTAGGACTATAAAATAGACCATCCTTCGTTCCTCTAGGATACCATATAAATAGACAAACATCAGTACGTGAGTCTAACTTATCAGCATCTGCCTTCAACACATGGACCGGAGAACCCAAATCCGAGCATGTTTCAGACTAGGCTTTCGCCCGGTCCACAGTTTTGTGGGTGTGGAGGCTACCGATTTAGAAGGTACTAAGTTTAAAATGTAAGTTGCTGTTTCTAAAGCATGTCCCCAGAATGAATTTGGTAGTTCTGAATAGCTCATCATTGATCTTATCATTTCCATAAGAGTCATATTCCTTCTTTCCGCTACACCATTCTGCTGGGGTGTGCCCGGTGCAGACAATTGGGATTCAATCCCATTCTCCGATAAATAATTCCTTAACTCTCCCAAGAGGTATTCGCCACCACGATCAGATCGTAGTGTCTTTATATATTTTCCAAGTTGCTTTTCCACATCAGCCTTGTACTCTTTGAATTTATCAAAGCACTCAGACTTGCAGCGCATCAAATAAATATATCCGTATCTAGAATAATCATCAATGAAAGTGACAAAATATTCATAACCCCCTCTTGCCTGGACAGACATAGGACCACATAAGTCAGAATGAACCAATTCCAACAGATCCTTGGCTCTATACCCCTTTGTCTTGAAAGGTTTTTTGTCATTTTTCCTTCCAAGCAGGATTCGCAAGTTGGATAATTTTCCACTACTAATGAACTCAGAGGTCCATCAGCTATCAACCTTTGAATCCTACTTAAGTTAATATGACCTAGTCTTAGATGCCAAAGATATGTTTGGTTCATTTTAGAAGGTTCTTTTCTCTTACTAGTATATGTATCATTCGTTTCAATTCGTTGCATCGTGGGAGAAATTAGATTAAGAGTATACAAATTATCTATCAATGCACCATCACAGATAATAATTCTATCTTTCCTTATAACAACCTTGTCATTAAAAGAAACAGAATATCCATCCATAAACAATTTAGAAACCGAAATTAAATTCTTTCTAAAATAAGGTATATAAAGACAATTCCTCAAAATAAGAGTTTTATTCTTATTAAAAAATAAATAAACGTCTCTTGTAGTATTTCCCATGAGTATGGTAATCTCCCCATCACTAAGCTATCGGGTTTGGTGGAACCTCTGCAAAGAATTGCAGACATGGTCAGTGGCTCCCGTATCTATACACCAAGTGTCAGCAGATACAGCCGCTAAACATGATTCAACAACCAGTATATAAGACTTACCATTCCTGTTCCCCTTCAGAAGAGGGCAGTCAACCTTGTAGTGTCCCGGCTGCTTGCATTTGAAGCACTTGCCTTTAGGCTTCTTGACTGCACCAGTCTTTGCTTTTACTTGGTTCATCGGTGCTGAATTTCCTTACTTCTTCTTATTCCTACCGACTTTCGGCCTAGGATGAGCAGCATTTTCAGCAACATGAACCTGAGGAGGTCTACGAAACAATTCTTCTGTCGCCACAAGTTCTGTCAGAAGTTTCGCCAATGTGTACAAATGTTTGTTTATATCCTAGTTCAGGCGAAACTGCTAAAAACTCCTAGGCAAGCTTTGGAGTATGATATCGACTTGGGTTTCCCTATCGATTTTAGCCCCAAGAACTTCCAACTCATTGAGCTGACCCATCATCCTAAGGACATGCTCCCTCACGGAAGTGCCCTCAGCCATTTTGGTGTTCATTAGAACAGACATGCCCTTCGACCTAGCAGGACGACTCTGATGCCCGAAGAGTTTCCTAAGATTATGCATCATATCATAGGCGGTCTGCATAGCTTGATGCTGAGTTTGAAGTACATTTGACATAGAAGCCAAAATGTAGCACTTAGCCATCCTATCAGCATTGACCCACCTATTATAAGCAACTCTTTGCTCTTCGGTAGAGTCATCAGTAGGTGCCGGAGGACATTCCTCAGTGAGAACAAAGATATAATCTTAAGCAGTTAAAAAAATATACATGTTTCGCTTCCAGTCAACATAATTAGTGCCAGTAAGTTTGTGCTCTTTAAGTATAATAGAAAGTGAGTTGAGTGTCATTTGAAAATCCTGAGAATCATAAATAATTAAACAGATCAAACACTTCGAATTTATCAATTTATATTGAATCTCTCAAAATAACATAAAATAAAATTCACCAACATCTCAAGCACCGTGAATTTGCATGCCACGATAGTGTGGACGTATACAAACCCGAATATTTACAAGAGAAGGTTTTACTCAATAATTTTATTTGTCAACCTAACTTTATGACAAAATAATTATAGTCGATTTTTCTTTAGCCATGCAAATAACAGTAGTGACTCCGATGGGGAGGATACTTATTATTTGCATCTAAGTGTATACCATTATTTGACCCCAAGTCCATTGCACAAGCTTATGTACCTTACAGATAGAGAAGTACACACGCACTTGGATAATTTCCTATAGTCATCTTAAAGAAGTTTGTACCAGTGATACGTGAATAAACTCATTCTATGGGGAGGAAGGCTCTAATGCCAATGTGCAAGCTTACTCACATCACTTACAAATCAATAATGGAGGCCGCGAGAATTAATTACCAATCCCCTCTCCCATTTAGTTATTTAACATTGAGGGTTTTTAGCATGCATATAATATTTCAATAATAAAATATACATCCTAGCATGCTTCTATTTTTAAGTAATTTAAAAAAAATAAATCACATAGAACATGCCACATATATAACAATTAATTGTCAAATAAAAATAATTAAATCAATTATATATTTAAATAAAGAGCATAAATGAGCAGCAAATGGGCCCAGCAAGCCCAACAACAGGAATTCCACAATAATTAAAAATTGAGCCCACCAAGCCCACTAGCACAAAAAAACAGGCCATTAATAAAATGAATAGGCCCATTAAGCTGCCATCCCAAAGCACGTTCATCAACCCTTCCCACCAGCTGCAAACTGATTCCGCACGACAGCAGACACGTGAAAAACTCAGCGCTGCTGCTCTCGGCTGACGTGCCGTCAGCCAGCCGAAGTCACACCGCCTATCGTCGACTTCTCTGGAGCCCCAAAACTGGAACTCGCGTGCATCAGCCTAGCAACCAAGCACAAAATCGTGCCGCTGCTGTTGCTGGTTCGCTCAGCCAAGAATGATGCCGACAACTTCATCACTCCGTCCGACCAGACTGAAGCATAGCAGGCTCGACTAGAATAAATAATTCAGGTCTGACGCCGCTCACTCCAGCTTCGTCTTTTCCATCAGTGCCGCCGCGCACAAGCAATGCGTCCACTCCGTCGACTCACGCCAGTCCCACAGCCATCAGGGAGACCCGCTTCAGTCCACTTTCGCGATTCGCCATGATGCATCCCATAGTCTGCCATGGCCGCCGTCGATGTTGCAGCGAACCCCACCACCGTGTGCAGTCGACTGAAACCCACTGACCCTGCAGTCGACTTGCCTTGTAGCACCAGTCTGCAGCGCCGATCTCTGGGTCCCATCGTCATGCCTTCATCGCTAACTGCCAACTGTAAGTGATTCAGTCCAATCCCATCGACGTTGATGATTGCTTTCAGCAGTCTGTGCCAACCCAGTCATCAAGACGACGAGCTTCAATAGCCCATCGCGCAACAACCCATGCTCTCACGCTGGGTGCCATCGCTGAGTCGCGCTGAAGGATCACCAAGACTTCCACCAGATTCTACCGCCGACTAGTCCATCCTTAATATCTCGCTAATAAACATCATCAACATACATCCGACGTATGTGTGTGATGTCGAGGGATAACAAAGTGGCGAAATCTTTCTTCCAGACACGATTAGGGTTTCTCGTGTAATACTTTCTTCCAGCCAAGTTTTAACTATCTTACTCGCTTACACCATCATCATACAGCGTGTGTGAGTGATGTCCAGGTAATACAAAATAGCAAAATCATGTAGGGTTTCATGGATAAATCAACATATACCAAACCCTAATATCATGCTTTCTATCATGCGATAATTGAATTAAGAGAAGCACAAAAACATGCGATTACATCCAGATCACATCACATAATCATATAATCACAAAAACCCCAACCTTATGGTTCACGTTTCACCACGAACCAACGCTCTGATACTAATTGTTGGCTATTGGATCGTTTGGCTCAGCATGATCCATTAGGAAACTAAGGAAACAATTACAGTGGAAGCAAAGTAAAAGTTTACCTTTCTTCAGGGTTGATGTAGAAGATGAATAGTAGTGAACCACCTCTTGATCTTCTGTTGTATGACCCAAAGTCAATCCTGATATTGTGTGGGCAACAATCTATAGGATTCTCTCAATCTGCTTTTCTCATTTTCTCACGTTAAAAACAGCGCAGGATTGTAGGTTTCCAGAAGCTGAGATGACTTATTTATTGGGCTACAGCAGGGACCAGGAGGAGAAATTGGATTGAGCCTAAATTGGATTTAATTAACCAAGCTTATCCCAAAGCTTATAATTAAATCCAATAATAATAATATAGTCCACTAAAATATTATTACTGCACTACCCATCCAATCTAAAAATTATGTTTTGGGCTCCTTCTTATTATGAGTCGGACAGTCTCCCCATGTTTAAGATATACAATGTCCATTAATTAATTAAGTTACTGACAACTCCATTAATTAATATCTCATCCAGAGTAGTACCACTCAACCTTATTATCATTCCAAAATTAATTCACTTGCAAGATTTACATGATAAACCTTCTGAGCTCCTCAAGGGGACATCATCAACCTATGTCGGACATGGATTCCTTCTACAATCAACAGCACACCATAGAGACAGCACTACTTCCCAACTCATAGAGTTTGTTGATTTAATACATGTAAATCTCACCCATTGATGAATCAAAGAAATACATACTGTCCTGCTTGTCGATGTTATTGTATAGGAATTAAGAGCAAGAACATCTATAATAACTGAGATCAAGTTCTTCTATATAGACAGTACAAGTCGAACGATCTCAAGCGGTCCTGCTCAATACAAACTAAGCGTACTAATGTGATTCTATAGTCAAGACAAACTAATACCAAATCACACTACAACCATCCCATAGATAGTCCCCGTCTATCTCGGTTGTGAGCTGTTTATACTTTATAAGGAAACCGATAATATGATCTTCCGCGTGTTGTCGCACAACATATTATTTACAGTATAAAGTAAATGGACTTTTGCACAAACATATAAATAAACAAATTATAATATGCAAAACGTTTGATCATATGATTCTCATTTCAAATAAAATTGTTAAAATATTGTTCAATACAAAAGCAAGGTTTTTAGTATACAAATCTAACATATATATGGCTTTATACCCCTTTGCCTTTTCAAGGCAATTAATCATATTCACTACCAAGTAAGACTCACTAGTTCGATAGTTTCCACTTCCAATAAACCTAACGGTCCACTGGCTATCAACTTTCAAATCGTACTTAAGTAAAATGATATAGTCTTAGATGCCAAAGATATATTTAGTTCATCTCCGAAGGTTCCTTCGTCTTACTAAGATTAAAATATGCATTATTAATTACAATTTGTTGTTTCCATGGGATAAACATAATTTAAGAGTATACAAATTGTCTACCAACGTATCATAACAGATTATAGCTTCATCCTTAATTATAATGACTATGTCATTTAAATGTAATAAAGTATCCATCCGTTAAAACATAGAAACCGAAATAAAATTATTTCTATAAAACGCGTATGTAAAGATAATTTCTCATAATCAAAGTTTAAACCTATCATAAGATAAATAAACAACTCCCACTGCAACAGCTACTACTCTTGTAGTTTTACCCATGTCTATAGTAATCTCATCCTCACTTAGTTGCAGACATTTAGTGATTCTTGTATACACCCACAACATGTTAGTAAACACCATCACTAATCATGCTTCAACAACTAGTGAATAAGACACTAACCTTGTTCACGCCTTGATGAAAATGACTTTCTTTCGCCACACGTTTTGCCAGAAGTTTCCCACCGCATACAGTCTCTTGTAATTAAGTTGGAACTTTCTCAAGACATCTAGGTAAACTACGAAGAATAAATTGACCTAGGTTTTCCCTTCAATTTCTATTCCAAGTATTTCCATTTCATTCATCAAGTTTAACCACGACCTCTTGCCTTTCTAACTTACTCAAGTATCCGAAGAGCCGTATGAGATTGACCATCATATTTCTATGAAACTCTCACCTCTTCACTAGAGACTTAAATAGACATCAGAGGACATCCTTAGTGAGAACACATTATTATTTTCTTAAGCAGTAAGAATTAAAACTAAGATACTTTTCTAATCATTTATTTTGGACAAGTTTGTTTTCTTTTAGTTAACAATAAATGAAATAAACTATTCAAAAATTCAGAGAATCTAGTAATTAAATACGACTATCGAACTCTTTTTATTTAAATTTTATATTGATTCCCTCAATAAACAATATAAAATAAATTCACTGACATCTCAAGCACTGTGAATTTGCATGCCACGTTAGTGTGGACGTATACAAACCCTAACATTCGCAAGAGAAGGTTTTACCCATTAATTTCATTTATCAAATTAACCTTATGAGACAATCATTAATAGTCGGTTGTCCATCAGCCATGCAATTTAATAGCAGTGACTCCATTGGGGAGGATACATATTAATTGCACCTAAGTGTATACCATTATTTGATACTAAGTAAGTTACTTAAGCTTGTGTGCCTTACAGTTGGAGAAGTCCACACGCGCCCAAATAATTTCCTATAATCATCAATTATTAATTTGTACCAGTGATCCGCAAATAAAACTCATTCGTTGGGGAGGAAAGCATTATAACCGACTCATAAGCTTACTTGCATCACATTACAAATAATAATTATTTCATGAAATTTATTCCAATGATCTACAAATAAAACTCATCCGTTGGGGTGGAAGGCAACCGACTCATAAGCTTACTTGCATCACACAATAAATCAATAATGGAGGCCGCGAAATCAATTGATCAATCCCTCTCCCACTTAGTTATTTAACACGAGGGTTTTTGCATGCATATAATATTCAAAATAAAATACGTAACTTAACATGCTATTATTACGGCAAATACGACAGTAAATCAAATAGCACATGCTTTCAATCCAATATATAACAATAATTGACAAATAAAATAATTATAGCAATTATATATAAGGAAAAAAATTGTCAAATAAGGATTGACTTGGTCAACACTCAAAACAATTAAAAGAAGTAACTGGCACAACAAGTAGGTATATCTTGGGCCCCAAGTCATCTTTATACACGGTTCAACAGCAAGAGAAAACCAACACGTGCACCGCCCACTCTGAATATAGATGTTAATATTTAGAAAAAGTCTGAGGCCAGAAATAATGTATAAATACAACCTCAACGGCTAAAGCCGACAAAACAACAAACAAAAGCACAACAAACAAACTCCAAAGGAGTCAAAACGATCATCTAGCTAGAAGAAACTGAAACCTAGCAACATGTGTTAAAATATTATTTACAACACCGATAATAGTCAGTCTAGAATTATCATATATAGCATCATTCCTCGTCTTCCAAATAAAGTAGACGGTAGCAAAAAGGGCAAGCTCCCTCTTTCTACGAATTGTCTTCCTCGCACCACAATCCTTAGAAATCCATTTGACACTTGTAAAAATTGTAGAAACACGCCTTGGCCATCCAATGAAAGAACGCACTTGGTCCCAAACAATCCTCGAAAAGGAACACTGAAAGAACAAATGATCCCTCGATTCTTGAAGACCAACACAAAAGCAGCACTACGAACAATCTCTCTCCGCATGCCAACAATCAAAAGTGGCTAAGCGATTCTTAGCCGCTATCCACATGCGAAAGACATCCTTCCTAGGAGCGCAAGAAGACCAAATCTTAGCAAAGAAGAATTTACTAGGTGCTGAAGGAGAAACCATAGTGTATAGCTTATTCGTTACAAGACTGCCCATATTTGAACACTCCATAAAAGCATCAATGATATCCCCTGAAGCCGTGTTCGTATATGATCATGAGCCTTAAGCACATCTTTCCAAACGATGGATGTTGCACTAGTTGGGACCGCATCCCAAACTGATACCCCATGGAGATAAACTTCATGGATCCACCGAAGCCACAAGGAGTTCTTCTCCAGATGAAGATCCCAAACAACCCCACACAACGCCACATCATTCATAAGCTCAATGCTCCTAAGTCCCAGTCCTCTTTGCTCCTAAGGAAGGAGTACTTCAGACCACTTAACGGAGCCACGCTTCCTTCCCCATAAAAATAAACGAAGCATGCGCTCAATACACTGTATAACACCTACAGGGATCTTGACCATAGAAGCCCAGAAATTCAAGATCCCGTAAATGACAAAACGTATCAACTCCAATCTACCAGTGTACGAGAAGTGCCGAGAAGACCAGTTTCGGATGAGACCCAAAATCTTTACGAACAAAGGCTCAAAATCAGTCTCCTTTAACTTCTTACTATGCAAAAGAAAGCCCAAATAGCGAACTGGCAACGAACCATCTTGAAAAGGCAAAATGGCCCGAATATCTTGCTCAATATCCTTCGAGATGCCAGCCATAAACAAACTAGATTTCTCATTGCTAACTTCCAATCCAGAGACTAAAGAAAAGTTATGCAAAGCTTGAGAAACCAGATGAGTAGTACGAACATCACCATAAGCAAATAAAATCAAGTCATCCGCAAACAACAAATGTGATAGGTTAACTTTCGCACAAAGTCTCAAATGAAACTTAAAATTATTAGCATGAGCAAGCTTCTTGAAGAATCTAGTGAAATAATCCATGAACATCACAAAAAGAAGGGAAGAAAGTGGATCACCTTGGCGAAGACCCCTTTTACCTTCAAAATAACCTTCTGGCACACCATTAACAAGAATAGAAAAAGATGTGGTGGACACACACTCCATAATCCACCCAATCACCAGAGGGGGAAAACGAAGGCCAACAAGCACTCCTCGCAAGAACTCCCAATTGACAGTATCATACGCCTTCTTAATGTCAACTTTGAGAGTCATACGAGGAGCAATATATCCTCTACTCCAACCATAGTTCCTCAACACTTCCTGAGCCAACATAATACATTCCCTCATGTGTCTCCCTTAAATAAAGCCAAAGTGATTCTCCGAGATCAAGAAACACATCACCTTAGAGATTCTGGCAGCAATGATCTTGGAGATGACTTTTTATATCACATTACAACAAGAAATAGGTCTGAAATCCTTCACACTCGGATCATGCACTCCCTTAGGAATAAGGCTAATGAAAGTGCATTCAATTGACGAAGAAGCTTACTGAAATTAAAGAATTCCTACACTGCACCCACAACATCATGTCCGATAACCTCCCAAGAATCCTTAAAGAAACACACTGGAAAGCCATCAGGACCTGGAGCCTTATTCACATTTATACTCCATAAGATCTGCTTGATTTCAGACTCAAAAACAGGGGCAACAAGCTCGACCCTTTGATCATCCGAAAGAAGCTGTCCCCATTCAAATGCTGAATCATCAATAGGAAGACAATTTTGAGAGGTCCCAAGAAGATCTCAATAAAAAGAAATGAACTCCTCGACCATTTCCTCCCTGGAAGAAGTATGCCCAGAGGCTGTTATTACAGAAGGGATATTATTGCGTCCACCA
Source organism: Pogostemon cablin (assembly GCA_023678885.1). Lineage (NCBI taxonomy): Eukaryota > Viridiplantae > Streptophyta > Magnoliopsida > Lamiales > Lamiaceae > Pogostemon > Pogostemon cablin. The sequence goes on along the minus strand of CM042978.1, from coordinate 9,532,386 downwards.
TTAACTTTGACCAATTTGTGGAAAAACCTAGATGGATTATCTTGGCAAAGTAAGTACTCATTACGAGCTAACTGCGTAAAGAAAAAATGCTCTGCATGAGATAGGAAAGAAGCCACTTTTCGAGCATCCAAAACCTTTGCCCAAATATCCATGTTCCCCGAGTCATCATGACTTAAGAACTGAAGCTGCTCAAGATCAGCCCTTGCTCTCTCCGCTTTCTCCGCTATGTGATGAAAGTCTCGTTTACCCAAACCTCGAAGATGAGGTTTAAGTAACTTCAACTTTCGACAAACAACAAACTGTTTCGTGCCAAGAATGCCTTGTCCCCAACTATGCCGAACAACATCAAGAAAACCATCACAAATTCTCCAAATAGTCAAGTTCTAAACGGTTTCCTCTTATAAAAATCACAATGAAATATAGAGATAATGACCGCGCAATGATCAGAAGTTGCACCCATAGGCAAGAAATCTGCCTGGACCATACTTCTATCCCCCACCCATAAATCATTATTAAGGACTCTATCAATACGACTCCACCTAGTACGATTCGTCCAGGTAAAGTAACAGCCGTGCGAGACAGCATCATCCAAACCCAAACTCACACAACAATCTTCAAAATCTACTCTAAAACATTTGGAAGTGGTTTGAGAAGACACAGACCTCTCTTTTGGTTGCCTGATAGAATTGAAATCTCCCAACAACACCCAAGGAAAATCAATAGACGTACCAAAATCAGTGAGGGAATGTCATAATAACTTTATCTGAGCCACATTATTACGACCATAAACAACAGAAACCATAAACTCCTTATGTGTAGTCAAGCAAATCAACGAGCATACATTGATCATGCATGACAAGTGGAACAAACTGAACATGGGAAGGATTCCAAGCCACAACAATACGACCACTAGAAGCAATCTCAATATTATGAGCAATAGACCATCCCCGAACAATAACATTCATAACATCAACAACATTATTGAGTCCCAATATAGTATTAATAAAACCTAAAAAACACAAATCATGACTCCATACTAACCTGCGAACTGTTTGCTGTACCGGAGCACCCACCAAGCCTCGCACATTCCAAGATAGTATCTTCATGGCAAGTGAGTATCGGGAGGCCTATCCGAATAACACCCTCACTAGGCTCTCAAATAACTATCCCAGTATTACGATGGAATAATGATCTAGATCTCCCATGTCTACCTCGAGCACGCCGAGTCTCATCCTCCTCCGCCGACTCCAAGGAGGAATCCGAACCAGCAGGTGATTTACCCTTCCTACGATCCTTCTTCGAACCCACAACATTTTTAGGGTAATCATCCATAGCGGAAGACTTAATTGGAGGAGAAGATAAGTCCTCAAGAGGCGCACTTCCTTCTAAAAGAGCATTAAACCGCGAGGAAATGGGCACCATAGTGCCATCATCCGCACCACCCCCCACAATCGAACTTCTCTTCTTAGCTTTGGATTTCAATCTTCACTTAGGCTTGACATTAACAAACCCATCCAAAGGCTCCTCACCCTTTGAGTATCCACTTTTAGTTTTCAAACCCTTCGGAACCTCCCCTTTAGAGCCCACACTATCCTTCTCAATCCCTTGAGCCACAACTTCCTTGCTAGGTAACTTGCAATCTCCATTCTGATGACCAAATTGATTAAAAACATGACAATAAGAAGGAAGTTGTTCATAAACAACTTATTTATTTAAAACCCCTCCTGGAAATCAAAGAGTAACTTCCTCAGGAAGCTCCTTCGTGATATCCACATCAATGCAGACTCTAACAAAAGAAACTCTATCCACATTCCCCGACTGAGCATCAATATAAATAGGGTGTCCAATGGCAGAATCAATAGAACTGATATGATGACGGGTCCAAAATTCCAAAGGAAGCAAAGGAAAACAAACCCAAACAGGCACACGAGAAATCTTTTTCTCACCAAATTGAAAAGCTCTCGGGAGCTTTTCCAAAAGAAGAAAACGATCCCAAATAGAGTAAGGTCCCATGTGCAAGACCTTCAACATATCATTCTCACAATAGAACCTGAAGATAATCCAACCTATATAGTGCATAGTAACCATATATCTCACACCTCAAGTACGACAAATAGCATGCAAAGCTCTCATACCAGGGAACCTCCCAGAAAAGTATCCAACCAACGTATGACTCCATATACCCAAATCATATTTAGGATCAAGAAAGATTGACCCATCATCAGCTAGTGGAATATACGTAAGAAACATTTCCTTCTCAACATGATTATTATTAACAAATTTAGAATAATCCAATGGCTCACATACCTCGGTAGAAGCTTTCCTCGATTTAAAACTCCCTCGTCCACCACTCCAGCCTTGCAACTTTCATCCACACCGTTACCCATCGAAAATCTGGCAATCATCGAGAATCCCATCGCATAGTCAGAATACACCATCGCTGCCGAAAAAACCGCTGCCAGTTTCTCCCAGTCATGTCTGTGCCCCGTTAAAAATCCTTCCAGGTGTATTAATCCATCTGCTGCTGGTCAAGAAACCGTGCATGTCGCTGCCATCCGATGCCAGCGCCGACCATCGTCTTCGATGGGTTCTAACATCCGGCAACATCGGCGGCAGCGCCACACTTTTGCAGGGTTAGACACCAGCCTGACTGGGCCTACCAGCCCATGCTCCAATGCGCGCCCAGCAAGTTTCCAGCGTGCAGCTACCCTCCCGCCGTCAGCTAGGTTCTCTTTTTTTCGATCACTTACCTCGCGAGGAAGACACAAAAAAACTAGTCGGACTGAGATACAGTCTGCTCCCCAGCCACGCCAACACTCTATGGCTACCCAAATACAAAACCTACCGGAAGCTACTAAAACGCCACGATCTGACTCTGCAGACCCAACCGGAATCTCTGCAAGCTCGCTCGGAAATACCAGCGAACTCGACCAGAAATCTTGATGGGCTCGCCCGAACCATCAGGGACTTGCCCGGAACTCCTAAGGACTCGCCCAGAACTATTGGGGACTCGCCCAGAACTACTGGGGAATCACCCGGAACTGACGTGCAACCCGATCAGGAAGCCTGAAGACTCACTATAAAAACTCCTCCATCGTAACCCGACGCCGCCAGCAGCTTGATCGATGCATGATGCCACCGTCGTCCAGCATAGACCAGGCTGTCTATCGCCTGTTGTCAGAGAGCCAGCCATGCGCCATCGTGCACAACCAGCCATGCTGATCAGTCAACACCTCGTCGACCAGCAACAGCCATCACACCGCCATGCATAGCCAATTTCATCTGTGTCGTCGCTGTCTGGATTTTTCAAAACCCTAGCAACGTGAATCTGCCTTCCCAGTCAAACAGGCAGCAAGACTTGCTGACTCCAGTCACTGCACTATCGCACCGCTGCCAACCAGCACATGTCACACATTCTCCGGCGTTCCTCCCTCCAGCCTTTCACCACCGCTTTCACCATTGAGTTTTTCGACAGTGCCTATGAACCGTCGCCTCCGAATAACATTGCAACGTGTGTATCGTGTATCGAGGTTCAACAAGTACATACGAATAGGGTATATTGCAAGAAAATAAATTTTAAACCCTAATATCACGTATTCCACTCAAACCTTAGCCTAACGTGTCACGTTTAGCCTTAGAACCTACGCTTTGATACCAATTTTTGGCGTTTGGATCTTTTAGTTAACGTGAACCGTTAGAGTTCCATGCAATTCTACTGCAGCGGAAGTATAAAAGTAGAATCGTACTACTTTTCACCAGGGCTGATGTAGAGGTTGAACAACAGCAGCAGGAACAACAACCTTCCGATATTCTGTTGTATTCCTAAATCACGTATTTACGTTGTGTAGGCAACGATCACCAAGACAAACTCATTTTGCAGTCTAACTCGTGTACTCACAGTTTTAGGCATGTCTAATGAGTTACCAGACTGCTGAGATTGGCTATATATAGGCTACAATAGGGACCAGGAGGAGAAATTAGGGTTTGGGCCTCCATTGGGCTTAAACATCCAAGTTTAGCCAAAAACTTATACTTAAATCCAATAATAATAAATCAGTCCACTAAAGAAGTATTATTGCACTGCCACCCTAATCTCAAATTACGTTATGAGCTTCTTCTTATGATGAGCCCGTTAGTCTCCCCGTGTTTAAGATTCAATGCCTATTAATTAATTAAGTTACTGATAACTTCATTAATTAATATATTGACCAAGAGTAGTACCACTCAACCTTATTATCATGCCGGAATAAATACACCTGCAGGGTTTACATGATAATTATTATGAGCTCCTCAAGGAGACACCATCAACAAAATCCATTAGGACACAGATTCCTTCTACAATCAACAGCACATCATAGACACAGCACCATCGTCCAACTCACCGAGCATATTGATTTAACAATTAAATCTCACCCATTGATGAATCATTGAAATAAATACTAGCTTACGTGTCGAGGTTATTATATAGGGATTAAGAGTGCGAACATCGATAATAAAAGAGATCAAGTTCTATTATATAGTCAGTATAAATCGAACGATCTCAACGCGGTCCTGTTCAATGCACAAAGTGCACTAGTGCAATTTTATATTCAAGACAGACTAATGCCAAATCACACTACAACCATACCGATAGATAGTCCGCGTCTATCTCGGTTGTGAACATCTGTTTATACTTTATAAAGAGCTGATAATTTGATCTTTCGTGTGAAGCCGCACACCACATTATCTACAGTATAAATTAAATGGACTTTTGCAACAACATTATTGCAAACGTTTGATCACATGATTCTCATTTAAAATATTGTCAAAAAATTGTTTATAAAAAAAACTAGACTTTTAGTATACAATCCAACAGGGATATCATCAACCTAATTATTAAGACAAGGATTCCTTCTACAATCAACATCACACCATACAGACAACACTATCTCCCAACTTACCGAGCATATTGAATTAATAATTAAATCTCACCCATTAATAAATCAAAGAAATAAATACTGAATTACGTGTCGAGGTTATTGTATAAGGATTAAGAGTATGAACATCCATAATAACTGAGGTCTAGTTCTTTTATACAGTCAGTATAAATTGAACAATCTCATGCGGTCCTGCTCAATATACACAAAGTACACTAGTGTAATTATATAGTCAAGACAAACTAATACCAAATCACACTTAGGGGTGGGTATCGGATCAGGTATCGAGTTTTTTAGGTTTCGGGTCTGGATATCCTAAAATTTGGGTTTGAAATTTCATTCCTGGAACTTGAACCGATAATATCAGTACCCAAAATTTTGGGTACCCGATTGGGTTAACTGATTTATATATTTTTTTCTTTTTTTTTAAAAATAGTTTTTACATTAATTTTTCTATTGTGATGAATACTGAATAATTTACCTTGGCAACTTGTGTAGTGGTGTGCTGGTGAGGTGCGTAAGAAATGAGGATTAAGGGAGGGCAGCGCTGTGGGGACAAACCAAATAATTGGACTGGAGTTATATTGTTATATGTATATATTCAACTGAATTTATGCTTGAAATTGTTACTTTTCATTATTTGGATCTATTTCGTTGGACTAACTAAGACGTAAATAAGGTATTTTGTTATAAGATTACTCAACCCTACATAGTTGTTAAATTATTTCGTTGGTGAGGTGTGTATGTGATAACATAAATTCTTGGGCTTACAAAAAAATAAATAAATTCTAGTGAGAGAAAATGAGAAATTGAGGAGTGAATTATGAATTGAATATATGTAGAAACCCTAATTAATAGTTAGTATATATATTTAATTATATATAATATAAATAAATAAATAAAAAAGAAAAATTAACCTAGTAACCTAATCGGGTAATTCGGATAATTTTTAAAAATTGATTCTCAATCCGATAATGAATAACCTGGTTTGGGTATACCCGAAACCCGAAATTACCCAAAAAATTAAGTTTTTGGGTAATTTTTATCCGGTTCGGTTCAAGTACCCAAAACTCGAAAAAAAATGTCCACCCCTAATCACACTACAACTATCCCGATAGATTGTCCCTGTCTATCTCGATTGTGAGCATCTGTTTATACTTTATAAGAGACTGATAATATGATCTTTCGTACGACGCCACATACCATATTATCTACAATATAAAGTAAATAAACTTTTGCAATATCATATAAAAAATTATAATATGCAAACAATTGATCGTTTGATTCTCGTTTCAAAATATTGTTAAAATATTATTCATACAAAAAGTTAGGCTTTTTAGTATACAATACATGAAGTCCGCTTTTGGATCCTTTGGAAAAGCCTTTGACCGGTCCTCAATTATCAAATTCATGAAATTTTGTGAGAAGTTTAACTCTTCTGTCTTAGTCCCTTCAACTCGTATTTAGCTTCAGAAAATTTCTCCTCAACCTTTGCAACTTTACCAAGTATGTAAATACCTCGGATCCTTTCAGATGGCCAATCCCTTGAGTTCAAAGAGATATCATCAAACAATTTCTCTACGGCATTGGATATTTTGCCAAAAATTGTTCCTCCCGCAGAAGCATCAACCAACAATCTCGATTCGTTGTCAAGGCCATTATAAAAGACACTGATGAGTTGAGACTTTTAAATCCATGTTGTGGGCATCTTCTCAACGCATCAGTAAACCTTTCCCAAGCCTCTCCAAACGACTCATCTCTCCTCTTCTTAAATTGATTGATCTCCTGTTTCAATAAAAGAACCTTACCCGGTGGCATAAATTGATCCATAAATAACTGCTGTAACTCAGTCCAGTTTGAGCAACTATCTCCCTTAAACTTATCATACCCCTCCCTTACCTTATCAACCAATGAAAACTGAAAAAGCCTCATCTTTCATCTATCATTAGTAGCATCAGCAACTTTCACTGTATCCATGTAGCTATTGAAATGCTTAAGATGGCCATGGCTCATCTAAAATGCCTCCGATAAAGGGGTTTTTCTCCACCATATGGTTTAAGGCTGGCCTTATGTCGTCCATTTCATCAGCTTGAACGGCTCCAACTACGTCTGATCCTCCTAGATTGGTGGACTTGATTGCCTCTCGGATGACGATGTCATCCTCATCAGTTCTATCTCCCATGTCTGCTGTTTCTGATTCTAATTCAGCTTCTTTTGGGTTAACCTGATTTTCAATCTGCTCTTTTTCCTCCTCATCTTTCTCTCTAATCCCTAGACCCTAATCTCTCTGAAATTCGCTTCTTCTCCTCCCTAATCTCTCATGACTGCACCATCTTTTTCTCCCTCATCTTTCTCCCTAATCTCTCGATCAATGGCCGCCGCTGTCAACACTCCCTCTTCTCAAATGACAGCCATGATCAATCTAGTTTAGATCAAGTTGTCGACCACCACTTATCTCATGTAGAAGCGTCAATTCCTGTCCATGGCGTCCACTTTCGAACTCACTGATCTGATTGATGGTTTGGCGACTGCTCCTGCCAAAACACTCACGACTGATGTCGGTGTTGAATTTCCGAATCCGGCATACAGTACGTGGTATTTGAGGGATCAGAAATTACTTGGCATCCTCTACGCCACCCTCGAACTGGAAGCCATGGCCGAGGTGCTTGATTGCACGTCCTCTCGCTCAGCATGGCTGGCTCTTGAATCTGCCTTCGCTCACCCCTCCTCCTCGCGTGCGAATCAACTTCGTGAGGAGTAGCTATCCTTGCACTGAGATAATCAACATGTTGAAGAGTATGGCAGACTATTTAAAACGCTATGTGATCAGTTGTCTGCAATCCAGAAACCAGTGGATGAGAGTGACAAGAGCCATTGGTTCCTTTGAGGGCTCGGTCACTCCTTTGCTAATTTTGCTGATACTAGGATGGCGATGACCCCTGTTCTGCCATTTCGTGATCTGCTACATCAGGCGGTCCTGTTCGATTTGATGATGAAGTCCATGGAGGGTCTAGTTCGATTGCTCCTTCCATCGCATTCATGGCATCTGGCTCCACTCCTGCTGCATCACGTCCAGGTGGCCAGTACCAATCTCGTAGCAGTGGCAGACCTCCGATTGAGTAGCATAGTGGCCATCCTTATGGTGGGTGTGGCGGACGTCATTCGTTCACTCCTCGGTGTCAGCTTTGTCAAGAAGAGCACTATGCGGACTTATGCCATCATTTCTTGGAGCTGCAAAATCGTACGAGCACCACCATGAACCAGTCCACCTCTTCGGCTAACCTTGCTCAGGCATTTAGGGCTGCCTGCAATGTTTCTGAAACTAATTCGACGTCGGATTGGTATGTTGACTCCGGCACATCGGCTCACATGACTCCTCACAGCACCCACTTGGATTATTTTGAATCGTATTCTGGTAATCAATCGGTAACTGTTGGTAATGGAAATTCCATTTCGATTTCTCTATTGGTTTGACTCAACTTTCACCTAATATTAATTTATTGGATATTTTGGTGGTGCCGGAGATCACTAAAAACCTTCTATCTATTAGCAAGTTGACATCTGATTCCAATGTTGATGTTGTGTTTTCTAACAAATCTTTTGCTATTCAGAACCGAGTGACAAGGGCAATTCTGGCTCAGGAAAAGTGTGAGAAGGGACTTTATGTTCTAGAGAAAAGTAGCTCGGCTTTGGTTGCTGCTTTACATTCTAAAGACTTACGAGCTAGTTTTAATTTATGGCACTTGCGCCTAGGACATGTTGCTTTTAGTGTTATTTCTTTGTTAAATAAATTAGGACATTTATCAGTTACGTCCTTATTACCGAATCCTACTATTTGCTCGCCTTGCCAATTAGCCAAAATTACCTTTCTCATTAAATGAAAAACGTGATTCTTTTGTGCTTGAATTGGTGCATTGTGACTTGTGGGGTCCTGCTCCTGTTACCTCTGCTGCTGGTTTTCGTTATTATGCTGTTTTGTGGATGATTTTTCTCGATTCTCGTGGCTCTATCTATTGTGTGCGAAATCTAAATTTTATGAGTTATTAATGCGATTTCATACTTTTGTTTGCACACAATTTTCTCGAAATGTGAAAGTTTTCCAATCTGATGGTGGAACTGAATTTGTAAACAAGCGTGTTGATGATTTTATGGTTCGTCATGGAATTCTCCATCACATTTCATGTCCATATACTCCACAACAGAATGGTAGAGCTGAACAAAAACACAGACATATCACTGAAATGAGACTTTCTATGTTATTTCATGCTTCGGCTCTTGCATCATTATGGTTTGAAGTTTCCTCCACTTCTGTCTATGTCATTAATAGGCTTCCGTCTTCTATATTGGATAATAAATCACCACATGAGATATTATTTAATTGTGTCCCAAATTATGCTGTCTTCAAACCCTTTGGTTGTCGGGTTTTCCCTTTTCTTCGGGATTATGTGGTAAATAAGCTCTCACCTCGCAGTCGACCTTGCATTTTTCTGGGTTATAGCAGCATTCATAAGGGTTTTCGATGTTTCAATCCTTCTTCTGCACGCATCTATGCCACTCGTCATGCTCAATTTGATGAACAGATGTTTTCTTTTTCGGGTGGTGCCGCATCTTAGCTGCATGATTTGCCTATATCAAGCTTTCTGGATCCTATTATGCCTGGCATAGAATCATTCTGCCTTACACCAGAGTCTGGTCAACCCTTCGATTTTACTCCATATCGTCTACAAATAGAAACAGAATTGACTTGTGACCCAATTTCGAAACCTCTTCCAACTACCATGGCATCAACGCCAACTGCTGAACCCATAAGGCCGCCTTCCCCAGGGCCTCCTAGCCCCGTGGTTAATTCGCCTCCAGCACCGCCCTTGCCTACACATCCGATGATTACTCGGGGGCGGGCTAGCATTTTTAAACCTAGGTATCCAGTTGATATTGCTTCAACTGCTTTACTTTTCTCTCTTGCAGCAGCTTCTGAGCCCTGAGGTTTCAAATCCGCTTCAAAATTTCCTCATTGGTTAAATGCTATGCAAGAAGAATTTGATGCATTGAAAAATAATCTGACATGGGAGTTGGTTCCTCGTCCATCCAACACTAATATTGTGGGTTCAAAATGGGTTTTCCGAACAAAGTATCAGTCAGATGGTTCTATTGAGCGTCACAAAGCTCGTCTTGTTGCTCAAGGCTTTACTCAGATTCCTGGCGCTGACTTTAACCACACTTTCAATTTCGTGGTCAAAGCAGCCACTGTTCACATAATACTTGCTCTTGCTGTGCATCACAAATGGTCTCTGCATCAATTAGATGTCAAGAATGCCTTCTTGAATGGTGTGCTCACGGAACCAGTATACATGGCTCAACCACCTGGTTTTGTTGATCCACGTAGTTTTAATCATGTTTGTCGACTGAAGAAGGCTTTATATAGACTTCGGCAGACTCCTTTAGCTTGGTTTCAAAGATTCATCTCATATCTGTTGTCTTTGGGATTTCAATAGATCAAGTCTGATTCCTCCTTATTTTATCTTCGAAGAGGTTCCTCGATCTTATATCTTCTTCTATACGTAGATGATATTATCATTACGGATAATGATCAGCGCTTGTTACAAAGTTTTATCAAGTGCACTCATACGGAGTTTGCTATCAAGGATCTTAGTCACTTGAATTATTTTTTGGGGCTTGAAGTCTCGTACACTTCTGATGGCCTTTTTGCTGGTCAGGCAAAATATGTTCATGATATATTGGAGCGCACAAATTTGTTGGATTGCAAGCCTGTCTCCACACCTCTTACTGCTGGAGAAACCTTGCTCAGCACTAGATCTTTATTCTCTGATCCTACCTTATACCTCTCTTTGGTTGGGGCTTTGCAGTATCTGACTATTACTCGATCGGATTTATCCTTTGCGGTCAATTCTATCAGTCAATTTCTTCAGTCGCCCACTGACGATCATTTTATGGCTGTAAAATGAATTCTTCGGTATGTGAAGGGTACCATTCATTATGGTTTGAACTTCACACATCATTCTAATGCAGATTGGGCTCTATGCATTGAGATGCGTCGCTACCTATGGCTATTCCATCTTTTTGGGTGGTAATCTAGTCACGTGGAGTGCCAAGAAGCAACCCACTATTGCTCGTTCTAGTTGCAAATCTGAGTAGAGGGCACTGGCTAATACTGCTTCTGAGATGGTTTGGCTCACAAATTTACTCGAGAGCTTCATCAGATGTCTACGAGTTCTCCTACACTCTTATGTGATAATAAGAGTGCTATTTTCCTCAGCCAAAATCCTGTAGCTAACAAACGGGCCAAGCACATTGACATTGATTACACACTCAGTTCGGGAGCTTGTTTCTTCAGGGAAATTACACACTCAGTTTGTTCCATCTCATCTTCAGCTGGCCGACATTTCACCAAGAGTCTACCTTGACCAGTTTTTGAATTCTTGCGTTCCAAGCTTTGAGTTTGCTTACATCCCACGCAACGCTTGACGGGCGATATTAAGGGAAATAGTTAACTTATGTACATTATTCCATGTATTATTCTTTGATTTGATTTGGTTTCCATATTTTACGGACCTCAATGATTGTAAATGATTGTAAGCATCTGTATATAATGACAATATGACTGCTTTAGGATCCGGTGTATTCGTTTTCTTCTTAGCAGCTTTGGGAGGTGCTTTGAGATTTTTAACTGCCACTCTCCTTTTCCTTGCAGACACTTCAACTTTCGGATCAAATTTGAGATCTTGCGCTCCCTTCCTTGACCTAGTGTGCATGGAACCCTCAAGGAAAATTCAAATCGAACACACAATTAAATCTAAAAAAATATTCTAATTAAATAAATAATAAAAGAAAAATAAACAATTAAAATTTTCCCCGGCACAACGGCGCCATAAACTTGATAGGCGTTTTCTGCGCACTCCAACTTAATCCTCAAGTATAAGGATGTCAATTGTAGCAGCAAGTACCCAAGTTAAATTATCGATCCCACTGAGACAGCTAATTATTTATTTATTCTATAAATTACTATTTAATAAGAATTGAGTAACTAAATTCCCAAGTTTTGAATTAACTAACTAAAATACTGAAATAATAAATTGCTGAATAATTAAAAGCAATAAAATAAAAGCAAGTTTTAAATCAAGAGATGACGAACAGCTCTAAGGTATTAGGTATTGACCAATTAATTTGAGTTACTAGACCTTCAATTGTTCATTCGTGCAGTTTTACTGAAAATACACCACATAACCCTGTTAACCCACCAGATATGATCCGATTTTAAGCTAACAGTATATTCTGATTTAAATCCTAAGGTGCGCGAATATTATCAAGTCTTATTCCTAGATACTAATCAAAGCAAGCAACAATACCTTCGGATGGTAAGCCTGACTAACAAGATATTTTCTGGAATTACTACAAGGTTCTATTCACTTCCTACTTGATTGTCTAATTGCATTGTTCCACTAAACAAATCAAGTATTTGATTTACCAGTTCATGAAATTAAAGTGTTTATAGCGGAACTACTTCAACCCCTAACAGATAGACATTACTAATCATGAATGCACACAAGCTAACACAATAATTGAAGCATTATAGTGGATGTCATGAATTTACTATGAAGACGTTACGAAGCAGATAGCAAGTATGAATAAAATAAGTAAAATCAAAAGCTCAACTGCATAAAATCCCAATCTTTGGTCTAAATTCCCAAATCAATTAAATGAATCTATCAAACCCTAGAACTGTATAAGGAATTAGCCCATGAGGTCACAAGCAACACTCATGGCTAAGCAATTCATACCAAAAATCAAAGTAAAAGGAAGGGAAAGATAAGAATTATGAAACCCTAGCTTAAGCGTAGTGTCACGTTCCTTCTCCGTCTCTCCAATTGCTCGATTCTCCCTCAATTAGCACTTGGACCCTCTTGGAAGTGAATGGAAGATGAAATCAGATGTGAATCTGATATGGAGTGTAATTCACGATGGATTGTGATGGGTGTGAGTGGGTTCTCTCCAATTTGTATATTGATCTCCCCTAATCTCTCTTGGAATGTTGAAGGGCTGTTTTTGCATCAAATTTCTCCAAAAACACGATCTGAAGGTATAAATACAGTGTTGTATCTAACAAGCCTCGTCTAGGCCCGATTTTAGGCCGCTCGGCACCCAGCTCGGCCCGAGCTGGGTATGGACCTAGCCGAGCGAGGGTCGAGCTGATGCAGGGTGGTTTGCCACGTCATTTGGGCCCCATTCGGATCATGCTCACCGGAAAATAGCTGCCGAGCCAGGCTGGCTCGCCCCGAGCTACCAGCCGAGCGATAGAGACTACACTGCGTGATCTCATCGTTTTGAGCATAACTTCCTCATACGGACTCCTATTTAAGTGATTTTTGCGCTCATGCGATCCTCTTTTCATTGGCTTTCTATCCATATAAGGAAATCATAGAAACTCCAATATTTGAATGTGTAAAATATCATGCAAATTGGCTGTTCGGCACAGCATGCGCGACGTTATCACTTTGACCATAACTTTCTCGTTTGGAATTTGATTGGGGTGTTATTTATGTCAGAATGACCCTCTCTTTTGTAGTTTTCCAACCATATATCACATGATCAATTTGGACATCTACACGAATACAGAAAAAGTATGTAACGTGGACGTGCGTTTTTCAGCATTCATTCACACTTTCACTCTTCATTCCAACTTTGAACTTTTGGTCATGTTTTTCCCTTCAAAACTCAACAAAACACGTTAGTAGTATCTTAATTATGCAAGATATGAAAACTATGTCATTCTACACAGAATCATGGCCACATTCTATAAAAAACAGTGTAATGTGAGACCTAAAACACGTGAAATTACATTCTCAACATAACGTTTGAAACAGGACGGAGAAAGTATTTTTTTTATAGTGCAACACTTTTTTAAAAATATTTAAGCTATATAATTTCATTTTAAATTAAAAATAAATATTAAAATTAAAAGGTATAATAGTTTTTATTTTGTGGAAAAAATTAAATAAGGATTAAATAAAATTTTTATTAGTATTTGATTAAAAAATAGTGTAAACTAGATGAATTAAGATTTTTCACACCACTATTATGATGGGTGTGCTGCAAATTGATGCAAACAGTTGGAGATAACCTCAGGTGACGACTCACAGGGGCATTCGTTACCTTTGTAGCCTCTAAAACGGAGAACCTGTCTCCTTGTAGCATCTCTCTCACTATTTTCGAGCATAGGAGAAGACTCAGCAACAACAGTAATTTAGATGATTCTCTCTAAATCCCATGGACAATCTCCCTCCACCCCTCCTCCTCGATATCCTCACCCGCCTCGCCAACTCTGCCGACGTCGCACGCTCCCGAGTCGCCTCCAAAACCCTAAATTCCCTCGCGCCGGAGATTCGATCCATCAACCTCAACTGCTCATACCTCCGCTACGCCAAGTCCCGATCCCCTCGCACCAAGTCTTCGATCACGCCCTTCAAACAAGTCTTCAATAATCTGATTTCTGAATTGCGAGTTGTGGATACTGTTTCTGTCGGCGTCGAGAAGCCGCAGTGCCTCGTTGCCTACGACTACGACGACTTTGAGGATGAAGACGATGATTTGTTCCTGACCGACGTTGCTTTTGTAAAGGAGTGGCTCCCCAAAATCAGCGCAGATTTGAGATCGCTTTTCATATCGGATTTTTGGGTGCAATCTTGCTGGAGGCGATCCGATGTGCTCTCCCTAATTTCTTGTTACTGTAAGCTTCAATTTTTCATTTGTTGCTAATAACCTTGCGTGAATAATTATGATTGTGGTTCTCAGTGATGTATTGCTACGGATTATATATATGTTTTTCTTTCGGTTTAAATGAATTGTGCATTCGCGCATGCTATTTGTGGCTGTCTCATGTAAGTATTTTATTGAAATATCAGTGACTTTGATTCTGGTATAATATACCAATGTTCTCTGTTAATCCCTGAATTTGGTGGTGAAAGACAACTTTTGAGTTTTCATGTAGGATTTTTTCAGCAAAAAATTCGTAAATTAATTTAAGGCACCGATTCTTAATGTAAAGAGTCAAACTTTGCATGATTTGGAGCTACTCAATTTCTGTTCCAGTTTCTTGATGTTTCTTGAGGTACTAGGGAGTGTTTGTTTGGAAACTTTTGAGAAGAGGTATGAGAATAAAAGTTAGAATGGATGTTTGTTAGAAATTTAGAATGTTACTATGGGTGATTCCCCTCTCTAATGGGGGGATGAAACCCATGCCATTGCATTTCCATTACCATACTCTTTCCATTCCTTATTTAGTTCCACGATTTACATTTACTTTCACTTGGGATTTTACATTCTGCTACTTCTATGCGTTTCCTACTCCAGATGCTTCCTTTCATGTCTTTTAATCTTGTTTCTTTTCATGACAAATTTGTAACTTGTACACTTGACAAGAATTGGAAATGCTCATTCTATAATATGCATTGATTATAATCAGGTGGTTTAATATCAATTGACTAGGATTTTTTTTGTATTTGCAGGTCTTAAACTTCTTGAGTTAGAGATTAAGAATGCGTGGCTATCTGCAGATGGTTTAACTCCTATGTCAATGCTCACTACGTTGAGTCTTGAATTCATAAGATTGGATGATGAGAACTTAGAAAAGGTGAATAAATGTTTCCCGTCACTGCTAGTTCTCAATTTGATTGGGGTAGGAGGACTTAAAGAACCCAAGATCCATCTCATTCACCTCAGAACATGTTGTTGGACACTGTCCAATGCTCCAATATCTATATCTATCATTGCACCGAATCTCGTCAACATCACAATTAAGTGCGTGAAGCCTAAGCTCCTCCTCATTGATACTCCGTTATTGTGCGAATTTAATCTCTCTCTTGAAAGCACTTTCAACTTTAAAGTGGCGGACTTCTCTCATTTGACAAAGCTTCATCTTGAATGTTCGGGCCTTCGGAATCTACTTGGTAAATTTCCTTTTGGCCGAACTGTTGAGAATCTCACTGCTGTGTCAACACGGTGGGAAGTTCCAGTTGGAGGCTCGAAGTCCATTCTTGAGTTATTGGTTTACTCTTTTCCAAATGTCAGCTCTCTTACTCTGACATCTGGTGTTTGGTCTGAGTTTGAATCATACCATGGTCTCATAGGCTTAGAATCCGGCCTTCAGATGAAAGGATTGAAAGAGATTACAGCTTATGTTACTGTAAATGACATTGAGGTTACCTTGTCCACCATTTTCATTTTATTGGATTATTGCAGTGGCCTCTGTAACATGGCAATCTTGGTACACCATGATGTTGTTTCTAATGTCACAAGTAAACTTATGTCAAGGTGCATGGGCCGTTGCGCTAATGTGAGATGGAAATGGGGAATGTGGAAAGAGGGAATGAAAGATGCTTGGATTTCTGATGGCATCCTGATCTGGCAACCTCTTTTATAGACTTTCCTCCTAATTCCTTATGGAGAATCCAATTGATAATTTGGAATCATCTGGAACAAGATTGATTTTCTGCTGCTGTTGGAGAAAGTTCGGAAAAGATGCCTGACCTTCATGTGTAAGTTCTGAACCTATTAACTCGCATCATAAATCTTTAACAGTTGCGTATTAAGAATTCCCTTCCCTGATATTTCTGTTTCATGAAATACACATTTAGTTCATATTATTAGATCAAGACAAGTTTTTAATAGGTAATAATTAAATATTATCATAACTACATGTCATGCCTCTTATTATTTGAGTATACGTGTTGTCCGTGAATCAATTTTGTGATTTTTTCATATTGAACGACCCATGATCTTTTACTCCCGGGAAAGTATTCTTTGCACCCTATTGTATGTACAAATTAGTGATTTATGCGTATTTTATTCCTAGCCTTAATGCTTACTTTTAGGGTTTAATACTCCCTCCGTCCCACGTATTTTTACCCATTTTCCATTTTGAGGTGTCCCACATATTTTTACTCATTTCATTAATGGTAAAAATACACTATACATCTTATTACTTTTTAAACTTTATTCATCAATCCCAACAACTTTATTTTTTTTTTACACTTTATTCATCATCCCAACAACTTTATTTATTTTTTCTCTTAATATTATCAATGTATCCCTACTTTTTCTTACATTATATATTAAAAAAACAACACTTCTTAATTTATGTGCCCATACAAACGGTTAAAAATACCTGGGACGGAGGGAGTATTAGTTTTTACGGTAAAGTTGTAATTTTATCATTGTAACTCACGGCGTACCTTACCCTAGTTATTCTTGGTGTACCTTACCTTTATGGTTCACGACCTATTTTACCTGTTGTGGTTCATGGGTATCTTATTCTTGTGGTTAATGGCCAATCCAAGGATTTAACTATCTTTTTAACCTATAGATAGATAAAGAGGGTGTATGTAAATCTTGTTTCGCGGGAGACAAGATTTTATTCTATTATCTTCTTGTAGTGTCTTTATATACATGTGTTGTGAATATTCTTATAATTTTGGTTATATACGTGTGTGATGTATATTCTTATAATTTTGGAAGTTTCTTTTGCAGTTGCAAAATTAACAATTAATGGTGTAAAGGATATAAAATGGTCAAAAGAGATGCAATGTGATAGCTTGTGTCTCAGCCTCTGATAGGAGAGCTTATGCGCATTTGAGGCCATCTCCGCCGCTACTATTTATTTGTATTACGTACTGTAGATGGATGTCGTGTCATAATTGACGGTGGTTATTAGGTTATTACAATATTGAGTGCTGATGATATTGTATGAACCAGTGAGTTTTGAACATTCATAAATCATTAAATACATGATGTATATATAGTCCTATCGTTCTATGTTGCATAGGTATATAGTCGTTCTATGATGCATAGGTAAATTATTGATATCATTGTAAAATTTTATTAAGATCATCATATTCCCGTAATTACAAATAAGAGTGATCAATGATTCATGTATGCCCTACAAATTGTGTGATGTGGATAAAAAGTGATAACTTTTATAATAAATAGTGATGATCAATCAATAAAAAGTGATAATGTTATTTCATAAACAATTTATAGCATAAATAAAAAGTAATAAAATTTTATAATAAAAGTGAGTATTTTATAGCGAAATTAATAATGTTTTTTAAAAGTGTAGAATGGTCGAATGTGAAATAATTTTACGCAAGATCTACTTTCATGTAATAGGGTAAGAAAATAGTATTTTCTTTTAATGAATTGTTCTCCAATAACGAGTGTCACTCATAAAATAGACTAAAACTTGTATGTCCTCGGTGATACTATGCTCTCAAATCCCAAGCTTTTTGAAAATTCTACCTTTTATTAATAAATATTATAATTAGAACTTATACCCTTTATTTAAAGAAAAAAAACCTAATTTTTTTACTCAAATATTTATTCTATTCATATTTCAGCTGATCTTTTTAGTAAAAAATTTGTACATTTATTGATTAAAATATATACCCTTTAAAATAAAATATTATACTCTTGTTCACCTCATGCACCAGGGACACAAGAAACTAACTCCCTAAGATATGAATTGTTCTTGTTCCTTGTCTTAAAAAAAGGAAAATATGATAAATGAATACTTTTTATATTAACAAATTCTTTTGTGAGACGGCAAATATGTGAGAATTAAAGGTTATATAAGTAAAGTATGTTTATTATTAGTTAAAGTATATTTTTCTTAAGTATGATGAATAATAATTAATTAAAGTATGCTTTTAGTGTGAGTATGATTTAATACAAAACTTTAACTATCAATAAACACACTTTATTTATATAATAACAATATTTTAATAATAGATCGACCCGTCTCATATATACCCGTTTCACAAGAGAGTAGCTCGAGATACTCTCTTGTGAGACAGGTTTAAGTGAGACGGATTATGAGACGGGTCGACCCGTTGTTAAAGTATACTTATTCTATAGATAAAGTATGTTTCTTAGTAATTAAAGTATGTTTGAAATTAATCATCATACTATAATACTTTAAAACATACTTTAATTCATTATTCATCATAATTAAAAAAAAACATATTTTACCTACAAATTAACATAATTTACATATATAACAAACATACTTTAACAACGGGTCAACCCGTCTCACAAGAGACTGTCTTTTATATTTAGAAAAAGTAATATTCTTATTAACTGAATTAAATATATTTTTTAAAAAAACTACATTAATAATTATTAAAATTAAAATTGAAAATTGGTTAAATCAAGTTATCGCATTAATATTTTTATAAATTGATTCTTTTTTTGTTCAGACATAAAAAGAGAGAATGCAATTTGCTACTAATTGGATAATAATAAATCCAAACATTTAAAAAAAATTGAATAATACCCTTTTTTTGGCACAATATCATTGCCAACGTGAAAATAAGATATTGGAGTTGGCGTTCGATCGTTTAGTTAACGTGAACCTTTAAGGTTTCAGGCAATTCTATATTAGCGGAAGCAAGAGTACAGAATCGTATTACCTTTCACCGGAGTATGTTGAGGAAGAACAACTGCAGAAAACAACCTCTTGATCTTCTGTTGTATTCCCAAGTCCAATCTTGACGTCGTGTGGGAGACGATCTTCAAGATTCTTTCAATCTGCTTCCTCTCCCTGTATCTCACGTGTTTAAGAGCAGAGAATAGGGTTTCTGGACAGTTGAGATGACATATATGGACTACAACAGGGACCAGGAGGATAAATTAGAGTCGGGCCTCCATTAGACTTAAGTATCCAAGTTTAGCCTAAAACTTATACTTAAGTTCAATAATAATAATATAGACCACTAAAATATTATTACTGCACTGCCGCTCTAATCCCAAATTACGTTATGGGCTCCTTCTTATTATGAACTCGTTAGTCTCCCCGCGTTTAAGATATATAAATTAATTAAGTTAATGACAACTCCATTAATTAATATCTCATCCGAGAGTAGTACCACTCAACCTTGTTAACATGCCAGAATAAATCCACCTGCATGGTTTACATGATAATCCTTATGAGCTTCTCAAGGGGACATCATCAACCTATTTGATAGGACACGGATTCCTTCTACAATTAACAGCACACCATAGAGACAACACTATTTTTCAACTCACCGAGTTTCTTGATTTAATATTTAAATCTCACACATTGATGAATCAAAGAGATACATATTGGCTTACGTGTCGAGGTTATTTTATAGGGATTAAGAGCACGAATATCCATAATAACTGAGATCAAGTTCTCCTATATAGTTAGTATAAGTTGAACGATCTCAAGCGGTCCTACTCAATACACACAAAGTGCACTAATGTGATTTTATAGTTAAGACAAACTAATATCAAATCACACTACAATCATCCTGATAGATTGTCCCCATCTATCTCGATTGTGAGCATTTGTTTATACTTTATAAGGAGCCGACAATATGATCTTCTGTGCGACGTCGCACACCATATTATCTACAATATAAAGTAAGTGGACTATTGCATCGACATATAAATAAATTATAAAATGCAATCATTTGATCAATGATTCTCATTTCAAATATTGTTAAAATATTGTTCATACTAAAGTTTGGATTTTATTATACAATCCAACAGTCAGGATATTCACATTCAAGATTTTATCAAATACACCCTATTTACAAAATATCAATAATGTTAAAAGATTAAAATAGTCTTAATAAAAGAATAAACACACCCAAGATTTTATTAAATACACACACTATAATATATTTACAAAAATATCAATATTGTTAAAGACTAAAATAGTCTTACTAAAGAATGCACAAATGTTTGACCAATATTGATTGAAATTTTGCTATTTGATAGACCGATAATGGAAGGAATTTTATTCAATGCTCGATCAATTGGTAGAACAAAGGTTTGAAAATCAATCGATGTCTACTGAAAAAAAAATTGACATACTAGGGTTGATAGATATATTTAATGGGTACGGCTAATCGTATCCCATTTTTATTAAATGTACCATGTTTACTTAATAACCCTTATTAAACATAAAAAGGAGAAAAAAATTAACTTAACATACCATTATTGGACAATTTTGCCGTTAGTGAATATTGTTGAGAAAAGCCATTCAATCTTATGGAAAAATAAAATATTGGCGAGAAAAAAGAAAAAATCACAGATCAAGAAAAATACTACTATATGAAACTTTTATAATCATACAGACTTCTCTCCCAGACCCAATACTACCATACTATTATAAATCTTTGACTAGTTCCCATATTTTATCTCAACTCTCAAATAGAGAATACAAGAAAGGAATTTCAAAAAAATCAAATACAAAGATTAAAGTATATCCAATTAGTGCGTCTAATATCAAAACGCTTCCTTAAATAACATTAAGGAATACTTCCTTTTTATCTCTCATCCGATGTGGGATAAGAATAATCCCTTACTTTATTTTGATAGATCCAACAATCTCTACTTTGACAAAATAAAATATGACCCATTGTCTTTACCGACAATCAATTCTCAATCTCACGATAATCAACCTACTCCACTATATAAGTAAACCACTTAGAATAATCAATTCTAAGAATTTTCTGCTGCACATATCGAAAATACATGTAGAAATTTTATGGTGCAACTTCAAGCTCATGGCCTCTCTGGAAGTTTATCAGCCATCGATATACTTTTCCACCAAACACATTCATGCCAAGTCAATGTGTGCAAACTTGAGGCCCAACTAACATTATTTACACCCCTTTTCTGTGACAACTGGGCATGTCATAAAGATGTTCATTTTCTCCTTAGAGAAAATCCTCCACAACATTAGCTTTAAACTCGGAATTATTTGTTGTACCAAATCCACCTCGATCACCTCCACCTCCACGTGGACAATTTCGCTTTGTATGCCCAAGTTCTCTTCATTTCCAGCAAACTACATTCATGGAGTCCTTTCTTCCTCATTTGCCACTTGCTAATATTACTGAATTTTTCATTGAAGTACGCCCTTAGCGTTTGAAATTCCATGCACATTAGCAAGGACATTCTTAGCAAAAAAATAAGCCTATTATGCTTGCAGCCTGCAAATCCAGATCCTTCCAATCTTCATCACTCTATTTAGAGTCTTTGCTGGAACTTCCTGTGCCATCAGTTGAATCTAACTTTCCGGTGCAATCAGTTGTACCTGACTTTCCTTTCAAAGCCTTGTGTAACCCAAATTGTATCAGCACATCCTTCACTTGTACTTGCCACAACCCAAAATTAATTCTTCCATCAAATTTCTCAACATCAAACTTCATTGAAGACATATTTTGTTTACGTACCCTAGCCTAATGAATAATCGTATCTTAAAAAGTATTTTTTGATGAGGAAAATCATACTACGCTGCAACCACAGAATATACTAATAATTTTTATAAGTGCCCGAATCGGGCTCTGATACCACTTTGTTGGGAAAAATCATTCATTCTTAGGGGAAATAAAATATTACTGAGAAAAAAAAGAATAAATACAACACAAGAATTTTATGTGGAAACTCCAATCCAGAGAAAAAATCACGGATTGAGAAAAATACTACTATATGAAACTTTTACAATCACACAAAAGTTTCTCTTCCCAGACCCAATACTACCACACTATTACAAATTTTTGACTAATTCCCACCTTTTCTCCCAACTTTAAAATAGAGAATATAAGAAAGGAATTTCAGAAGAATCCAAACTACGTAATATTATTAAAGATAAAAGAAAATAAGAAAGGGGACAAAGGAGACAAAGGATAACGATATTATCAAATACAAAGATTATAATGTATTTGATTGGTGCGTCTGATATCAAAACCAAATGCCTCCTTAAATAGCATTAAGGAATACTTCCTTTTTATCTCTCATTCGATATAATCCTTACTTTATTTTGACAAATCCAACAAATATAAGTATATTGCTCCTCATTGCTGAATTTAATTTCCTTAAATTTTGAACTTTCCTAAACTAATTTTCCTAAGCATAC
The DNA here is from genome assembly GCA_023678885.1 of Pogostemon cablin. NCBI lineage: Eukaryota > Viridiplantae > Streptophyta > Magnoliopsida > Lamiales > Lamiaceae > Pogostemon > Pogostemon cablin. The sequence goes on along the minus strand of CM042978.1, from coordinate 9,509,514 downwards.
GACAAAAGTATAAAATGGTTGTTAGGCACTGTCTTCAAAATATACAGTTACAAAAATAATTACAATTACAGAATCTATTAAAATATCAATTAATAAATATTTTGGATCTCAATCCATTTATACATCGTAATTTTAAGTGACGAACTTGATTTCTGCATAAAGAAATAATTCTGAACTTTATCTTATTTTTGGTATCACATGATTTAGGGAAAGCATACTCTATCGTGTATAGCACGTAAGTGACCAAGTGCAATTATCAATCCCTAGGAGAAGTGAAATCAAGAGTGTATTTGGATTCGTTTTTAATCATGCTTTATAAGAGTGACCGAATTTGAGTTTTGAGTTTATAACTATTAATTAAGTTAAAAAATTAACTAGTAAAATCAATTAACAACTAGATTATCAAGTAACAATCAAGTAACAAGATGAAATAGAATGAGTGTAGTAGATCTTAAGTAGAAGCAAGGCTTAACCACAATCAAGACTAAGGAAACAACCTGGATATGCAAGATTCTAATGGCAAATATCATTGATAATGGACTATAAGCAATCACTTATGTACCCCTAATTCCTATGACCAAGGCAATTAGGTTCTCAACCCTTTTACAAGTTTAAATCTCTTAAGATTGTATCTTACTATCAATTCCCATGAAGGTACTGTGATCTTAAGTTGGGTTCTTCTCACTTAATCACTTAAATATACACCTACGAATGTTCTAAGCATTAGAAGGGTATAGCTTACTTCTCTTATCACTACACACATGATCAAATTACCAATTGATTCAATTAAAGCCCTACACACAACATTGGAATGGCCATCCTAATATAATGCATAGAGAATTTAACCACACAATTGATAATATAAATCAAAGATCATAAATCATAAGAGAAAATCCAATATCAAATCAATTAAGCCATTAAAAACTTACCAGTCTAGAATATCGTCAATCCATCATGTGGCTAGCCTCACAAGAGAACTATCCAACAAACTTCATCATACAATCATTACAATGTTCATATGAATCCATTGTTGCAATCAAATCAAATAAATTATAATTTAAAGGTTGAATCTCTTCCCTTTTGGATTTAGGTTGATATACTTCCTTCAATTGCATTCCACTCTTCTATGCCTCAATTCTTCTCAAGGATGGTATGGGTAGATGATCTATTGATTGATATATGGATTTAGATGGTGAGATGGAGTGATTTTGATGGAATATGGATGATGGAGAGAGAATGTGTGTAAAAGTGGTGTGAAATTGTGTGTTTTGATCTTGTAACTGCTCTAAATGATCTCTCTCCCTTAATTCACGCTCAAATGAGGCATTTTACCTCCTGAAAGCTTCTATAACACGTGCTCCACTTAAATCTGACTTCTATACGAGCTCGACTCGAGTCGAGACATGTTTGTCGACGGTTCTGTGTGCTATCCGAGCTTGACTCGTGTTCAGCATTCTACCTTGACATGGTAGAGCAGGTATTTCGGACGTTGGCATATGGCCTCGCTTACAGGCCCGAGCTTGACATACGAGTCGAAGGCTGACACTGAGCTCGAGTCGTGTTTTGGAATCGGCTAAGGCATGGTTGAGCAGTAGCTTCTGACGTTGGCACACGACCTTGTGTACATGCCCGTGTTCAACACACGGCTCGAGCTCTAGAACAAACTCGACTCGAGCTCTGAGCTCAACTCGTGTGTGTTCGATTTCTGTCCACCTTCTCTGTTTCGGCTCCCGACTTCGTTTTGCTTTATTTTTACCTGTTTTACATATATTTAAGCTTATTTCCACACATTTATCAATTTATAACACACTTCTCCTCATTACCATAAAACACCATCAAAAGGTACACAAATCGGATAAAACATACAAAAAATCCACAAATAAAGACTCTAAAATGTAAGTGAAAATAGCGACGATCAAATTCTTAGCAAATATTTACGGGGATTACTTAGCTGACACATGCTTATAGATAACCTGGGTCATTTTTATCCGTTAGATCAATTCTCTTTAATTGTGGACCTTTAGATTATTAAATTAGATTATCAAATCCCTCCTCTCTCCTCTACTTGTTACCTAATTAACCAGTATTAATATAAAATAATGAAAGCACATGTCATCTCTCCTCATTAATTACCACCCAATCATATACTCCCTTCATTCCATAAAAAGAGTTACGTTTACTGTTTGCACGAAGATTAAGAAATATAGTATTTTAATGTATAGTGAATCGAAAGATATAATAATAATTTAATGTATAGTGGACATAGTTGTATTAGTGTTGTGCATGGGCCCCATGAAAATAAAGTGATTGATTTATGTGTGTTCTATTTACTAAAAAAAGGAAACTAACTTTTGTAGCGAGACGCCTTAATTTGTAAAATATAACTCTTGTGGCGGGACGCAATGAATATTTTCTTTTATAGTTTTATCTTAATAACAAATTTACTTTTTTATGAAAATATTCAAACGTTTATACTTCCCTTTTTACCTCTCTATTATTAATAAAAAGTATATCAAATTATTCGTCTTTTCAAGGTCTTTAATTCGATACCCATATCAACTGTATGATAAATATTTAAATAGAAAATTTATTACTAATTAAAGTATTTTTTAATTAAACTTATTATATTAGTTAAAAATATGAATAAATTTAGACTTTTTGTTTAACCATGAGACAGAATTGCATAAACTCATGATCTTAGCTAATATTTCATCAGTAATCAATATTCAATCTAGAATCATGGAATTATACGAATATATATATATATATATATATATATATATATATATATATATATATATATATATATATATTATATTTTTAGATTTTTTTATATGTATAAATTCTTGTTAGATTGGGGATTAATGGTGTGATTATGGATGGATGCGTGGAAAATCAATGAAAAATTATGGTAGAACAGACGAAAATGAGGTAGAATGGGAAGGAGAGAAAGTTTGTGTGATTTTAGATGTAGAATGTATGTTAACCCTTCAGAAAGATTCCTCCTATAAAAATAACACAAATGATGTATTTATAGGCGGCTTGGAATATTCTAGAATCGCCGCTGATTAAAAATTCAGTTGCGGGCCGAACTCGACTCGAGCTCTGCATCTCGACTCGAGTTGGTGCTCTTTTCTCGACAGTTTTGATTGCATGACGGAGCTTGACTCGAGCTCCGAAGCTCGATGAAAAGGGAAGGCCGAGTTCACATTTTTGATATGTAGAGTCGACATTCGATGGTCAACTGTCGAGATTCGATACAGTCACACGACATGAGCTTGACTAGAGCTTCTAAAACGTGTTGAGTTCCTGCACCTGTTGCCTGTTTTCTCCCGTTTAGGCTTCCGACTCTATTTTGCTTTATTTTTTACATGTTTCACGTACATTTAAGCTTATTTTCATAGATTTATTTATCATCACGCAAAATATCTAAACGAATAATAAACATCACCAAATACTACACAAAATAGACAAATAATACGAAAATAACACATAAAAATATACTAAAATTTAGGTGAAAATAGCAACGATCATTGCACAATTGAACCGGGTTTACACCAGACTCACAATTAGGAAAAAGAAGCTTTTTTTGGGAGGGAAGGAGTATTATTTATTAAATATAATATAAACTCAATTATATTGAAATAATTATAAAAAAATGATTAAATAAAACTTATAAATATTAATCAATTGATAAAACTTATAAATATTAATCAATTGTATAAAATATATAGATTATAATATATATATATATATATATATATATATATATATATATATATATATATATCTTATATATACTAATTATGAATACACTGCTATAAATATTTTTTTAAAAGTATGAGGTATCGCGACGTGATTAACTGTCGTATATTTTTTATTTTTTGTTTTAATATTACATATATAATCTTTCTACTTTTTATTTATTATTATTATTATTCATCTATATCTTTAAATCATGTATATCTATAAATTAAAACTACTTTAATGATTAGATAGAAATAGAAAATCAACAAAATATATCCAACTTATTATATACATAATAATAATAATTATTATTACTATTATTATTATTATTATTGTTATTATTATTATTCATGTATATCTTCCAATTAAATACAACATTTAATCATATATTTTTTGATTGGTTAGTAATACAACTTTTATTTTTATTTTTCTTATTATCATTATTATTTTCATTCATGTATATATTTAAATTATGTATATTTATAAATTAAATATCATCTTTAATTTATTTTTTTGATTGGTTATAGTAATTCATCAATAAATATATATATATATATATATATATATATATATATATATATATATATATATATATATATATAATTTTGCATAATTTATGTATAAATGGATACACGTGAGTACTCTAAACATATATACTTGCACTCTTCCCAATTCTAATAAGATTTTCTTAAATTACTAGTATCCATCTCAAACTTCCTTAAAACTATCTGTACCCATTCTAATAGAATTTGGGTTGAAGGGTATGTTGTATTCCCTACTTATACAAAACATGTTCTCCAGTATTATAATTTGTAAGTACTTTAGTATGTAGAACTCTATTTTATGTTTCCTAATGATCAAACGTATACATATTCTCTAATATTATTATTATTTGTAAGTACTTTAGTCTGTAGAACCCTATTTTATGTTTCCTAATGACCAAATGTGTATATTTTTATAGCATTATGCATGATATATATTTTTCTCATATCCTTCTATTGTTACTTGTACCCGTCCCGTTGAAAATTTTATTACAATTCATTCCAAAATCATTTATTAATACTCGCGAGTTTAGATAACCACCAAAAAGTATATTGAAATTTGATCAAGATACACTTTAGCATTTTTGGTTCCACAGGACACACTTCCTCTTCATAATGGTACCAATACTTTCTCTTCTAGTCCCAAACGATTTTTTCTTTACACACTTGGTCCATAGTTCTTTAACATTATATATTTACTCACATACAGTTGCACTAATGGTCCCAATAATTTAAATTCATATTTTACTTTATGCTTATTTATTTATTTTATAATAATAATTATTATTTTGAACATATCTTTTTTTGGAAGTAATAAAAATTTAGTAACATTAAAAATAAAAAAATAATAATTAAACAAAAAAAATAAAATAAAATATGAATCCAAATTCTTGGAACCAATAGTATAATTGTATATTCATATTTTATTATTATTATTATTTTGAACATGTCTTTTTTTACAGTAATAAAAATTTTATAACATTAAAAATAAAAAAATAAGACTTTGATCCAATAAGACTTCACCCTTGCATATTTAATCCTATACACCTGCATTATTGATCCCAAAGATTTACATTCATATTTTATTTTATTTATTTATTTTAATATTACCAATTGAAAAAAAAGTTCAATAAATAATAATAATAATAATAATAAATAAAATAAAATAAAATAAAATATGAGTATATAACTACACTACTGGTTACAAGAATTTAGATTCATGTTTTATTTATTTATTTACTTATTATTTATTATTATTATTATTTATTTAATTATTATTTCTTTGCAAATTTGGTCACATAAAACTTCAACCTTGCATATTTAGTCTCACACAACTACATTATTGATCCAAAAAGTTTAGATTCATATTTTTATTTATTTATTTATTTACTTAATTTTTTATTTTTAATGTTATCAAATTTTTATTACTTAAAAAAACATGTTCAAAATAATAATAATAAAAAATAAATAAAATATGAATATTCAATTACACTATTAGTTCCAAGAATTTCGATTCATATTTTATTTATTTATTTATTTACTCATTTAGTAGTATTTTTATTTTTAATGTTACTAAATTTTTATTACTCTTAAAAAATACATCTTCAAAATAATAATATCAATAAAATAAATAAATAAATAAATAAACATAAAATGAAATATGAATTTAAATTTTTGGGAACAATAATGCAATTGAATGAGACTAAATATGCAAGGTTAAAGTCTTATGAGACCAAATTTGCAAAGAAAAAATTGTTTGGGACTAAAAGAGAAAATATTGGAACCATTTATAAGAGAAAGTGTGTCATGTAGGACTAAAAGTGCTAAATTCTCGATCAAACGTGTACATGTTCTCCAATATTATTATTTGTAAGTGCTTTAGTATGTAGAACTCTATTTTATGTTTCCTAATGACCAAATGTGTATATTTTTATAGCATTTTGCATGATATATATTTTTCTCGTATCCTTCTATTCCTACTCGTACCAGTCGCGTTGAAAATTTTATTACAATACATTCCAAAACCATTTAATAATACTCGCGAGTTTAGATAACCACTAAAAAAGTATATTGAAATTTGATCAGTTAAATAAAAATGATATTTTAGCGTAAAATAGATTAATTAAATTAAATTAAAGGGTATTTTAGGATAACTTATTTTTTAAAAAAAAAAATAAATTCAATAATTTTTTTATATTCTAATATTAAATTAAAATTAAAGAATTTATCATTATAAAGTATATAATTTAAGCAAAGACTTGTATGAAACCGTCTTACGAATCTTATTTTGTGAGACGGTCAAATATTACCCATTTAAAAGCTCACCCATAACTTAATACCTTCGACTATCAGTTTAGAACAGGTAAGCCGACTCAACTTATATAATTGTTTATTTACTTATTCTATTCTTTTTGCCGTTTTATTTCTTTTTTTCTTTTAAGAAATTGAGGTATACTTTGTATAATTTTTAGAAAATATAGTATAATTATTATTAATTACTTTTATATTATTATTAGTAAGAGACTATTTTTCTTTTACTAATACAATTTAATGTAAATTGTGTGAAAATAATATATAATTGACAAAAAAAAATGATAATAACTTCATTTTTTTATTGGTTAATTTTTTATTTATTATATTATTAGTTAATGAAACAATTTATTTAAATAATTATCACTTTTTCTTTATCAGATATCACCTTTTATTAAAAATATTATCACTTTTTATCCGTATGATAAAATATACTCTATTCATTAAATAATTTAATTAGACATTTGTCACTTTTCATTGATCAAGTATCACTTATTATTAAAAATGTTATAACTTTTTATAGGTCCTATAAAAATTTCATTAAATAATATAATTGGATGTATATCACTATTTTTCTTAATTAAAGATCATTTTTTACTAAAAATATTATAATTTTTTATTAAAAATGATATCACTTTATCTGTATTTAAATTTTTCATTAAGTAATATAAGTGGATGTGTATAACTTTTCTTTAATAAAATATTATTTTTATTAAAAATATTATCATTTTTTGTTTTTGTTACAATTTATTTTTCAAATAATTTGATTAATCGAACATCACTTTTTTTTATTTTAATTTTATTTTTTATTAAAAATATTATCACTTTTTCTTTTATAAATTTTATTTTTTAATAATAAGTTTATCACTTTTAAATATTAAATTCTAACTTTCAATTTTTTTATTTTTTTTGTTAACGGTCACATTATATTTTACTTACTTAAAGTATTACTTTTACTTACTTTAATATTTAATATTAATAATTTTTAAATATATAATAATGAAAGGAAATAGATATAGCCATAATTAATCAAATAGGCTTTTTTGAGAAATTAGCATTGCGTACCCGATGAACAGTAGCGAAATTAGTATGGGTAACCAGCTGCGGCCGTTTTTTTATTTTTCATAATATATTAATTAATGGATGGATTATCCTTCTCACAAAATGAGATCCTCTAATACAATTAAAATATGAGGCCAATACTCTTACTAATACAAACATTAAATAATAATACTCCTTAATATACGTGAAAAAAATAAAAGACCCTCTTTTAATAGGACGGAGAGAGTATCTTAAAAGGAAATGGATTCTTAAAGAGGATGATTAAATAAAGTGTAAAACGCCACTGTACAAGTGCTGTCCTAAAAAATTTCCCAAGAAAATATTTGAATGAGGCTGTTTTTTATGAGACGCTTTAATATTTTCTTTAATAATTATTACTTTTTTTATATATATTACAAATTGTTAATAATATAATCTACTGTACCACTATATTTTTTATTATTTCTAACATTACTTTTCATTAAAATATTATCATGAAATGATTTCATTTAAGTTTTTTCTAGATTATACTCTGCTCAATTCTCTCATTATAAAGCGCTGATCCAAGAATGATTGAGTTCCACGTAGAATTGTGGCATAAAATATTGTACCCACTGTCCTACTCACGTATTTATACATTCTTTCTATTTTGATGTGTCTCAGATATCATCTATGCACATCTCAATAATTAATAATAATAAAAACATTATACATATTACTTACTTTTTACACTTTATTTATTAATTTCAATAACTTTATTTATGTTTTTACATTTAAGTCAGCCTCTTGTGTCTTTGGGTGCCTAAAATGTATAGGGTATAATATTTTGTTTTAAACGATATGCATTTTAATTAGTAAAGATATACTTCATCCATCCCACGTATTTTTACTCACTTTTTATATTGGAGTATCCCAAATATTTTTACTCATTCCATTAATGAAAAATACTACATTATACTTCTTAACTACTTTTTACACATTATTCATCAATTCCAACAACTTTATTTACTTTTTTGCACTTTATTCATCATTCTCAACAACTTTATTTACTTTTTCTCTCAAAATTATAAATTTATCCCTACTTTTTTTAAATTAAATATTAAAAAACAATCCTTCTTAATCTTCGTGCCCGTACAAACGAATAAAAATACTCGAGACGGAGGGAGTAATTTTTTTATTAAAAAGATCGGCTGAAATATGAATAATATAATCAATTAATTAAATTAATTTTTTTTTCTAAAAACATAAAAGTTATAAGTTCTTATACTAAAGAGTATAACATGTACTCCCTCCGTCCCATAAATAAATTCACACTTTCTATTTTTGTCAGTCCCATAAACAAGTTCACACCCCCAAAAAAGGAAATACACACAAACCAATAACCTTACAACACACTTTAATTTCAAAACTGTCACCCCTTTACAACTCACATAACTTACTTTATAATTTATTTATAACCTAAAAATATCAAACTATCCCTAAAAGTTAACTTTTTCTTAAACTCCGTATCTACAGTAACTGTGAATTTCTCTTTGAGACAGAGGGAGTAATACTAAAATATATTCTCCCCATCCCGTAATATTTTAATATAAAGTGATAGGTGTATTAGTGTGATGTGTGCCCATGAGGAGATAAATAATTAATTTATGTGGGTCTCATCTACCAAAAAGAGAAATGTAAATATTGAAATGGAATGGCCAAATTGAAAATATTTAAAGATTAAAATGAGATGAAGAGAGTATAACTTTTGAAAAATGAAATTTGGGGGCACGGTGCCTCGGGCACACACAAGTTTTAGCGTTTGTATATATCATTTCCAACAAATTTACGGTAATTTATTTCTTTAAATTAGCAACTTACTTTCTAATTTTTCTTATATTATATACTCTCTCTGTCCGCTTCTAAGGTATTCATTTTACTATTTTTGACGTCCGCTTTGAAGGTATTCATTTTCCCTATTTAGTAAAAAATTACACAATATGCCCACCACGTCCCTCTAATAAAACTATCCACTTTACATATAATAATAATACTCCTTAATCCATGTGTAAAAAGCAAATGAATACCTTATAACCGATGATGAGAGTATATTTAATTAAAAAATACTCCTATTTTTAAAATCTAATATCAGTACAATTGTGCTGTCGAGAATTCGGGTATTTCAACGACCCAACAGTATAAGAAATGTTAAAGTCTTCTCATATGGGTGCCGACGTGCCGTACGATATCAAATTTCAGTTCCACCTCATGAGTCATGACTCGAATCTTCCATGCTACTATAAAAATCAAAAAGAAACGCGCTTAAGAAACCACAAACCCAAAACACTCCTCCATTTCTGTTGACTTCCGCCGATCAATTGTTTGATTGCAAACGCTGATTCTGAGCTACTTTTCTTTGATTTCTCAGGTACTATTTAAAATTACTTCTTATTCTTTTTTCTTTTTCTTTTTTCCTTGGTGCAGGAAGAGATTCCTTTTTTTTTTTTTAAATAAGTTTGTCGAATTTGGAGTTTGGAGATGATTTTTACATAAAGTTTTAGCTGATTATGTTCCAAAATCTGATCGATAGATTTTTATTTTGGGTGAAGGTTTGTTATTATTATCCTTATAAGAAGAGTTGGATTGATATTGAAGTTTGATCTGATCGAGTCAAAGATGTTTAGTCGGATTCTAGGTAAAGCTAAACAACAGAGCGATGCTCTTACCACTCTAGACAAATTGAACGAGGTATGTTGCATGAATTTATGATCTTAATGAATTTTGTGCGGTTAATGCATAGAATTTTAGTTTTTATGCACATGATGACTTATGCAATTTTTGGCTTGAAAGATTTTTTGGACCTATTGATTTATCCTCCCACAATTGTTCATTTATTTCAATCTGATTCTGAGAGTTGTCATATATTATGGTAGTGTGCAGAGGTATTATCTTGGAGACTAGGAACCTCATTTATGACTGTTTTCAAGTGGCATTTCAAATATTGAACTTTTGATATTTCCTCCTCCTTTAGAAATGTAAATCAAATGTTTGCTTAATTGATTATGTTGAGTGTATATTTCTCAATCTCACATGCATCTTCTGGATGGATTGTGTTCCTCTTAAGGGAAAGAGTCCTCTAGTTTATCATCAAGTACAGATGATCTATTAGGCAGTCATTACTTTCTTAAATTCATAGATAATATGCCAAAAAGGCTTTAGGTCGGATATTTTTCTTTCCTTGGTTCTTGCTGTCATGTAGGAAGGAAAAGATCTTATTACATTTAAAGAAAGGTAGCGTTCTTCATCTTCCTAAAGATTTACACTAGTGGAACTTAGAGGGTAAACTTAGATCTGTTTTATGCTTCATTCTTTCCAGATTTACCATGTTAGGTTAGTCATTAAACAAACCGTATTTATGTATTTCCATTTATAGATTGGTTTGACATTCTATTCTCTACATATTTTAGGAACAAATGTTCTGGCCCTAACTTTTATGTGAAGAAAATATTAATAGATAGTAGAACTGTGAATATGTTTGAAATGATATTGTTATTTATTTCTTCTTCTCTTCATATTGAGTATTTGGTTCATATTCATGTCTAGACACTTGAGATGCTTGAGAAGAAGGAAAATCTTCTTCAAAAGAAAGCATATGCAGAGGTGGAGAAGGCCAAAACATATACAAAAGCAAAGAATAAGAGAGGTATAGTCATAGTTGGCCTTACAAATTATTTTTCTCACGTGAAGATTTAATCTGCAGTTCTTTATTTTTCTTAAGAAAAAATGTATGAGCTTCAATTATTGACTCAAATATTATTATCATGGAGCTAGGGCACTGAACATCTGGTTCACATCCGGATTTAAGTGATCAAACCTCAGTAAATTTTAACTGGACTGGCCTTATTATTATTATGTTTTGTGTGTATGTAGATAAAACATTTCAGTCATTTCTTAAATCAAAGAAATTCTCCAATTTGCATGAATATTCACCTTTTATCTAGTTTCATTTGTGGCTGCAGATTTAGTCATATCTCGGCATTTCTTTTTCCAATTTATTCATCGATTTACTTTTCAATTGGTTTTGGAGTTAATAGCTTTATTATTAAACAAGTTCTGCACCAACTATGATTTACTTGCTCTATGGTTGAGATTTGCAGTTCTTGGACTTGGCTTTGCTCTTTACCCTCCATCTTTTAACCTTTTTTTTTTTTAGGGAAAAAAATATAATTTACTTGGCATGAAAGCTATGTTCATGTCTTGAACTTGTTGATTAGTTAGTCACTGAAAGTTTCTTGTATTTTTTCACTGAACACACATCCACATAGTCTCTTACTGCTGATTGTGGTGTCCCATTGGTGTATTAGTTTTCATAAGAGTTTTGTGTAACATGTAAACTTACATGTGCTTAAATCTTGCAGCGGCCATACAGTGTTTGAAGAGGAAAAAACTCTATGAAGAACAAATCGGGCAGCTGGCTAATTTCCAACTGCGCATCCATGATCAGGTAATTATTATTTTCATTTTCTGAATAATAAACAAGCCTGCTCTAGTGTTGACATATTTTTTCTCCATAGATGATATTGCTAGAAGGTGCAAAAGCTACCACTGATACCGTTGATGCATTGAGGAGTGGAGCTGCTGCTATGAAAGCAATGCAGAAAGCCACGTAAGTAGATAGAATATACATATCTATGAGCATTTTTTTTTATAATTTTTCTTTAAAATCTGTACCATGTTTTATGCATTGCATGACAAAAAGTCTGCGCGAAATGATCTTAATTTAGGTATAGATTAACGTATGAGACATTGAATTCATTCACTTATTAGAACAACTCAAATTCATTATGTGTTCTTATACATAGAAATATTGATGATGTGGACAAGACGATGGATGATATTAACGAACAAACAGAGAGCATGAAGCAGATACAGGAAGCACTGGCCACACCTATTGGTGTAGCTGCAGACTTTGATGAGGTTTTGGCTAATAGGCTCTATCCTTATTAACATCTATACTGAAGTATCTATCTGATCATTTTTGTGAGTGAGGTGCAGGATGAATTGGAAGCTGAGCTTGAAGAATTGGAAGGTGCAGAGTTGGAGGAAGAGCTTCTGCAGCCTACAACCATGGCGCCTGCAGCTCCTGTGCAGGCTCCAGCCGGCAGAGTTCATACTCGCCCTGCTCCCCTAAAACAGACAAAGGAAGAAGAGGAACTTGCTGCATTACAAGCAGAAATGGCACTTTAAGCGCGCCGTACTAAGTAATGTAATCTATTCTTTGGTACATAGATAACTGAGCTATTATGGTGGCCATTGGTGGGGAAGTTGGTTAAGCCAACAAGGCATGCTTTTAACATCCATACTCTTTGAGGGGAGAGAAAGGAGGACAGATAATTAAGGGCAACCAAATTTATGATTACTTTCCTAAACATGAACATAATTTCTTTCTGCTGGACATAATAACTCATTACGAGAGCAATGTAGTGTGCTCGGCTATCAACTGAAATTATTAATACGTTGGGTTGTTTTTTCTGCAGTTTACACGAGAGGAGATTGTCCGGAGAACAATTATACGAGTGGAGAATCCAGTAGCATGAGAGCAGGATAGGCTTCACATTTGGAGTTTTTATATCTGCCTGTTGTACAGGTTGTGTGTATCCATGTTACTAACAAGTAGTAGTCTTTTAAGGCATTGTAATATAGAGGCATGTCTAAACATAAGATATACTTGGATGTTCGGTATCAGCATAGTGTTTTAAGATTTAAGATATATTTCCATCTGCCCTAGCTGATATTTATCTGATGAACCCTGTTTTTATGATTATTAGATCCCGAATAGCCTCGTTAAATGTTGGTCACAACACTTTGGATGGAATACACGAAATAAGCATATAAAAAAATCTCAACACTATTAAGGGTGTGTTTGGATGTAAGGATTTGGGGAGGATTTGCAAATCCCTCCTTTATGTATTGGTGAATTTGAAATTAATGAATTTATAAATTTAACATTTTAAATAAATGGATTTCAAATTATGAATTTAGTTTTGAATTTCTTTAGTTTTTTTGATAGATTTTCAAATTCTTACTCAAAACGTGTCATTTGAAATCCTTTTGCATAATTGATTTATTAGTATATAAAATTAATAAATTAATAAAAACCCCCAACCTCCAAACCCCTTCCCAATTTTTTTTTAAATTTTAGATTTTAATATTTAAATAATAATAAAAATATTATCACCGCCTACCCCTAACCCATCCACCCACTCCCAAACCCAATTTTTTTTTTTTTGTAAAATAAAATTTTAGATTTTCTTATTTAAATAATAAAAATATTACTACCCAACCTACCCCTACCGCCCACTCACCCATCCCCGCCTTAGCCCATTTTTTTTTAAATTTTAGATTTTAATATTTAAATAATAAAAATATTACCACATATCCTACCCTCACCTATCCACCTACCCACCCGAACCCCCTTCCCAAAAAAAATATTTTTAATAAAATTTTAGATTTTAATATTTAATATAATAATATTTTATTATTTTTATTTATCATATATAAAATTTTATTTTAAAAATAATTTTTGAATTATGCATTTAAAATTTTTTCCTAAATCCATAATTCATCCAAACATTGGAATTCAAATGAATTGATTTAAATTCCACTCATTCAAATGACTCAATTCAAACACAACATAAATGAATCAAAATCATATTTAAGATTAAAATTGTTAGGGTAAAAAGTTGAGGGGGTTACTTAGCTGACTCGGGCTCACATGACCCGAGTCATTCTAACCAAGTGGGCTAACTCACTTGGCCACTGGGCTCCTCACAAAGGTGAATGACCAAGGTTCGATTTCCTTATGAACGAATATGTGAGGAGTAATAAGGAGGCTTGGAGATAGGAGGGTGTATGAGTGCTTGGTGAACTAACTACTAACTATACTAACAATTAACTTTGTCCGATAAAAAAAAATACCTGAGTCGTTATCATCCCTTAGAATAAATCTACTCAATTTCAATCATTAGATCATATAGAGTTTTGACGGACACTTGAATAGCATGTTTCAAGAGAGAGAAACATCACATTTCAAAAAAAATAAATGTCTCATTTCTGTCTATCTTTCTCCAATCAATTATTTTTTAATTTAGTCTAATTCATATATTTACTTTTCATCAATTTTTTTTAATGTTTATAAGTCTCTTGTTATAGATTTAATTATTAAAGAATAATACATTAGATTATTCGTCTTTTTAAAATCTTTAATTAATATTCATATCAACTATATAATAAATATTAAATATTAAATAAATAATTTAATAAAAATTACAGCATTTTAATTAATTTAATAATTAAATCTTATTAATATATTAGAAACAAAAATATCAATTAAATTATTAAAATATAATTAATTTAATAATTCAATAAAATTTAAATTTTAAAAAAAATTAACCGAATTAAACACTTAAGTAATTTATTAATTAAAAATATTTTTTAATCTAAAATTAAAATAAATAAAAATAATGTAATTAAAATGTAATAATATTTTGATTAATAAAAGCAAAATTGATTATCACCATATTTTATACTAACAAATAACAATGACATATGATATTTAGGAAATACTGCTAATAATAATACTCCCTCCATTTTACAATTCTACCGAAAGATCCCCATTTTATTATATTGGACGTTTTATCCAAATGTCCTCACTTTTCATTTTTAGTAAAAAAGCCACACATGTGGCCCACCACTCACTACTAATACAACTACTCACTACACATATAATAATAATACTTCTTAATCTTACGCACAAAAGGGAAATGATCACCTTTTGGCGGGATAGAGAGAATACAATTTAAATAAAAATATAACAATAGAATGAATTTCTAATATAATATTAAAATAAATATTTTCTAAATTGTAGTATATAAATATTTATTAAAAAGAAAAATAAATTAAATAAATAAATATTAAATATATTTAAATTTTATTTCTAAATTTGAGATATTAAGATATATACTAATATTTTAAAATAATTAAATCAAATCATATTAAAAAATGACTTATGTTTTTTTATTCTTATTATTATTTATTTCAAATTGAAAGATGACACATCAGCATAATACAATTAATATGATATATTAAAATTTATAAAATTTATTTTTTGAATATACATTATCAAAGTAGTATATTAATTACTACAGAAATGATTGTACGGTGTATGGTGTATCTTGCTGGGAACTATTACTATTTAGTATATTAAATGTTACTCCTTAAAATATTTAAAGTTATTCTTCCTTAAATACATTCTAAATAATCATGATTGAAACTGAAACTGCTAAAATTGGAACCGTTCAAAATGTAATCAAAATCAGTAATATTTTCGATTGTGATTCACATTATGGAGGAATTGAAACCAACAGTTCAACCAAAATCGACTATTTTTTAATTCACAATCTACGGTTCAAATTAAGTGAGCATTGAAGATACACGATTATATGACATGACATTAGAATGTCAGTTCCAATCAGAACCCGTAGTTTTTTTTTTTACAAATTTTGAGAATAAAAAAATAAAACTAACATAAAATAAAAAAAATAGAAATCGAGGGTTCGAACCTTAACCGGTTGTTCCATAACAGAAATTAAAACCATATGATCGATGGTCAGTTCAGTTCTGTATCCTCCTATCATAGAGGCAAAACCATCGCTTCTAAACTAAGGTGCATGTCTACTTTAATCAAAAGAGTTCATATAAAATGATGACATTATTGTTATACAGAAAAAAGAAATCGTCTCTGAAAAAGAAGAGTAATCTTTTACGGTACTAAATGGTAACCCCATTCGAATGGTACATATTAATGTTAATGCATAAGCGATTTTTATATATATAATATCTTTATTAATATATTAAAGAAATTACTTTTTGCTATTTATATGCTGTCTATAAATTTTTCCTCATAAATGAAAAAAAAAACTTTACGTACTAATTTCTATTTTATTTTATTTATTTAATTATTTTAAAATATTATATCTTCAAAAGATAGTCATAGAATTTATATACATTTCAAATTTTAACCCACTTAAATTTTTAATTATATATTTAATCTATTTTCTTTTTAGATTATATAAAATGTATAAAATATTTATTTATTATTATATTTATTACTCTTTTCATCTACAAACTCTATTTTTTTTTAAATATGAATGTTTTAATCAAATTTTCACATTAATTTTTTTGTTGTGTAATTATCTCACACAAATAACCTCTCAAACATTTCTCATTTACAAAAACATTATTTCTTATTAACGCGTAACTTTTTTTTATTATGTATTATTTAAAAATACTATAATATTCTTAAAAAGTAAAAAAAATTAGTCACATAAACCGAACCGAACCGATTATATGGCAACCAAATCGAAATGCTCAGTTCAGTTCTATTTTTTCGACTTTTGTTACTGCACACCCCTAGTAATAATGAAACATTTATCGATTAAGGAAATATTTATTATGATATTAAAATTTTATTTAAATAAAATTATTATTATTATTATTATTATTATTATTATCTCTTAATTACATTTTTATATATTATGAACTAATTTTGAGTAACATATGATATAAATAAATTTTTTATTTTAAAAATTATAATATAATATAATTAATTAAATTATCTTAAATAGTATTAATTATTGATTTTTTATACGAGGATAATTTTTATTAGCAATTACTTTGAATTGCAACCAATAAAAAATTAATGTTAAATATTCAATAAAGTTAGTGTAATAAATGACAACTTTTTAAATTAATTATGATTTTTTAATATTAACTTTTTTCGAATGAAAATAAAAAATTAAAATTTAAAAGAAATTCAAGACTTAAAAGATATATATTTCAAATTATGAATCTATTTAAAATTGAATATAATATTTTAATTATATATATTTTGTAACACCTAAAATTGTTTTAATTAAAATAATAAAAAACGTAAAATTTACATTAAAATATAAAGTGCACAACACACATGTTAATTAATAAAGTAGAAAATAAAATACTATGGTAAATTAGTTGTGGACCCTCTTTTTGTTATGCAACTTGGGTTATGTGTGAGTTTAGATCAGCTAAGAATTCCTAAAAGTTATCCCCCGTTATTAACCTGTTAAACAGTTTCATGTGTAATTGCATTTTCACGTGAATTACATTTATGTGTTATTCTGCTTTTGTTGGAAAACTGATGTTCATAAAATACACAAATATACAAAGAGAGTAATTTCACTTACCTCTCTCCATAGAGTTTATGTTGCAGCGGAAGAGTATATATGAACCGATTGGTACTCACGTTGGTAAACTGATCTCTGGATCAATCATTCAATACGAGATTGAAAGAATATGTTTTCACAATATTGTATTAATTGTGGAATATGATGACTGGATTTGCGTTGTGATTTCAGGAGAGAAAACAGCAAGAGAGAAAATGCTTCTCGGCGTTCTGTATTCAGCGTAGCGTTCTGAGCTTTGCGTCTGAGCGTTTTAGCGTTCTGTGTTCTCTCTTCTGAATATACTTGTCAAGCGTATTCTGTAACACACGCATGATAACTGCTTAACGCAGTATTTAAAATTTCCAAGAGAAGTTAAAAACTAACTTTTTAACTCCCTCTCTCTCTCTTTTCCACTTTTTCTCATATGTATATTTATTAATAATTAAATAATATTAATTATATTTACATCTCCCACTCACATATAAAGTCAAAAATCGCCTGACTCATTTTCTTCATGAATCATATTCTCGCACAGATTAATACATCATGTGACCCACGAGATATGAGTTTTTATCGCTATACACTTGCTAGAGATATATAGCAACTCAACCAGTTTATCAAAGAAACTCAACAAGCTCGCTATGCCCCAAAACTCTTGAACATTTAACATAAGTTAACATATCTCTTTTCAATCCCTGAACTTATCAGAGTATATCAACCTTTCTGCAAAAACTATGTATTCATAAGCAAGACACTGTTTGATTGAATAGTCAATGAATCACAATAGTATATGTTAAATTAAGATGTTCTTCACATCTCACTAAGTATCTACAACCTCCCACTACATGCATCGCATTGCCGTTATTAACCATAGCTCTTTTGGTAACACGCTAAAGTAGCAACACCAAAGTGGAGACTTAGAATATAGTAGAAAGTCATAAGAGTAACTAATAAATAAGGACTCATACTTTTGAGAAAATAGAGATAATTTCCTCAATCCTGTTGGGGTCAACATAGCACATGTCGTTTTCCTAAAACACATGTCATAATGTCTTTAACTTCCGTCCAAGAAAGCGTATATCGTATTTCATTTAATTTAGACATCGTGTAAATCAAAGTTCAAGTGAGTCCCATACACTTAACCCGGATATCCTCCCTCCAACATACATGATCTCCGTCCATTTAGCTTTACAACAAGTTGGATTCGATTCGTGGTGAAATCTATCCCGATTACATTAATCATCGTAATTTCATCTCTATGATCCAACTTAGCCAGAGGTGATTGCTCGTATGAGAGAGCTAATCATAACTTGCCGACATACTATTATATATGAACCATCACATATAATTTATAAAATATGTATAGTTAAGCCATTAACTATTCCATTAACATACATAAACATATTCAATACATCGTTTTAAATCCTTCGCAAACCCAATCCCTTTACGTGTCCTATGTATACATATCTAGGAATTGGTTTGGTAAAAGGATCTGCTAACATCATCAAACGAGTAGAAATGTAACTAAGAATCACTTTCTTCTTGTCTACAATATCTCTAACAAAGTTAAACTTTGTATCAATGTGTTTGGTTTTTCTATGATATTTAGGGTCTTTTGTATAAGCAATAGCTGCTTGATAATCATAATTAATTAAAACAGGTCCCATTGGAGTGTTTAAGACTGCCAAATGTTTCATGAATCTTTTAAACCAAATAGCCTCTTGAACTGTAGACGCACATGTCACAAACTCGGCTTTCATAGTAGATAGTGCTATGCAAGCATGTTTCATTCTACACCATGGAATTGCTCCATTGTTGAGCAAGAAGACATAACCGGGAGTTGATTTACGTTTATCTAAATCACCACTCCAGTCAACGTCTGTATACCCATTCAGTGTACTGTTATTCCCTTGATAACAGAGAGAATAATCTGCAGTCAATCACATTGGCATATGGTACTTTGGCCATTTCATTTTTTTAATCTTGAGCCTTGGGACACATCTGCTGACTCAATGATTCGCCTTTCACAATGGGAGTATCATTAGGTTTGCAGGTGTCCATCTTGAATCGTTATAAAAGTTTCTTGATGTAAGTCTCTTGAGACAAACCCAATAACTTCTTTGAACGATCCCTATAGATCTTCACACCAAGTATGTACTCTGCTTCACCCATGTCTTTCATTTCGAAATTCGAAGATAACCATCCTTTTATAGGTTCAAGGTACTCTTTGCTACTTACAGCTAGTAGTATGTCATCCACATACAAGGATAGAATCACAAAATATCCATTGGACTGTTTAATGTAAACAAAGTGGTCTTCGTTTATCATAATGAAGTTATATGAGATGATCGTAGTGTGAATCTCAAATACCATTGTCTAGAGGATTGTTTGAGTCTGTAGATCGACTTCTTCAATCTACAAACTTTATCCTCTTGACCTCGAAGAATAAATCCTACAAGCTGTTGGTGTAGATTTCTTATTCTAGTTCTCCATTGAGAAATACGGTCTTAACATCCATTTGGTGTAACTCTAAATCCATACTAGCCACTATAGCCAACAGTAGATGAATCGAGGAAAACCTCACTACAGGTGAAAAAAGTTTCTTCATAATCTATACCCTCTTGTTGAGTATAACCTTTTGCCACCAAGCGAGCTTTATACCTCTCTATTGAGCCATTAACCTTTCTTTTGATTTTGAGAATCTATTTATTCCCAATTGCCTTTCGTCCCTTCGGAATATCTATACGTTCCCAGACTTGATTTGACTTCATAGACTCCATCTCCTCTTTCATCGCTTTCATCCATTTCTCATTTGCCGGACAAGTAAGAGCTTCTCTAACATTTCTGGGCTCTTCCTCATCAACAGGAGAAATATCTCCATTTTCTGGTGAAACAAACAAGGCATGTCCTTCATTATCATAATGCCTTTTGGGCACATGTTTCCTAGAACTTTTTCGAGATAGCTGTTGATGGTCTTGTATAGACAAAATACTCTCATTAGGAATCGCCTGATCCTCAATCGGAAAATATCTATCAAGATCCATACCATCAGCTAAACTACTCCCACTTGGATCTTGTAGGTATTGATTTTCTACTACCTCGAAAATAGGTTTAGCATCCCTGATGCCTCCTCTACTAGGAAATTTAGTTTCTAAAAAATGAGCATTCGTGATTCTGTTTCAGTTAAGCTCCCATCCTGATCTCCTATGAACACGTAACCCTTAGAATGTTTGCAGTATCTTATGAAAATATACTTTTTGCCTCTAGGACCCAACTTTCTATACTGACTCGATTAATCATGTACGTAAGCTGCTGATCCCAAGCTCTAAGGTTATTCAAGTTAGGTTTTCTACCCGTCTAAAGTTCATATGGAGTCGAAGCAACTGATTTGGAATGCACACGATTAAGCACATTATTTTCCGTTAGTAACGCATCTTCCCAAAAAGAGATCGGTACATTAGCTTGTGCCATCATGGATCTAACCATCTCCAACAAAGTCCTATTCCTTCTTTCAGCAACACCATTTTGTTGAGGTGTATAAGGAACAATTAATTGTCGGATTATACCATTTTCATTACAAAATTCCTTGATTTATTTTGATAGATATTCACGTCCTCTATCAATTCTTAAAATTTTGATTGATTTGTCTTTTTAATTTTCAACTTCACTCAAGTATCGTCTAAAACAATCCAATGCTTAAGACTTATGAGATATCAAATAGACATATCTAAAACGTGAATAATCATCTATGAACGTAATGAAATAGTGAGCTTCATGTCGTGCTCTAACATTTATAGGACCACATATATTGGAATGGATTACTTCTAATGGAGATTCAGACCTAATAGCTTTATCAAAAGGTTTTCTAGTCATTTTGCCAGCAAGACAGTGTTCGTATTTGGATAATTCAACTTTAGAAAAAAGACTCAACAATCCTTCTTTCACAAGTCTATTCATCCTATGTTGCCCAATATAACCTAATCTAGCATGCCAAACATCATCTTCACATTTGCATTACTAGAAGAACAAGCATTTAACAAATAGTATGAATAATCATCATAATAACTAAACGTCATTCTGTTACAATTTGAAACCATAAAGTCATCAGTCATATGTCCAGACGCATAACAAGTATCATCAATGCTAATTACCACAGTGCCTTTAGTAAATAATATATCATAACCCAAATTAAGCAGAACTGAAACAGAAATTAGACGCGTGATCTCCTGAGCATAAAGAACAACATGTAGAATAAAGGCTAGACCATTGTCAAGGTCCAATTTGCAAGTTCCAAGTCCTTTGACTTCGACTCGTGCATTGTTTCCTACATATATCCATCTAGTCCCCTTCGGAACACGATAAAAATCTATAAAAACTCCTCTGTCTCTTGTCACATGGTCCGTTGCTCCTGAGTCTATAATCCACAATGAATAAGAATCAGTAAGCAAGACAATACTTGAGACATTAATTTCACACAAAACAGAATAAGATGAATCTACATTGTCCCTCCTTGGCTCAGGGCATTCACGAGCGTAATGACCAAGCTTACTACAATTGTAACATGACATCTTGCTTTTATCCTTCTTATTCCTTTTGTCACGCTTGTTTTCCCTTTTCTGTTCATCAGTTTTTGTAGTTGGATTATTTTCAGGCTTACCACCACCACCACCATCAGATCGTCTTCCCTTCTTTCCCTTCTTCCAATTCATTTTCCTTTTGAAGCCTGAAGCTCTCTTGGAAGTAGAACCGGCATAGAAGGCTCAAAAGAAGGCTTTGAGGCTCCGAGCCTCTCATCTTCTAGCTCAATATGACGAGCAATATCATTGAAAGTTTTAATGCTTTCATTATGAGTCAAGTTGACTTTGAGATGTTCCCAACGATCAGGTAAAGAGCAGATTAGGGTTTGGATTTGCTATTCATCAGAGAGTATATGACCGGCAATCTTAAGTTCGATAACCATATTAGACATCTCCCTGAGATGTTGTCTAATGTTATGATCAGGTTTCTTTTTGTAGGTGTCAAACTTAATAGTTAACCTAAACCTTATAACCGATGTACCACCATACTTCTCACGCAGATATACCCAGATATCATGTGCGGTGGGATGTTGCTCACATTCATGGATTATCGGATCGATTACTGAGCTTACAAGGATATCATCGTGCAATGGAAATTTTCTTTTTCCAAGCCTGGTACGCTTCTTGGTCTCACCTCCCTTGATTTCTAATTCTCGCGCCTGGATCTGCCATCACTTGGTTTATAGTATCCAATGTATCTTGTTCATCCAAAATGTACCATATTTTATACGCCATGTGTCATAATTTTCACCATTGAGTTTCTCACCTTTGTTCAACTCAGCGATAATAAATTTCGATGCCATGATCTTTATTAGAGATTAAAGTGATTTAGTATGTTAATAATGTTTTATTAAGTATTACGTTAAGCCAAATAGAGACATCTCAATAAATAACACAAGATTTAATCTCGAAAAATAGCTCGGAGACTAATAATCATCAATCTCATCATGTGTTATAATACTAGATTCTTGCTTCAAAATGTAAAAACACATTGTTCAAGTAATTAATCAAATAACATTGAACAACCACTTTTAGACAGAACTTAAACAACCATTTACAATAGCAAAAACTCCAAGTCTGATGATGAGCGTTTTCTCAACACCAATATTAATCCCCAAGGGACGTATTATTATCAATTTAGTTATAATCTAACTTATTAAGACTAGGTTGGCAATATAGTTGTGGTGAATTAAGTAACTAGTAAACAAATAATTAAAATAGCAATTAAAATAAATAAGCAGTAGAGATGGAACGAAAGTGAATAAGTGAGAGATTAGGTAGTCCTTCGGGCCATCTAATTTTACTTATTAATTTTTCTTCCGTGTATCAATGTCTGACTCTGCCATGTGGAGTATGGACACATCACTAAACCATTAAAATCTACTCTATAGACACAAGTAAATAAGCGTTTGACATATGTGAATATCCCGTGTACGAAGTACTCTAACCCGATATAATCTCCCTTTATAGGTACTATGAAGATATTCTCTTTGTCCTACTTATTAACCCGAATAAGATTCAATTAACAAGTATTTATATAAGATAGTTATAATGAGACTTCGGAGTTCCCTCACTTAGAATCATAACATATAATCCTGCTCAGCAGTGAACGCACTCAATCAATAATCAAAATATGTATTCAGACTTTACATAACAATTAATGATGCACAAAACAACTCTGAGTATGAATTAAAAGGCATAGTCTTATATAAAATAAACCACAAGTACTGTTGTACGTAATATACACACAGAAGTTCAATTAACTCATGAAACCTTCATAAACCCTAGAACTACAAAAGCGGTTCTAGCCCATCATTGATCGAAGAACAATCATGGTGGTTGGATAGATCTTACCCATAGACTTGAAAATTACAAGATAAATTAAGATGTGAAGTAAACCCTAGATGCACGCGCCGTCGCGTCTCTCTCCGTCTTGAATCTTAACTTGGTTCTCACTTGATTCGACGGACGAATCTCTCTCCACAGCTCCATGGATGATGGTAGGATTTCGGATGTTGTGTAGAATGAAGGTGGTGAATGGTGTCTCTTTCTGCTGCGTAGGGTCTTCCTTTTATAACTTTAGCTCCTCCAATGGACCTCTAATGGGCTTTTTGAGCGAAAATACATACTAAAGGTGTAAATATATGGATCCGAAATCTTCTCGCACATCGGTTCGACCAAGACCCTTGGTCAAACCAATCATTCCTTGGTCGAACCGGCCTGTAACGAACTGGCAAGTGGCTGGTTAGACTCGAACCATCGGTCGAACCAAAAGCTTCTTGGTCGAATCACTTTTGCAAATCTTTAGGCTTTTGGTTCGACCACGGTTCGACCATCATACCTGGTCAAACCACAGTGTCATCGAATCATGCTGAAACGCAACTTCGGATGCTTGGTTCGATCAAGAGTGCTGGTCGAACCATGCGCTTGACTTCTCCATTTTCCGATACCGTGCACTTCTGTCTTGTTTTCTTTCGAGAATCCGCTCAAACGGCCTCAAACCCACCTGATTCGTGACTTTCCACTATATATCTTGATTTATCTCGACTTAAGATGAAATCATACATTATTATCACAGAATTCAGAGCTCAAATTATGTGAATTTACACTCTTATCAAACCCCTAAACTTATATGTTACTCGTCCCAAGGCAACAAAATCAAAACCATGAGAATTAGTGTAAAATTCACAAGGCCATCAAGTCAAGTACAATACATACCTACACATGAAATTCTATCAATTTAAAACTAGTACCACTCGCATCATACATTTCATTCATGCAAAACATCACTCAATTATAATACGCTTCGGAGTACTAAGACATCTAGCTCACAAGATAAGTGTTTACATCGCTCTCAAGTGCAAAATACATTTAAACATGTTAATATATACGCTCATACTCAATTCATATTTCCGCGTAACCATATGCTTGGAAAAGGTCTGAAAAATCAACTCATAATCGCTTCATTACTAGGATAAAAAAAGACTTGTTTTGGGTTATAATGGTGGCTCTTTGGTAAATGTAGGAAAAATATAGATAAAGT
This sequence comes from Pogostemon cablin, assembly GCA_023678885.1. Classification (NCBI taxonomy): domain Eukaryota; kingdom Viridiplantae; phylum Streptophyta; class Magnoliopsida; order Lamiales; family Lamiaceae; genus Pogostemon; species Pogostemon cablin. The sequence continues at coordinate 9,484,013 of CM042978.1, read as the reverse complement.
AACTAACTCACTAGTAGAGAATTACCTTGGAGTTTTGCTTTTCATCAATCAGCTTCCTCTTCTCCATCTTTATTCTCATAATCATTGCGATTCATCTTTTCCTTCTTTTCCTTAGAATCTACATCTTTCTTTATTCAAACTACAAGGATTTTGGGCAATACCCTTCTAAGCAGTTGGGGTACCAGTTTTAGGCACTACCCCTAAACAAGATTTAATCATGAATTTTTGACTTCATACCGCTCAACCAATATTTTTCTTCCCTTTCTTCTCACATTCAGGCAAGTATATATTCACATCAACTCTCTACTAATGAATAGGGTATTCAACAAAGCTCAAGTAAGGATGAATAAGGCTTTTAATCAAGGCTTGCTAAAGAAAAAGCTTTTAAAAGCTCAACGGGGCTTCCAATGATTAATTCAATATATGGGAAGATAAAATTTGGCTAAGTGACTCAAATAAATAATAATGGCCTAAGATCATGTCCTAATAACTAATCAATCATAAGTCTCACACAAGACTACAAGCCAAGTTCTAGAATACGGTCATATGAACGATTCTCACAAGAATAAACTATCATGCATGGATGTAGCATGATTTAATGAGGCTCAAATTCTCACTTGGATAATAGATTCCTAAGCACTCCTTTTATTATATAATCGAGATCAATTTCACAATGAAATCCACATATTTATCAAGTTATACATGCTTCTCATCAACAAAATCAACACATGCAAAATACGAATGCAACATATTAATCAAGAACCCATTATATCAATCAAAATCAAGTATCACCAACAAACCAACATCAGAATCAGTAAATAATATCAATACATACCACTCACACCACCAAATACCCATCATGTAAAGAGAAAAGAGAAGGGGGATGAGATGAAGCAGATAAAGATGAAAACCTGTCACCCTCTACTCCTGTGGAGCATCATCATCATCATCTCTGTGCTAATCATCAAAATCTCTCTGTAGGGTATCCACCTTCCTATCCAGAGCTTCATAATTGTCATTTAAGTCTCATAATCTCTAATCCATCACCACATAGTTAGCATGCAGTGCGTTGTAATGCATATCGAATGCGGCATAGCTCGTGGTAAGCAAGCCCAACTGGTAGTTCGTCTTCCTCTGATTGTTGTTCACGTTGACAAGGTGTTCATTTATCAACCAAAACTATTCCCTATAATACTCATCGGGACTGCTCCAATGCTGCTGCTGTGGTTGCTGTGGATTGATGAGCGTTTTCTCAACACACAAAATTAATCCTCAAGTATAAAGATATCAATTGTAGTTTCGATAGGTGACCAAGTGATTATCATACCCAAGAGACGGATTATTATCAATTCAATTATATTCTAATTAATTAAGAATATATTGGCAAATTGGATTTGGTTTGGTTATGAAACTAAATAACATATACATAAGATAACACGGTAAATAAACATGCAATATAGAAAATTCAGTTGTGATCAAGTAAGTAATTAGGAAGTTATTTAGGTTATCCAGTTCTACTTAATTAATTTCCTTTTCATGTGTTGATGTCCAACTTTGCCTTGTAGTTTATGGATGCATCACTAAACCATGTAAGTTCACCATATAGACACAAGTAAATATGCGTATGACACGTGTGAATTTCCTTGGAGCAAGAGAATATGCATAGACACGTGTGAATACCCTATAGACACAAGTAAACTTGCGTATAACATGTATAATTCATCTACTATATTCTAGGTACTATCAATATCAATTATTTCCCGTCACTTAGTACTCTAACCTGATATGATCTCCCTTTATAGGTACTATGAAATTATACTCTTTATCCTACTTATTAACCCGAATAAGATTCAATTAACAAGTATCTATATAAGATAGTTCTAATAAGACTTTGGAATCCCTTCACTTAGAATTATAACGTATAATCCTGCTCAGCGGTGAACGCACTCAATCTATAACCCAGAGATGTATTCAGACACTACATAACAATTAATGATGCACAAAATTACGGTGAGTATGAATTAAAAAGGCACAACCTTATATATAATAAACCACAAGTAGTGTTGTACAGAGTTTACACATAGAAATTTAATTAACTCATAAAACTTTCATAATCCTAGAACTACCGGAGCGGTTCTAGCCCATGATTGATCTAGGAACAATCATGGCTAGTTGGTATAATCTTACTTGACTCGCCAGACGAACCTCTCCTCACGACTCCTTCGGATGATGGTAGGGTTTGGTGATGGATGGATGATGAATGATACCTTTGTCTCCTACGAAAGCTCTTCTTTTATACTTGTAAACTCTCCTTACGGGCCTTGGATAGGCTTTTTGAGCGAACATACGCACCGAAGGTGTAAAATATGAATTTGGCACATTTTCGTACATCAGTTCGACCAAAGAGGTTGGTCAAACTCTCCAGGCAGGTCGAACTCCAGGTCGAATCCGCCTGTAAATCAGTCTCTGATCCCGAATTCGACCAGAGTCCTGGTCGAACTAGATACTTTATGGTCAAACTGGTACTACTTCTCTTTAGGCTTCGAGTTCGACCATGGTTCGACCAAGTGGCATGGTCGAACTCGAATGTCATGGTCGAACGACACTCTTCCGTGCTCAGTTCGACCAATAGTGCTGGTCGAACTCCCTCCTTCTTGGTCGAATCCAACCCCTGTTTGATCGAATCGCATGCCTGTTTCTTCCTCTTTCCGGATCCAATCACTTCCAACTCATTTTCCTTCGAAAATCAACTCAAATAGCTTTGTAGACACCTGATTCGTGCCTTTCTACCATGTATATCGATTTACATCGAATTACAATCATTTAACACACCATAAGTACACGAATCTGTGCTTGAAACTAGTAAATTTACACACTCATCAAACCCCCAAACTTACATGTAGCTCGTCCCGAGGCAACGCAATCTAAACATAGAGTAGTGTAAAATTCACCAATTGCCTATACAATTCATACTCACACATGCAATTCATCAATCAAACACAAGTATTATTCGCATCATATATATCATTCATGCAAAAAATCACTCAATTACAATACCTTTCGAGTACAAAATTCTCTAGCTCACAAGATAAATATTTACTCTCATTCTCAAGTGTAAAAGATGTACACTTTAACAGGTTAGGGTTTACGCTCATATTCAATCCATACTTCCGCGTAACCATAAGCTTGGCAAGGGTTCAAAACTCAACTTATAATCAATTCCTTACTAGGATCACAAAGGACTTGCTTTTGGGTTGTAATGTTGACTCTTTGGTAAAGGTAAGAGAATTTAGGTAAAGTGACTAATTCACTAGTAGAGAAATACCTTGGAGTTTTGCTTTCCGTTATCTGTTTCCCTATCTTCTTCTCATAAACTTCACAGTCAGAATTCTCCTTCTTTTTTTTAGCATTAACATCATCTTTTCTTCAATAAGCAAGGGTACCAGTTTTGGGCACAACCCTTCTAAGCAGTCAGGGTACCAGTTTCAGGCACTACCCCTAAACAAGATTTAACCATACTTCTTTCTTTTTCATACTTCTCAACCAAGCTCCCACCTTTTCATTCTTTCAAGAACTACGCACCTCAAATCTCTACTAATGAATAGGGTATTCAACAAGGCTTAAGTAAAGGTTTAATAAGGCTTTTTATCAAGGCTTGCCAAAGAAAAAGCTTTTTAAGACTCAAAAGGGCTCACAGTGATACATATATTAACAGGTAAGGTAAAATTTTGGCTAAGAGACTCAATTACACAATAATGGCCTAAGATCATGTCCTAGCAATTCATCAATCATAAGCTTCACACAAGACGCCAAGCCAAGTTCTAGAATACGATCATACGAATGATTCCTTCAAGAATAAATTATCATGATTAAACATGATTTAAACGGCTCAAATTCTCACATGGGTAAATAGATTTCTAAGTACTCCTCAAAGTAAATAACAAAGATCAATTTCACAATGAATCCACATACTTATCAAGCATACATGATTCTAATCAATAAAAATTAACACATGTTAAATATGAATGCATCATACTAAAATAAGAACCCTCATAGCAAGACAATCCATGCAAGTATAACTACCCTCAAGTATCAATCAACACCTCTCAATCTAACATCCAATCAATTCAATATACGTACATGACACTAACACCACAAATATCCAACCTGTAAAGAGAAAAAGAGAAGGGAGATGAGATGAAACAGACAAAAAACAAAAACTTGGTGCATCCTACTCCTCTGGAGCATCATCATCGCTCGCTCCTTCTTCGACATCACCATCACTCATCTCCGAGTGCAATCGATCTAAATCTCTATGAAGACTGTTTAACTTTCTACTCGCGATCAGGAGCATACATCCTCTCCAATCTCTTATCTATCTCCACATAGTTATTCTGCAACATGTTGTACTTCCCATCTAGTGCTGCGTAGTTTGCATTTGCTAATTCCAGCTGCCTATTCGTCTCCTGCTGGTTCTCATCCAGTGTGGCGAACTACTCATAAATCAATCAAAACTGCAACAGAAAGTAAGCATCCGGACCAGCCCACTGCTGTTGTGCCACTGCTGGAATCGATCGTGGTGGCATCTCATGCGGCTGTGGATCTCCCATCTCTGGATCCACCTGATCCTATCCAAGCTCCTGCTGCGGTTGTGGCTGTGTGAGGATGTGGCTGAAAAGGCCTCTCGTCTACAATTCTCCGAAGCTCCTCCATCATCCCCTCAGCATACGTCCGAGCTACAGTCTTCCAATCACCTTTTGCCAAGCAAGTGACGGAGAGAGAAGTGTGCCCTAGTGTGTTCATCAACATGTTCCCTTCATTCCTAATAGTAGTCAACACACTCACATCAAAAGGAAACATGAAAGTAAAGGGCTTCGATCCCCTCGTAAAGAACCAATCTCCATCACTCAGATGGGCGAATCCACCCTTCACACACATACTCATCACCAAATCGGGATCCTCCAGGATGGGTGAAATGCCAGTGAAGTTCATATGATAGTACTCAGCTACCGAAGTAAGCAACCATCCTATATTCACTCTCTGAATTGGAGAGCACTTGAATCTCTATAGCTGATTAATTGAATAAGAGCCCACATTGAACCTCACTCCATTGAGCATGCACCAGAGAGCATACAACTCTCCCCTCGCCACAATACTTCCTTCAGAACGGGCGAACAAAGTATTGCTCAATATTCTATCCATATATCGGATCACTGGATTCTAAATCAACGAAGCACGAGCACTGCTAGTCTTGTAATCCACATCCTCACTAGAAATCTCTCTCCAGAATCTGTTTGCATTGAAATACCCATTCTTATTCCTTGAAATCCCCCTAGGAATCTGAAACAAGATATTCAAATCCTCCACTGACCATGTCCTCTTCTCACCTCCGAGCTGGAACGAACACTCATACGGAAGATGGGTTGAACCCTTCTTCATAGTAATCGAACAAATGACTTCTGCAGTCACATGAAAATAAGTAGGCCTTTTCAACTCCATGAAATGACGAATACCAGGTGAAAACGGAGCAAACATGGGAAAAAGAGATGAAACGAAGAAGAAAATAGTGCACGACCAAGCTTGACTCGAGAGTTGAAGCTCGAGTCGAGCTGGCGTAGCAAGAGTCGTACGCTGCGCACGGGCCTGTAAGAGATGGCCGTGCGACGACATCAGAAAATCCTACACGGGCACCCTACACCCGTGTGCCGCAACTCGAACTGTGCCCAGAATCAAGACATAAGTCGAGTTGCCGACTCAACTCGAGCTCTGTCTGCTGTCGAGAAATGCCGAGAAGACATGACACTACTCGAGCTGTGTGAATGTACTCGAGTCGTGTTGTGTAAATTTCTGTAAAAAATTCAGAAACCTTCTAGAAGCTTCCCAAAGGGTATAAATACCCAATACTTCAATATTTAATCAGATTTGGGCGAGGGTTTTACTGTTTCACACACCTCACACACCATTTCTCCCATTTCACACCATCATCTTCATCCATCCTTCATCCATACTATCTACCATCATCCCACCATCAAATCTACAATCCATTTGAGGAAAAGAAACAAGGAAGAGAGGAGAATTGCAAGGGGAAGAAGAAGATCACCATTGGAGGCATCCAAGGGAGTTTTCATCCAACTTTTATATTAAAATCTTATTGTTCATCATGTTTTGTATTGATTTCCTTTTGAATATGATAGAGTAATCTCCCTTGTGAGATTAGCAACATGAGAGTTGTTGGATAATTTTTGGATTTTTGTATTTAAATTCATATGTTGGTTGGGTAAATGAATTTTCTATCATTGATGTTTGAGATCTTGAGGTTTATGATGATTTGTGTATTTAGTTGTTCTAAATATGTGATTAGATTGAGAAATCAATTATATGCTTTGGATAATTGAGTGAATCATTTCATCAAAACTTCATGTGCATTATAAATTGTACTAAGATTGAGAAATTCTTTGGAATTTAGAACCCTTTGGTAGGACATTCGGTTGATTAGATTGAGAGGTTTATTAATTGCGTGAAGGGACTCTCATTTCAAGCTTAGTACCTAGTTGGAATTGTTTGAGTGAGAACCAATCTATTGAGCTAATTGAGATTCATATCCTATTCATCTCGAGAGGGAGTTTAGGTGAACTTAGTGTTAGCTCTTAGTCTTATACCCATGATTCATATGAATTTGATGCATTTATCCTAGGATTTCCACTTCTTAATTGTTAATAATCTCACTTTTACTTAACTTGGAAAACCACCCTTCATTTATCAATTTTGTTTGCTAATCATTGCTTATTTGCTTGCTTTGATTATTGTTATTTACTTGTTCAACATCCTACCCTTTGATGATTTGTCTCTATAAAATTACAAGAAACGTGAGATCGCTTAAGCACTAGTACCTACATCCCTGTGGTTCGATAAATTATTTTAATTGGTCATCCCCACCACAAAATGACTAATTAAGTGGCGCCGTTGCCGGGGAGGCAACGATTGCTAGTAGCTTGAAGAAGGACCGTTTTGAGTAATCTTACTAGAGATATATTTTTTTATTTTAGTTGTTTACTTGTATTTGATTTTGAAAACCTTGTTCTACCTTCTTTTGCTTTGAAGGTGTATGCAAACAAGATCCAAAGGGAAACAAATAGAACCTATTGATTGGGAGATTGAGCATACGTTGAGAAGGAGAAGAAAGGAGAACAAATCAACAAATAGTGAGTTAATGGAGAATTTCCTAGAAGATAATCGTTTGGAGATAGAGCATGATGGGGAAGGAGGACAAAATGTGAACGTCCAAGATAACGCACCTCAAGTCAATGCTAATCCTCCTCAACAAGCTCAACAAAATTTTGGAGCTAGAAACAATCAAGCTTTGCTTCAACAAATGGTGCAACAAGTTTTAAGGCAATAAGTCTTTCCACAAGCTTATGCTCCTCCACAACAAGCTTATGTACCACCACCACCACCACCTCCGGTGCAACATGGAGTTCACAATGATCAAAGGGTGATTCAGGATTTCTTTATGCCAAGGGCAATGTCACAAATGATGGGGCCACAAATCAATGCCAACAACTTTGAATTTAAAGCGGACTTGATTTCTATGGTGAGAGAACAATAATTTAGTGGAACCCCGAATGAAGATCCTAATGCTCATCTAGCTCAATTTATTGAGATTGCCAACACCGTGAAGATGAATGAGGTGAGTGAAGATTGTATAAGAATGAGGTTGTTTCTGTTTTCGTTGAGGGAGTGCACATGAACATGACTATCTACCATTACTCTGGGTACGTGCAACACTTGGGATGAGCTAGCACAAATATTTTTGAATAAATATTTTCCGCCTTCTAAGACGCTTCAAATGAAGAGCTTGATTGCTCAATTCAAGCAAATGCCTCAAGAGAGTTTTTATGAAGCGTGGGAAAAGTTTAAGGATATGCTACGTAAGTATCCACAACATGGATTCCCGGAGAACAAACAAGTTGGATTTTTCTACCTAGGTTTGGTAAATGGTCAAAGAATGTATGTTGATGCTTCGACGGGTGGATCCGCACTTGGAGTGACTCTAAAAAGGGCTATAAGGATTTTTGATGAGATTGCTACAAATGTCTATCAATGGCCATCGGAGAGAGTAGGTTGATGCTATAGTTTTGAGAATTTTGATCAAGGGCAATAGTTTAATGTTAAAAGTGTGAATATTGAGCAACAAACGCCAAGTGTTGAGGTGATAGCGGCGGAAGTTTTGAGATAAATGAGCTTGAATAAAGGTGTAAATCAAGGAGCTAACATGGTTGAAGGGCTACAAAGTGAGCAAAGTGTGCTTCCTCCAAATGGTGTGAATGGAGAACAATGGGCTATGTCGAAGCCAAAAATAGAATATGTGCTCTACATGCAAAGAAGGGGTTATTAAGGGAATTACAAAAATAATTTCCAAGGTAATTTTCCACCAAGGCAAGGAGGCTTTAATAGTCAAGCGAGTGGAAGCTCAACCAACTACAACAAAGGCAAGGTAATTTCTCATACTCTAATCCGTGCAATGCGGTTGCTATCCTCCGGGATATCAACCAGGGGTCAAGGCACCAAACAGTGAAGGGAAGACATCTATAGATGAGCTACTTGAACAATTGATAGCATCAAACAAAGCTCGAGATGAAGCTTTGAAAAAGGCGGAAGAAGCAAATGAAAGGAGGCTCAAGGCTTTGGAGTATAACGTGGGATAAATTACAAGTTCTTTGAGTGCTCAACAAAAAGGAAAGTTTCTGGCCACAACCGAGGTTAGTCTGAAGGCTAAATGTTTGTTGGTTGATATGAAAGAGGAATGAAAGGTTGAAGAAGGGTTGGTGGAAAGCAAGGTTGTTGAAGAGATGGAAGAAGTAAGTAATCAAGAAGAGAAGGGACCTAAATGGATACCCAAGTGGAAGAGGGTGCAAGAGGAAAAGAAAGTGGAGGAGAAGGTCAAAGAAGAGGAGTACTGCATGATTATTGGGGTATTCTGATCACTCCATTCCCTATTCCCTATCCACAAATATTTGTTAAAGAGGAGAAGAAAAAAGAGTTTGAGGAGCTGTCAAATGTCTCAAGAAAAAGTATGAGGAAAAAAGGAAAGAAGAGCAACCCGAAGCAAGTGGATCAATGCAAAAAGGGGGACCTACAAAAGTTGGTGATCCAGGGAAGTTCATAATTCCTTGTGATTTTAAGAGAAGGGTACCCTTGATGCATTGTGTGACTTGAGGGCAAGCGTCAACGTGATGTCTCATGCCACGTTCAAAGACCTTGAAATTGAAGAGCTAAAGCCTACTACTATCCGTCTTGAAGTAGTAAATAGAGAAGTTGTGAAGCCATTAGGAATCATTGAAGACGTGGAGGTAAAAGTGAAGGGGCTAGCTTTTCCGGTCGACTTCATGGTGGTGGAAGTGAAGGCGGACCCTAAAGTTCCACTTATTTTGGGAAGGCCATTTCTAGCTACCGGAAAAGCAAAAATTTATGTTGGAAGAGAAGAGTTGTCTTTGAGCTCTAAAGGAGAGAGTGTCACATTCTTGTGCAATAAGGAAAAAGGAGCGAAGTCTCATTTGAAGCCTCCGGATGATCTTATGGATCAAGACTCTATTCTCTTTGACAATTTAAGTTCATTTCTTCATGATTATATGAAAATGTCAAATTCTAACTTATCTTCTTATGATGTTAATATGATGAATGCATCGGAGCTTGATTGGAAGCTTGACAAAGGAGAAAGAGGAAGTCCACTAGAATCACTTCTTGATGATAACTTGATGCTTGTAAGCAAGAACGATGAAGTGGAGCTAGTGGACAAGAAGAAGGAAAAACAAATGTTCAAAGTGAGGATGCGCAGAGAGAGTGTGATGGACCATCCTTTGGTCCAATGATCGTAAAATTCCATCCAGCTTGAAGACGTTAAACTTAGCGCTAAATGGGAGACAACCCATTCTTTTTATCTTTTTATACGTGTTTTATTGTTTGGTCTTGTAGGTGGATTGTGCTTGTGAGAAAAGGCATTGTGAAGAAAAGAGAAGCGCTTCATGGAATTGAGTAGGCATGTCGCATCACTTGTTGCAAATTTAATTCTCGACGCTTGTCTCGAGTTAAGTTTGGGGGGCTAGTGTGTGGTGGACATTGCTCAAGTCATTGGATGCATATGCTTCTCCACAAGAAGATCATTGATGGAAAATACAAGGGTAACTCCCACCACTTTTGGCAAACTTAAGTCTCAACTTGTTTTGATTTAAGTTTGGGGAGAGAGTGTAGGGTGTGACTCACCACTTGAGTGTGCTTATTGTAAAATTGACCCAATTTAAAAAATTTTCTCATGAGTTTTGGTTTAATTTTAGTCCGTTTGGTGGTGTTTGAAGTGTATGATAATCCCTATTTTTAATGAAATCGTTGAGCTAATATTTTTGATGAGTTGTTGAGCATGAATGAAGCATAGTGGAAGCACGAATTGAGCCCGGAGATCAAGTCGAGATTCGTGGTGTATTCAATCCGGAAGCTAGTGCCAACCATTTCCACTACCAAATGCCTATTGAGGGAGTTCATTCTATACTTTACCACTTCTATTAGCTTGACATGTTTTGATGTTGATTTGGATTAATGTGATTAGTATGTTGCTTCATGTGTTATGTTTGTGGGAGGTTTACTTTCGTAATTTAGGATTTCCTTTTCAATCTAGTATGGGATATTTGTGAGCTTAATTGATTATGGATGATATGAATGTGTGCTTCTTTGTCTATGATGGATACTTTTGTCTATTTTTGCATGTTATGTGCTTTTGTTTTGTTTCTTGTTTGTTGAGTCCTTATTTTGTGTTTTGTGTGTTTTCTTATTCTTGTCTAGGGTTGTTTGGTGGTTTGTTTTCTGTATGCTGTGAGTCATTTTTGAATGTGAGTGGTGACATGTTGTGGTGATAAGTGATGACAAATTATGATTAAGAATCTCTACACTTTCAAATTGTGACATTTTTTACTTAACTTGTTCAATTTTGAGATGAATGTGGTGTAATAAGTTCCTTAAGGTCTAATGCATAACCTTGTGAATATTTGAGCCTTAACCGTGCATACATGGTATTTTTCCTTCATGAGTGGATTAGTTGTGTTTTATAAGCTAGAACTTGCTCAAGGACTATAGGAACGTGCCCGATTTATGGAGATTAGTGATATGATACAAGGCCATCCTTGTCATTAATAGTCATTGCCATATATTTTCCATCCATGAATATCATCCCTAGTCAACCACTTTGAGCTTTTAAGCCTTTTTCCTTGTTAATTTAGCATATTACAAGCCGTAATTACCCATATGAGCCTTATATATTTACCCTTTTGTGTGAGTGATTGAGAAGATGTGGTTTAAAAAAGGTTTGATGAGAAAGAAAATGAAAAAAGGGAAATGGTAAAAGAAAAAAAAGAAAGAAAAAAAGGATGAAAAGAGCATAAGCAAAAATGAATATGCATCTTCATAACAAGAAAATGAGCAAAGTAACAAAATGCTCAAGGAAATCATGAAAATCAAAGAAAGGAGGCATGCATTGAAAGAAGCTCAATTAAGGACATTTGATGATAGAGCTTGTGATCAATTAAGTAAACAAAGGAAGAAAGAAAATGTTAAGGAATGAAAGAAAAAAGCTACCTCTTCGATTACTTACACATGATTAGTCACTATTATCCATATTTTTTCTACCCTAACAAAGAGCCTATCATTACATCATTAATAAAAGACCTTTTTGATAATTAATTAACACTTTGGTGGTTTGTGAATGTAGTCCGCGAGCAAGTTTATAGTGAGTCGAGCCAATCGATTGATGAGTGTTGTTACCACTTTAAAGAGTGTAAAGAGAACTTTATAACCGTTGTAAGGCTTGGACAAAGAGGGACTATATTACACTTTATTCTCTTGAAATTGAATATGTCAATTCTTCATGTTATGAATTTAATGTTGTAGGATGACTTAGCATAAATTGTGGTTCTTATTTCTATTGATGTAATATTACTTATGTTCATTTAGTCTTTTTCTAGGTGAAAATCACTCCTCTTGGTTTATCATTTTTATTGTTCGGGGACGAACAACACTTTAAGTTTGAGAGTGTGATGAGTATATTTTCACCTAGATTTTAGTGTCTTTTTATATCCATTTTCATAATATTTTATCCGTATTTATGTGTTATTTCATTGTGTTATGTATTTTTATGGAAATGTGTGAGAATGAGCTTAAACGTATGTAAAACAGGTGAAAACAGAACAAACATGGGGAAGGGAGATGAAACGAAGAAGAAAATAGTGCACGACCAAGCATGACTCGAGTTATGAAGAGTTAAGCTGGCGTAGCACTAGTCGTGTGCCGCGCACGGGCCTGTAATAGATGGCCGTGCGACGATATCAGAAAACCCTACACGGGCACCCTGCACCCGTGTGCCGCAACTTTAGCCATTTCCAGAATCAAGACACGAGTCGAGTTACTGACTCGATTCGAGCTCCGTCTTCTGTTGAGAAATGCCGAGAAGACATGACATGACTCGAGCCATGTGCATGCACTCGAGTTGTGTTGTGTAAATTTCTGTAAAAAATTCAAAAACCTTCTAGAAACTTCCCTAAGGGTATAAATACCCAATACTTCAATATTTCATCAGATTTGGGCAAGGGTTTTACTGTTTAACACACCTCACACACCATTTCTCCCATTTCACACCATCATCTTCATCCGTACCATCTACCATCATCCATACCATCAAATCAACAATCTATTTGAGGAAAAGTAGCAAGGAAGAGAGGAGAATTGCAATAGGAAGAAGAAGATCACCATTGGAGGCATCCAAGGGAGTTTTCATCCAACTTTTATATTGAAATCTTATTGTTCATCATGTTATGTAAGGATCTTAATGACTATGTTGATTTCCTTTTGAATATGGTAGGTTAATCTCCCTTGTGAGATTAGCAACATGAGAGTTGTTGGATAATTTTTGGATTTATGTATTTAAATTCATATGTTGATTGGGTAAATGAATTTTCTATCATTGATGTTTGAGACCTTGAGGTTTATGATGATTTGTGTGTTTAGTTGTTCTAAATATGTAATTAGATTGAGAAATCAATTATATGCTTAGGATAATTGAGTAAATCATTTCATCAAACACTTCATGTGCATTATAAATTGAAAAGAAATTGAAAAATCCTTTGGAATTTAGAACCCTTTGGTAGGACATTCGGTTGATTAGATCGAGAGGTTGATTAATTGCGTGAAGGGACTCTCATTTCAAGCTTAGTACATAGTTGGAATTGTTTGAGTGAGAACCAATCCATTGAGCTAATTGAGATTCATATCTTATTCATCTCGAGAGAGAGTGTAGGTGAACTTAGTGTTAGCCTTTAGTCTTATACCCATGATTCATATGAATTTGATGCATTTATCCTAGGATTTCCACTTCTTAATTGTTGTTAATCTCACTTTTACTTAACTTGGAAAACCACCCTTCATTTATCAATTTTGTTTGCTAATCATTGCTTAGTTGCTTGCTTTGGTTATTGTTATTTACTTGTTCAACATCCTACCCTTTGATGATTTGTCTCTATAAAATTACAAGAAGCATGAGATCGCTTAAGCACTAGTACCTACCTCCCTGTGGTTCGATAAATTTTTTTAATTGGTCATCCCTACTATAAAATGACTAATCAGTAACCATCACTCCATCATCTTGATACCTCGTTCGAGCAATCTTATCTGACACTTCTCCCAATTTTTCTTTGATCTCATCCCATTCATTCATCCGAATCTTGAAATTCAAAGGCAATCGCTCTTGAAGCCTTAGCTTCTTTGTCACTGCATCTTCACGAGACGGACTATCTTGCCTCTTCTTGGATCGAGCCTCGGCTTCCTTCCCTTTTCCTGAAATCAATATCTCAATAATAACCAAACAGGAAAAACAAACCAAGCTATTCCTAATCAACAAGCATCCAACTCTACTAAAGACTTCAAGTTTTCTATGCATAGTCATTCCAATCAAGCATATTACATTCATAGATCAAAAATTCAATTCTCATACTTACTCAATCCAATTCCAACTTCAATCATGCAATAAGAACAACCCACAACGTAGTAAACTACAAGCACGCTTCAAAAATTCAAGAAAGTAACTCAAAATCCATCATGCTTCACTCACACTGCTCAATTCCATCCTAATTCCAAATACACATCAAGGTTTGACAATAATTAATCAATCAAATTCGAACCCATCAACTGTTCATACGAAATCATGCATAAAAGTTCAACTCCCACGCCATAATAGAAATCAGTTAATTCAACTTACCCATCTCAAAATCACGTAATGAAACTTCATTCCTAGGGCAAATGAACCAAGAAAACATACCTTTCGAGATTGACATGGCTAGGTCGAAAGATTGTGGGGAATTCCTAAAATTCGCCAAAAACCCTAGATTTCGCTGACAAATCGACCCAAACTTGCAGTAAATCGAGTGTGTAGTGTTTGGAATGTGATTTATTTGGTTCAAAATCGCGCGTAATCGAAGATTGGAAGAGAGAATTTCCAATTCGGGAGCAATTCGGGTGAAGGTGGTGTGCAAAAGTGATCGAATGGGTGAAAAATGGAGTTAAAATCAACTTACCTGGCCTGGATTCAACATAACCGCATGGTCGAATTGGATTGACGTGGTTGAATCCATGGCCAAACTCTCTTCCTGGATATTTTATCATCGTGATTCGACCACCGTTCGACCAAGTGCTTTAGTCGAACTCTATAGTCGTGGTCGAACTCACCTGTTCAGATCTATCAGGTTCGCAATTCTACCTCAATTTGACCAAATCGTGTGGTCGAAATGATCCTATATTGGTCGAATCTGCCTGTACAATCTTCTCTGATTGCCAGTTTAACTTCTTTCTTGGTCGAACCTCTGGTCGAACTCTCCTCAGCTTGGTCGAATCAACCTGTACCGAAGTTTTTGATCTCCAGTTCGACCAGGGCTTCCACGTTCGACCTGCATGTCTGGTTAAACTGACCACCTGATGCTCCAAACTCGAATTTTCTTAATCCCCTGCACACTTTAAGCTCAAACACGAACATTAGGTATCAAAATAGATCAAAATTAGCTCGAGAATCAATCTTAAACTTGATATCCATGAGTAACTCCGTATATGACACTAAAAAATAACACCAAACACCACAAAACATTAGGTAAATTGCAAAAAATTGACACACTAGAACCGGTAAAAGTTTTGAAATGCCGCAAAAAATAACTCCCCTAACAAATGTCACAAAGTAAAGATTATACTCTCAGTGCTTTAATTAGATAAGTACATCACACCCCCTAAACTTAGTAGAAACTGTAATGGAAACTAAGTTTGCAAAGAGATGTAATTATCGATAAGTAAGTACGTCAAATATAAAAATTTCTTACTCACACAAAAGAAATAATAAAACAATAAAAAAGGAGGGAAAGCCCCCAACAGGCGTTCATGTTTAACGTCAGAGAGTCACGACGGTACCAATCTAGTGTAAGGTATCCTCAAAGACGACGCAAGCATCATTCGGTGACTTGTAATGCTTCAATCGATGCCTATTCGCTGCGATAATGTCCCTATCTTTGTCCATAAGCTTAAAACTCCCCTCCACAGGCTCTATGGATAATGAACGGCCTCGTCCACTTTGATTTTAATTTTCCTACGAAAAGCTTCAAAAGAGAGTTAAAAAGTAATACCTCATCACCTTTCTTGAACTCCTTGTATGAGATCTTTGAATCATGCCATTTCTTCATTCTCTCCTTGTAGATCTCCGAGTTCTTGTAAGCTCGATTTCTGAACTCATCCAATTGATTAATATGAGTCATCCTCAACTCCTTTTGGTCCTTTAAAGACAAGTTCAAACTTCTCAATGCCCAAAAGGCTTTGTGCTGAATCTCTACAGGTAAGTGGCACGGCTTCTTATAGACGATCTGGTACGGTGACATATCCAACACCGTTTTATAAACAGTCCGGAACCCCCAGAAAACATCATTGAGATTCATAGCCCAATCATTCCTATTGGTTCCGACTACCTTCTCCAAAATTTATTTTACTTGTCGATTAGAGACCTCCGCTTGCCCATTTGCTTGAGGGTGATACGGTGTAGTAACCCTATGCTTAACTCCATAATCCTTAAACACCTTTTCAAGAAGTTTGTTGATGAAGTGAGACCCTCCATCACTCACCAATGCTCTAGGAACTCCATAACGGGCAAAGATATGTTTCTTCAAGAAAAATAAAACAGTCCTTGAATCATTCACGCGAGTGGGAATGACTTCCACCCACTTTGAAACATAATCCACTGCTAAAAGGATGTAAAGAAATCCATTAGATGGAGGAAAAGACCCAATAAAATCGATCCCCCATACATCGAAGATCTCAACAACAATGCTTGGCTGAAGTGGCATCTCATCTCATCGACTTATGTTTCCCATCCTTTGACATCTATCGCATGTCGCCACATAGGTTTCACAATCTTTAAATAAAGTCGGCCAATAAAGAGCAGATTGAAGTACCTTCGCTGCCGTCTTTTGAGCTCCGAAGTGCCCTTCATTAGGTTGTGCATGGCAAAAATCAAGAACGCTCTCCATCTCCATCTCGAGCACACACCTACGGATTATGGAATGCGTACATATCTTGTAGACAAACGGATCATACCATATAAATGTCTCAACATCCCTCTTGAACTTTGCAAGTTGATATCAGTTGAGATCTCTCGAAATTTCACCTACGACAATGTAATTTACATAATCCGTACATAATTCACCTAGGGCAGCCACAACACATGCTTTTTCTGATCCTTCAACAAGCATTGCTATTATCTTCTCCTTAAGGAACATCTCTTCAATGTAATCGAAAGAATCATCACAATGCTCCATTGTCTCCAACCTTGATAGGTGATCTGCCAAAACATTCTCAGTACCCTTCTTGTCTTGGATCTCCATATCAAATTCTGGCAGAAGAAGAATCCATCTAATGATCATTGGCTTTGTTTCCTTCTTCTCCATCAAGTATCGGATCGCAGAATGATCCGTATACACTATCATTCTCCTGCCAACCAAATACTGTCGAAACTTATTGAATGCATACACCACAGCTAGAAACTCCTTTTCAGTCACCGTGTAGTTCTTTTGTGCAGAATCAAAAGTCTTACTTGCATAGTAAATGGCATAGAACTTCTTATCCTTCAATTGCCCAAGCACCACTCCAAGTGCTAAATCACTCGCATCACACATAAGTACAAGCGGCTGAGTCCAATCCGGTGCGATCAAGATAGGTGCAGTAATAAGCGCCTCTTTCAAAACCTGAAAAGCTTTAGACATTCTTCATCAGAAACAAAAGGAACATTCTTTTCAAGTAAATGAGATAAGGGCTTGGAGTATTTCGAGAAGTCTTTTATGAATCTTCTATAAAAATTGGCGTGTCCAAGGAAGGACCGCACTCCCCTTTCATTAGTAGGTGGAGGAAGCTTCTCAATGGCCACCATCTTTGCTCTATCCACCTGCAATCCCTTGGCCGAAATATGATGGACAAGAACAACCCCCCCTTCTCGTACCATGAAGTGACACTTCTCCCAATTCAAGACAAGATTAGTTTCTTTGCATCTCTTCAAAACAATAGCAAGGTTAGATAAACAAACATCAAAAGAGAAACCAAACACAGAAAAATCATCCATAAACACCTCCATGATCTTTTCTATCAACCCATCAAGTATGGCCATCATGCAACGCTGAAATGTAGCAAGCGCGTTACATAATCCAAAAGGCATCTTTCTTAAAGCAAAAGTTCCATAAAGGCAAGTAAAAGTTGTCTTTTTCTGATCCTCAGGTGCAATCATGATTTGATTATTACCCGAGTACCCATCTAAGAAACAATAAATCTCATACCCTGCAAGACGATCAAGCATTTGATCCATGAAAGGAAGGGGAAAATGGTCTTTGCATGTATTTTCATTCAGTTTTCTGTAATCCGTACACACACGCCATCCCGTAGGAATCCTAGTGGCTAATGACTCTCCATCTTCAGATTTCACAATATTCATGCCCCCTTTCTTAGCTACAACATGCAATGGACTCACATGGGGACTATCACTAATAGGATAAATAATTCCTGTATCAAGCCACGTTAAGATTTGCTTCCTAATCACATCTTGAATAGCGGGATTCACCCTCCGGTGATTCTGAATGCTACTCTTAGCCTCATCTAACAACCTTATTCTATGTATGCAATATGAAGGACTAATCCCCTTTAAATCATCAAGAGACCAACCAATAGCAGACTTATTGCACATCTAACAATTCCTCAAGTTGATCATCATCAAGGAAAGAAGATATAATTACCGGATATTTTTCATTGTCACCTAGATAGGCATACTTCAAGTGTTCCAGTAGCGGTTTCAACTCCTCCTTCTTCTCCTCTTGAGGTGCACTCTCTCTATCCAATGGCAAGTACTTCCTAGTCTACTTGACCTCTTCAATTTTGGTCCTTGTCGGCTTATAGCTCTCATCACCCAAAGCAAGCAAGTTTTCAAAAAATTCAATACATACCTCATTGGAGAGTTTATCAAACTCAGTAGTGGAAAAAGTAAGAGACTCCGCCAAACACGTCTCAAGAGGATCCTTCGACAGAATCAAAGACATGTCTTCCTTCACTATCTCCTCCACTACATCAATATTGTGACATTGCATCTCCATTAGCATCTTCATTGCTTTGTCAAGGTTAAATAGGACCTCTTCTTTATCCATCCTTAGCCGCAACTCACCCTTCTGCATATCTATCATGGATCCCGCAATAGTAAGGAAAGGTCTCCCTAAGATAAGAGAGACATCATCCTTGTCATTTTCCATCTCTAACACAAGAAAATTCACAGGAAAGACAAGCCTCTCTACTCTGACAAGAACATCTTCAATAACACCCTTCGAAAAAGTCATAGGCCTATCCGCTAGTTGTAGAGCAACTTTTGTGGGAGTTAATTCCCCCAAACCAAGCCTTTGAAAAGTGGGCAATGGCATCAATTTGACACTTGCCCCAAGATCACACAAGGCTCTACGTGCCGGCCCCTTTCCAATCTCACATAAGATAGTGAATCTTTCTGGATCCTTCAACTTAGCTGGCAGCTTCCTTTGAATGATCGAGCTGTAGTTCTCAGACAAATTCACTATTTCAATTTTGTTCAAGCTTCTCTTCTTTAAAAGAATATCCTTCAAAAAGCGAGCATAATACAGTATCTCCAATATCGCCTCAGAAAAAGGAATGTTCAAGCTTATTTTGTTTATGATTTCTAAAAACTTCTTGAACTTTTCCTCCAATCGCTTCCTAACTAGCTTGAGAGGAAAGGGTGGAGGTATCTTTGTTTTGGGTATCTCCCATTCATCATGTTCAGCCTTCTCCGCCTTATCCTTTTCGGCTCTCAATCTCTTAGATCTTTCCCACTTCTTTTCTGCTATAATTTCTGTATTCTGCTCTTTCGAAGGTACTGAAGTAGCATCAACATTACATGGAGCATTTAATACGGAAAACGGTGTAGAACAGGCAGGTTCAACCTGAGTTCGATCTGGGTAGGTGGTCGAACTCGGTGAATAATGGTCGAATTGAACATCTGAAAGTTTGTTCTCCCTCTTACAGGCCGGTTCGACCATGATTCGACCAATAGGGTTGGTCTAATCCAAGCGATCGTGGTCGAATCGGGCTTCAGACAAAATAGAGTGCTCTGGACAGTGGTGTTCGACCTCAGTTTGACTAGAGGCTTTGGTCGAAAACACCTATTTTTGGTCGAACTGACCTTCTAACTCCTCCAGACGTCACCAGGTGCCCTGTTCGACCTCTCCTGTTCAGTTCGACCTGGTAGCTGGTCGAATTGGGGACGAATTGGGCTCCTGCTCCTTCAGAATTTGATTTTGGCTTCATCGGTCCCTCATATTGCGTTCCAAACCATAATGTAATGTCGTGACAAGACTTTGGAATCTCAATACTTTGAGACGGAAACTTCCCTTTCTCAATAGTTCGAATGAATTTGTTTACATTTCCAGCCATCTCCCCCATTAACAACGTAAGGTCTTTTACTTGTGTAGTCAAATCCTTATGATGATCATCAATCTTCTTCTCTAACTTGGCCTCAAGACGGTCTACTCTTGCATCATTCCTCGCCATGTACCTGTTCACTGTATCTTCGAAACCCAATTTTCCCTCTTCCACCTTAGCTCCCGGATCAATAACAATCTGAGGTTGCACAACATTGTTGGGATTACTCCATGCAAACTCAGGCTTCCTTGGTTGTTGATAACCACCTGGGGGACCACAATTGTTGCGGTATCCTTGATTTGGGTACCTAGTTTCCTGAATACTTTGACCCATGACATAATTTGCCTCCTCGATCTCCTCTTGGCTAGCTCCTTCATAGCCACCATCATGCTGTATCATTGGTACTCTCTGAGATATATCTGTGATCTTCTTTTGCTGAGACTCTAGTAGCTTGCTAATGTTAGTCAGACTAGAGACAATCTCATTATCTCTTCCTGACTTCACCATAGTATGCTCAACCTGTGCTACTTTACCAAGGACATAAGTGTCTCTCACTCTATCAGTCGGCCAATCTCTTGAATTCATTGAAATATCTTCAAAAAGCTTCTCGGCCTCATTGGGTGACTTCGTAAGCACTCCTCCATTAGAAGAAGCATCAAGTAAAACATGAGAATCGCAATTCGACCCATTGTAGAAAATACTGATATATTGAGCTTTAGATAGCCCATGCTGAGGACACTTCCTGAGCATGTCCTTGAATCTGTCCCAAGGTTCATGAAACTTCTCATTGCCATGGATAGAAAATTGATTGATTTCTTGCTTCATCTTGAACACCTTTGAAGGTGGCATGTATCGCTTCAAGAATTTCACTTTCAACTTCTCCCATGTATCACATTCAACAGCATCAAGATTATTGTACCAATCTCTCGCCTTTTCATTCAGCGAGAACTTAAATAATATGATCTTCCTCACATTCTCATGAGCTCCTGCGTCTTTTTGTGTGCTTGCATACCCAAGGAACTTGTTAAGATATTGCTGAGGATCTTCAAATGTTCCCCAGAGAAGGGACTCCTTTCAATCATGCTAATAAGAGCAGGGTGTAAATCGAAATCAGCTCCAGTTCCCATAGCTCCTAACAGTCCAGCATTACCAAATCCATTGTTTTTAAAGACTTCACGGATGGCAAGTGTATCAGGATCCGCTACCATGTTCATTGCTTCTACTTCCAAATTTACTTCGGTTGCAGCTTCAATCATTTTCGAATTCAGCATGTCAACTTCAACTCCTAAGTTAAGAGCCTTAGTTGGATCTACGTTCTTGTTCTTCTTATTCTTCTTCTTTTTCTTCTTCGACGATGCTCCAATCTCTGGATTATATGACACTAATTCACCTGTCTTTGATATAGTGAGCATACCCTTGGAAAAGAGTTAGAAATTAAAGACAAGAATAATATAATCTCAATTAAACAAGAAATAATCAAATAATAATTAATGCCGTCCTTGGCAACGATGCCAAGAACTTGAAGAGCATTTTCTCAACACATAAAATTAATCCTCAAGTATAAGGATATCAATTGTAGTTTCGATAGGTGACCAAGTGATTATCGTACCCAAGAGACGGATTATTATAAATCAATTATATTCTAATTAACTAAGACTATATTGGCAAATTTGATTTGGTTACGAAATTAAATAACATATAATTAAGATAGCAAGGTAAATAAACAAGCAATATAGAAAATTCAGTTGTGATCAAGTAAGTAATTAGGTAGTTCTTCAGGTCATCACTAAACCATGCAAGTTTACCTTATAGACACAAGTAAACATGCGTATGACACGTGTGAATATCCTTGGAGCAAGAGATATAATTCACCCCCTTTCTAGGTACTATCTATTAGATTTGTATACTAAAAGTCTTGCTTTTGTATTGAACAATGTTTTAACAATTTTATTTGAAATGAGAATCATATGATCAAACGTTTTGCATATTATAAATTGTTTATTTATATATTTGTGCAAAAGTCCATTTACTTTATACTATAGATAATATGTTGTGTGACAACACGTGGAAGATCATGTTATCGATTTTCCTTATAAAGTATAAACAGATGCTCACAACCGATATAGACGGGGACTATCTATCGGGATGGTTATAGTGTGATTTGGTATTAGTTTGTCTTGACTATAGAATATCATTAGTGAACTTAGCGTGTATTGAGCAGAACCGCTTGAGATCGTTCGACTTGTACTGTCTATATAGAAGAACTTGATCTCAGTTATTATGGATATTCGTGCTCTTAATCCCTATATAATAACCTCGACTCGTAAGGTAGTATATATTTCTTTGATTCATCAATGGGTGAGATTTACATGTATTAAATCAACAAACTCGGTGAGTTGAAAAATAGTATTGTCTCTATGGTGTGCTGTTGATTGTAGAAAGAATCCATGTCCGACATTGGGCCTCAAGTATAAGGTTTATCATGTAAATCTTGCAAGTGGATTAATTCCGGTATGATAATAAGGTTGAGTGGTACTACTCTCGGATGAGATATTAATTAATGGAGTTGTCAATAACTTAATTAATTAATAGACATTATATATCTTAAACATGAGAAGATTTTCGGGCTCATAATAAGAAGGAGCCCAAAACATAATTTTAGGATTGGATGGATAGTGCAGTAATAATATTTTAGTGAACTATATTATTATTATTGATTTTAATTAAAAGTTTTGGGCTAAGGTTGGTTAATTAAATCCAATTGAGGCCCAATCCAATTTCTCCTCTTGGTCCCTGTTGTAGCCCAATATAAAATTTCATCTCAGCTTCTGGATACCCAATTCCTGCCCCATTTTATCGTGTGAGAAAAGGAGAGAAGCAGATTGAGAAGTCCTGTAGATTGTTGCCCACACAACAGCAGGATTGGACTAGGGTCATACAGCAGAAGGTCAAGAGGTGGTTCTCTACTGCAGATCTTCAACAATACACCCGGTAAAAGGTAAACTTTCATTTGTTTCCACTAATTATTTACTTGAATTCCTAACGAATCACGTTGAACCAAATGATCTAAAAGCCAACAATTGGTATCAGAGCGTTTGTTTCGTGGTGAAATGTGAATCGTAAGGTTGGGGTTTATGTGATTATATGATTATGTGATATAATATGGTTGTAATCGCATGTTTTTTGTGCTTATCGTGGTTCATTGAAAGCATGTTATGTTATTGATTATTTGATTATGTGAATAATCTGAAAATAATCACTGTTATTGTTTTTCACCATGGTATGCTATTTGTATGTGTGATTGTTGTTGCTTGTTTATTGCTCGACACAATACACCCATTACATGAATCTGTTTATCATTCTGTTCACACACACACCCTGCAAGACGGGTGAGAGACGAGGTGCCCGGCGGTGTGTCGAAGACTGTCGCACGACAGGGCTGGAGGCATTCCAGGTGAGTGGTGTTGGCACTGCTGACTGGATCCAGGCGAGTCCCATCTTATTCTGGACGGGTCGGAGAAGATCGAAGCAGATGACGGTGGCGTGTGATGGCTGAATGATAGAACGGCGGCATCAGGCTTGAACTGTGTGATCGGGGCGAGTCTAACCTCATTCTGGTCATGTCGGTAAAAGATCGATGACGGCGGCGCTGGAATGGGCAGCAACCACTGTGTCGACTGCACGGCAAAGGAAAGTCTTCGCAATGCGTCGGCGTGACCTGGAGACTCACGGACTGATGGCGGCAGAGCGTCAGAACGGTGACTAGTGTTGGCGTGAACTGGATGTTGCTATCGCGGTTGGTGCACGACATGTTGTTCCCAGCCGAGGTGATCGACGGATAGACGCAAAACAACTGGTGGTTGTCAGCACCGGACTGCAGCGGCGATGCTCCCGGGCAAGTTCACGGTGGCGTCTGGCGAGTCGACGACAGGTTCTGGTCGGGTCTGGAAAGGATGGTCCGGCTAGGTCTGATATTGTTACCGGCATCGCGCGCTGGTAGGCGGCTCGATTTCAGTGGGCTGTGGGCAGGTCTGTCGGCTGCAGCGGCGCCAAGATGCGCCATGATTGCTGTGTGAGGAAGGAGCAGACGGCTGTTATTTTAGGGCAATAGTATTGTGTATTGGCTGCCCCACTGGGCTTTATTCAATTTGGTTTTATGCTGTTGGGCACAATTTTAATTGAGGTGCATATGGGCTGCTGGACAAATTTAAATGTTGGACCAATGGGCTTGGTGGATTTTTTTCTTAAATTTAATTTTGGGCTGAGTATATGGGCCATGGACAATGGGCTTGATTAATTATTTAGTTTGCTGCTCATTTTGTGCTTATTTGTTGCTCTTAGGCTCATTAAATGATCTACTTATTATGCTATTAATTCATGAAAATATATAATTGATTTAATTATTTTACTTGACAATTAATTATTATATATGTGGCATGTTCTATGTGATTTTTTAAATTACTGATTAAGTAGAAGAATGCTAGGATGTATATTTTTTATTAAATATTATATGCATGTTAAAAACCCTCAGTGTTAAATAATTAAGTGGGAGAGGGGATTGGTAATTAATTCCCGCGGCCTCCATTATTGGTTTGTAAGTGATATGAGTAAACTTGCGCGTTGACATTAGAGCCTTCCTCCCCATCGGATCACTGGTACAAACTTCTTTAAGATGACTGTAGAAAATTATCTGAGCGTGTGTGTACTTCTCTATCTGTAAGCCACATAAGCTTGCGCTATGGACTTGGGGTCAAATAATGGTATACACTTAGATACAAATAATAAGTATCATCCCCATCGGAGTCACTACTGTTATTTGCATGGCTAAAGAAAAACTGACTATTAATTATTTTGTCATAAAGTTAAGTTGACAAATGAAATTATTGGGTAAAATCTTCTCTTGTAAATGTTCGGGTTTGTATACGTCCACACTATCGTGGCATGCAAATTCACGGTGCTTGAGATGTTGGTGAATTATATTTTATATTATTTTGAGGGATTCAATATAAATTGATAAATTCGAAGTGTTTGATCTGTTTAATTATATATGATTCTCAGGATTTTCAAATGGCACTCAACTCACTTTCTGTTATTCTTAAAGAGCACAAACTTACTGGCACTATTTATGTTGACTGGAAGCGAAACATGGACATTGTTTTAACTGCTGAAGATCATATCTTTGTTCTCAATGAGGAATGTCCTCCGGCACCTACTGATGACTCTACCGAAGAGCAAAGAGTTACTTATAATAGGTGGGTCAAAGCTGATAGAATGGCTAAGTGCTACATTTTGGCTTCTATGTCAAATGTACTTCAGACTCATCATCAAGCTATGCAGACCACCTATGATATGATGCATAATCTTAGGAAACTCTTCGGGCATCAGAGTCGTCCTGCTAGGTCGAAGGGCATGTCTGTTCTAATGAACACCAAAATGGCTGAGGGCACTTCCGTGAGGGAGCATGTCCTTAGGATGATGGGCCAACTCAATGAGTTGGAATTCTTAGGGCTGAAATCGATGGGAAGTCCAGGTCGATATCATACTCCAAAGCTTTCCTAGGAGTTTTGAGCAGTTTCGCCTGAACTACGGTATGAACAAACATTTGTACACGTTGGCGGAACTTCTGACAAAACTTGTGGAAGCGGAAGAACTGTTTAGTAGAGCTCCTCAGGTTCATGTTGCTAAAAATGCTGCTCATCCTAGGTGGAAAGGCGGTAGGAATAAGAAGAAGCAAGGAAATTTAGTACCGGTGAACCAAATGAAAGCAAAGACTGGTGCTGTCAAGAAGCCTAAAGGCAAGTGCTTCAAATGCAAGCAGCGGGGACACTACAAGGCTGACTGCCCTCTTCTGAAGGGGAACATGAATGGTAAGTCTTATATAATGGTTGTTGAATCGTGTTTAGCGGCTGTATCTGCTGACACTTAGTGTGTAGATATGGAAGCCACTGACCTTGTCTGCAATTCTTTGCAGGGGTTCCACCAAACCCGACAGCTTAGTGGTAGAGATATTAACATACTCATGGGGAATGCTACAAGAGTAGCAGCTGTTGCAGTGGGAGACGTTTATTTATTTTTTAATAAGAATAAAACTCTTATTTTGAGGAATTGTCTTTATGTACCTCATTTTAGAAAGAATTTAATTTCGATTTCTAAATTATTTATGGATGGATATTCTGCTTCTTTTAATGACAAGGTTGTTATAAGGAAAGTTAGAATTATTATCTCTGATGGTGCATTGATAGATAATTTATATACTCTTAATCCAATTTCTCCCACGATGCAACAAATTGAAACGAATGATACATCTACTAGTAAGATAAAAGAACCTTCTAAAATGAACCAAACATATCTTTGGCATCTAAGACTAGGTCATATTTACTTGAGTAGGATTCAAAGGTTGATAGCTGATGGATCACTGAGTTCATTAGTAGTGGAAAATTATCCAACTTACGAATCCTGCTTGGAAGGAAAAATGAGCAACAGGCCTTTCAAGGCAAAGGGGTATAGAGCCAAAGATCTGTTGGAATTGCTTCATTCTGATTTATGTGGTCCTATGTCTGTCCAGGCAAGAGGGGGTTATGAATACTTCGTCACTTTCATTGATAATTATTCTAGATACGGATATATTTATTTAATACGCCGCAAGTCTGAGTGCTTCGATAAATTCAAAGAGTACAAGACTGATGTGGAAAAACAACTTGGAAAATATATCAAGACACTACGATCTGATAATGGTGGTAAATACCTCTTGGGAGAGTTTAGAAATTATTTATCAGAGAATGGGATTGAATCCCAATTGTCTGCACCGGGCACACCCTAGCAGAATGGTGTAGATGAAAGAAGGAATTGGACTCTTATGTAAATGGTAAGATCAACGATGAGTTATTTGGAATTACCAAATTCATTATGGGGATACGCCTTAGAAACAACGACTTACATTCTCAACTTAATACCTTCTAAATTGGTAGCCCACACACCCATAGAACTGTGGATCGAGCGCAAGCCTAGTCTAAAACATGTTCGGATTTGGAGTGCTCTGGCACATGTGTTAAAGGCAGATGTTGATAAGTTAGAATCGCGTACTGATGTCTGTCTATTTATAGGGTATCCTAGAGGAACGAAGGGTGGTTTATTTTATAGTCCCAAGGATCAAAAGGTGATCGTTAGCATGACCGCCAGATTTTTGGAAGAGGATTATGTAATGGATCACAAACCCATGAATAAAATTGTTCAAAAAGAAGTTAGAGGGGAAACACCAAATATAATACCAACTGTACAAGAGGATATACCACAGAACACTGCACCGTGTGTCACACCTGATACACAGTTGCCTGCGGAGCCTCGTCGTAGTGGGAGGGTTGTGAGATAGCCGGATAGATTCATGGGATTGGGAGAGTCTTCTGACATGGTCCCTGGTGAACATAAAATTGACCCATGGAATTACAATGAGGCACTACAAAATAAAGATGCTCAATTATGGCTAAACGCAATGAAATCTGAGATAGAATCCATGAATTCTAATCAAGTCTAGGAGCTTGTAGAACCACCCGATGGTGTAAAAGCTATTGGATGCAAGTTGATCTATAAAAGAAAAAGAGGATCTGACGGTAAGGTGGAAACCTTTAAAGCAAGGCTTGAGGCTAAAGGATATACTCAAAAAGAAGGAATCGATTATGATGAAACCTTCTCGCCTGTGGCCATGCTTAATTCAATCCGGATTCTTTTGTCTATTGCTGCTCATATGGATTATGAGGTATGGCAGATGGATGTCAAGACAGCTTTCCTGAATAGAAGTCTTGAGGAAAACATCTATATGAAGCAACCAGAGAGTTTCATTGAAAAGGACGAAGAACATCTTGTATGTAAGCTTGAAAGGTCCATTTATGGATTGAAACAAGCTTCAAGATCATGGAACATCCGTTTTGATGAAGTAATCCAGTCATATAGATTTATTCAATGTCCGGATGAATCATGTTGTACAAGAAGTGTGACGGAAATGTAGTGATATTTCTTGTACTCTACGTGGATGATATTCTGCTCATTGGAATCAACGTAAAGGTATTACCGGACGTAAGATTATGGCTGTCCAAGCAGTTTGAGATGAAGGACTTAGGAGAAGCCGGACACATTCTTGGGATTAAATTAATAAAGGATCGCAAGAAAAGAATGTTGTGCTTATCCTAAGCTTCATACATTGATACAATCCTGGCTCGTTTTAGCATGCAAGATTCCAAGAAAGGTTTTCTACCTTTCAGACATGGAATACCTCTATCTAAGGATATGTGTCCTAAAACACAACAGGAAATAGAGGTAATGAAGCTGGTCCCTTATGCTTCGGCAGTGGGAAGCCTCATGTATGCAATGCTATGTACGAGGCCAAATATCTGCTATGCCGTAGGCATGGTCAGTAGGTATCAAAGTAATCCAGGACAAGGGCATTGGACTGCAGTAAAGCATATTTTGAAGTACCTGTGAAGGACTAGGGATTATGTGTTGGTTTACCGGGCATATACTTTGTTACCTTTGGATTATGCTGATTCAGATTTCCAGTCAAATAGGGATGCTATTAAATCCACCTCAGGTTATGTGTATACTCTTGGAGGAGGAGCCATAATTTGGAGGAGTGTAAAGCAGAAATGCATTGCGGACTCCACCATGGAAGCTGAATATATAGCAGCCTCTGAGGAAGCTAAAGAAGCAGTATGGCTCAGGAACTTCTTAATGGACTTGGATGTGATTCTTGGTTTGCCCAAAGTAATCACAATTTATTGTGATAATAGTGGTGCAGTAGCAAACTCAAAGGAACCACGAGCCTATAAGGCGAGTAAACACATTGAGCTCAAGTACCACCTGATACAAGACATCACTAAAAGAGGGGAAGTCGTTGTCGCTAAGATTGCATCTGAGGATAACTTTCCTGATCCTTTTACTAAGAGCCTTCCAGTAAAAGCGTTTGATGGGCATGTAGAATGAATGGGGATTAGATGCGTGTCAACAGATATGACAGCGTAGTCTTTTAGTATAAGTGGGAGATTGTTAGATTTGTATACTAAAAGCCTTGCTTTTGTATTGAACAATGTTTTAACAATTTTATTTGAAATGAGAATCATATGATCAAACGTTTTGCATATTATAAATTGTTTATTTATATGTTTGTGCAAAAGTCCATTTACTTTATACTGTAGATAATATGTTGTGCGACAACACGTGGAAGATCATGTTATCAGTTTCCTTATAAAGTTTAAACAGATGCCCAAAACGAGATAGACGGGGACTATCTATAAGGATAGTTGTAGTGTGATTTGGTATTAGTTTATCTTGACTATAAAATCTCATTAGTGCACTTAGCGTGTATTGAGCATGACCGTTTGTGATCATTCGACTTGTACTGTCTATATAGAAGAACTTGATCTCAGTTATTATGGATGTTCGTGCTATTAATCCCTATACAATAAACTCGACATGTAAGGCAGTATATATTTCTTTGATTCATCAATGGATGAGATTTACATGTATTAAACCAACAAACTCAGTGAGTTGGAAAATAATATTTTCTTTATGGTGTGCTGTTGATTATAGAAAGAATCCATGTCCGACATAGGTTGATGATTTCTCCTTGAGGAGCTCATAAGGTTTATCATGTAAATCTTGCAAGTGGATTAATTCCAGCATGATAATAAGGTTGAGTGGTACTACTCTCGGATGAGATATTAATTAATGGAGTTGTCTGTAATTTAATTAATTAATGGACATTGCATATCTTAAACATGGGGAGATTTTCGGGCTCATAATAAGAAGGAGCTCAAAACATAATTTTGGGATTGGATGGTAGTGCACTAATAATATTTTAGTGGACTATATTATTATTGGTTTTAATTAAAAGCTTTGGGCTAAGGTTGGTTAATTAAATCCAATTGAGGCCCAATCCAATTTCTCCTCCTGGTCCTTGTTGTAGCCCAATATAAAATGTCATCTCAGCTTCTGGATACCCAATTCCTTCACCGTTTTAAAGTGTGAGAAAAGGAGAGAAGCAGATTGAGAAGTCCTGTAGATTGTTACCCACACAACAGCAGGATTGGACTAGGGTCATACAGCAGAAGACCAAGAGGTGGTTCTCTACTACAGATCTTCAACAATACACCCGGTGAAAGGTAAACTTTTATTCGCTTCCGCTAATTGTTTACTTGAATTCCTAACGGATCACGTTGAACCAAATGATCCAAAAGCCAACACTATCAGTATTAATTATTTTCGGTGCACTTAGTACTCTAACCCGATATGATCTCCATTTATAGGTATTATGAAGTTATACTCTTTATCCTACTTATTAACCCGAATAAGATTCAATTAACAAGTATCTATATAAGATAGTTCTAATAAGACTTCGGAATCCCTTCACTTAGAATTATAACATAGAATCTTGCTCAGCGGTGAACACACTCAATCAATAACCCAGAGATGTATTCAGACTCTACATAATAGTTAATGATGCACAAAACGACCATGAGTATGAATTAAAAAGGCTCAATCTTATATAGAATAAACCACAAGTAGTGTTGTACGGAGTTTACACATGAAAATTAAATTAACTCATAAAATTTTCATAACCCTAGAACTGCCGGAGCGGTTCTAGCCCTTGATTGATCTAGGAACAATCATGGCTAGTTGGTATGATCTTACTTGACTCGCTAGACGAACCTCTCCTCACGACTCCTTCGGATGATGGTAGGGTTTGGTGATGGATGGATGATGAATGATTTCTTTATCTCCTGCGAAAGCTCTTGTTTTATACTTGTAAACTCTCCTTACGGGCCTTGGATGGGCTTTTTGAGCAAACACACGTACTGAAGGTGTAAAATACGAATTTGGCACGTTTTCATACATCAGTTCGACCAAAGAGGTTGGTCGAACTCTCCCAGGCAGGTCGAACTCCAGGTCGAATCCGCCTGTAAATCGGTCTCTGATCCTGGATTCAACCAGAGTCCTGGTCGAATCAGATACTTCCTGGTCGAACATGTACTGCTTCTCTTCAAGCTTCGAGTTCGACCACGGTTCGACCAAGTGGCTTGGCTGAACTCGAATGTCGTGGTCGAACGACACTCTTCAGAGCTCAGTTCGAATCGCATGCCTGCTTGGTCGAATCGCATGCCTGCTTCTTCCTCTTTCCGAATCAGATCACTTCCAACTCGTTTTTCTTCTAAAATCAACTCAAATAGCTTTGTAGACACCTGATTCATGACTTTCCACCATGTATATCAATTCACATCGAATTACAACTATTTAATACACCATAAGTACACAAATCTGAGCTCGAAACTAGTGAATTTGCACACTCATCATGGATGCGGTAGTGGTGGCATCTCATGCTACTGCTGAATCACTATCTCAGGATGCTCCGGCTCATTTTCATGCATCTCAACATGCTCCTCGTGCTGAGGCTGCTGCTGCTGTTGTTCTTGATCAACTATCCTTTGTAACTCCTGATACATCCCAGCAGCATACACAGTCCTCCAATTTCATCTCCTCAGGCACTTTGTTGATATAGCCTCGTGCGCCAGAGTGTTCATCTACCTATTGTCATCATTCCGGATCAAAGCCAAAGCTCTCGCATCATATGGAAACATGAAAGAATAGGGGTTTGAACCCCTAGTGTAAAGCCAGTCTCCATCACGATAATAAGCAAATCCAGCTTTAACACATGCACTCATCACAAGATTCGGATCCTCCAAAATAGGTGTAATGCTAGTGAAGTCCATATGGTACGACTCAGCCACAGGATTAATCAATCCTCAAATATTCACTCTCTGAAAAGTGGAACTCCTAATTCTGTAGAGCTGTTGTATCAAATATGAACCCACATTAAACTGCACTCCATTCATCATAAACCAGAGAGCATACAACTCTCCCCTAGATACGCAACTTCGCTCAGATTGGGCAAATAGTGTGTTACCCAAAACTCTATCCATGTATCTTATAACGGGGTTTCGAATCAAAGCAACACGAGCATCATTCGTCTTAAAATCCATGTCCTCACCTGAAATAGCTCTCCAAAAGTCATTCGGTCTGAAGTACCCATTCTCATGCCTAGAGATCCCCCTCAGAGTTCCTAGCAGAATATTGAAATCTTTTGCTGTCCATGTTCGTTTCTCGCCTCCGAGCTGGAATGAGTACTCATATGGGAGAGAACTAGAACCCTTCTTTATCGTAATCGAGCATAACACCTCCGCAGTCACGTGGAAATATGTAGGCCTCTTTAGCTCCATGAAATGATGGATGCCCACTTGTTCGAACATCCGCATAATGTCATCAAGGATATTAATTGTAATCATGGTCCCATCATCTTGACACCTCGTGCGGGCGATCTTATCAGACATCGCACCCCATCGATCCTTTATCTCCTCTCAATTCTCCATTCGGATGTGAAAGTTCCTCGGCAGCCTCTCCTTAAGCCATAACTTCTTAGTCACCTCATCTTCACGAGGCTGCCTATCCTCTCTCTTCTTGGAGCGGATTTCCATTGCATTTCCTTTTCCTACAAGAGTATTACTTCAATACCAAACACATAAAAGAAAAGCAAACCATCTTTAATTCAAGTCTATTCATACACTAACTCTATTCAAGTCTTCAAGTTATTCATGTATAATCAACTCAAGTAAACATGCTCCCAACTCCATGTGTTCACAAAATTTAATGATGAACCAAACACATGCTAAATCCAATTTCACTTCAATTTAAACTCTCCGACAAGAATTTCATTAATCACTCCACTTCCATGAGCATGCAATTTATCTAACATCATAAATTCAACAATTAATCTAACATGCTTCGCTTCACCACTCAAATTCCATATAGAGCATCAAAGTCTATCAAAATCAATCACTAAAATCAGACCTATCACTTGTTCATATGAAAATTCAAACAAAAATCCAACTTACACCATGAATTCACATAAAAACGAGTTCAATCAACTTACCCACTTAAAATCAAGCAATAGAACTTCAATCCTAGGGTAATAAAGTCAAGATAACGTACCTTTCGATCCATCCATGGCTTAGTATGAACAATGAAGAAAAATCCCCAAAATAGATGAGAAACCCTAGATTTCAACTAAAATTCTTTAAATATGTGAGAAATAGAGTGTAGAAAAGGTGGAAAGTGGTTTAATCAGAGTAGAAAGAAGTAAAATCAAAGTTTAGAAGAGAGGGTTTTTGGTTCGGAGAGGATTCGAGTGAGGGTGGTGTGAAGAGTGTACGGAACAGAGGCGAAAATCACATATAAACACGACTTACCTGACCTGGTTCGACTCAAATCAGGTGGTCGAACCACACTTCTAGACAACTTTTGAATCTGGTTCGACTTAAACTGTTAGTTGAACGATAGCATCGAGGTCGAACCAGCCTGTAACAAACTTTTAGGTGGCTGGTTCAACTCGAACCCTTGGTCGAACCACAGCCTCTTGGTTGAACCAACTTGTAAAATTTTCTCTGATTGTTGGTTTGACTCAAACCCATCTAGTTCGACCTCCTCCCTTGGTCGAACCATGCTCCTGTTCCTTCAAACTCGATTCTTCTTCGTCCCTTGCAAACTTCAAGCTCAAAAAATGATCGTTAGGTACCAAAATAGAGCAAAACAAAAGCTAGAGAACCATCATTGAGACTCTATAAATCATGTATATATACTCCGTATACGATACAATAAATAAAACACCACTGAACATTAGGTAAATTGAAAAATAATTAACATATCAACACCGATTAAAGTATTAATATACCGCAAAAAATTAACTTCCCTAACAAACGTTACGAAGAAAAG
The DNA here is from genome assembly GCA_023678885.1 of Pogostemon cablin. NCBI lineage: Eukaryota > Viridiplantae > Streptophyta > Magnoliopsida > Lamiales > Lamiaceae > Pogostemon > Pogostemon cablin. The sequence goes on along the minus strand of CM042978.1, from coordinate 9,450,179 downwards.
ATTATACTTTTGGTGCTATGATGAGGTAAGTACATCACCCCCAAACTTAGTAGAAACTATAGTCGAAACTGAGTTTACAAAGAAATGTAATTTTAGATAAGTAAGCACGTCAAATATAAAAATTTCTTACTAACACTAATGAAATAAAGCAATAAAACAGGAGGGAAAGCCTCCAATAGGCGCTCTTGTTTAATGTTGGAGAGTCACGACGATACCAAATAAATGCAAGGTATCCTCAAAGACAACGCAAGCATCATCCGGCCACTTATAGTGCTTCAATCGCTGTCCATTTGCCGCTATGATGCCTCCGTCCTTGTCCATGATCTCAAAACTCCCCCTCCGCAGGCTCTATGGATAATGAACGGTCCCGTCCACTTTGATTTCAATTTTTCTGCAAAGAGCTTCAAATGAGAGTTAAAGAGTAATACCTCATCACCTTTCTTGAATTCCTTATAAGTGATATTTGAATCATGCCATTTCTTTATTCTTTCCTTGTAGATCATCGAATTCTTGTAAACTTGATTTCTGAACTCGTCTAGTTGATTGATTTGAGTCAACCTCAACTTCTTTTAATCCTTAAGACACAAGTTAAAACTTCTCAATGCCCAAAAAGCCTTATGTTGAATCTCTAGGGTAAGTGGCACGACTTCTCATAGATAATTTGATAAGGTTACATGTCAAGCACAGTCTTGTAAGTAGTTCGGAACCCCCACAACACATCATCGAGCTTAGATGAGTGTGTTAATTAACGCATCTTGTGCCTGGATTTGTGCTATTATGGAGTGTTTGAAGGTTGAAATCAGTTGTCAACCGATATATATTGTGAAAAGGCATGAATCAGGTGTTGTTGAAGCTATTTGAGTGGTTTTTAGAAGGAAATTGGAGTGGAAGTGTTGAAAAACTAAAGAAAGAAAGTCAAAGCCATCCAATTGGGCAAAGCAGGAGTACGATTCGACCTGAAGGAGGTCAATTTGACCAGTACAGAAGGTGGATTCGACCTCGATAGGGGAATTCGACATGAGCATCAGGTCGAATCGAGGTCAAATCGATTGGCAAAGATGCCGATTCGACCTCGTCACTTTGATTCGACCAGGGCAGTTGGTCGAATTGAGCACCTGGGACTTATAGTGTGTTGATTCGACCTGCGATTCGACTTGAAGGAGTCAATTCGACCTATTGCTGAGGTTGAATTGAGGCTCGGGAACTTACCATATCCGTATTTTTACACCATTAATGCGTGTGATCATTTAAAAAGCCCATTCAAAGCCCAAGAGACATGATTACAAGTACAAAAGAAGACTTTTGCAACATTAGAAGGAGACGACTTGATCAAGAAGACGTGGAGACGTAGAGTTGAGAGGAGATCGATTATCCATCCTCCGGAGGGGTTGTGACAGAGGTTCCGCTGGAGATTCAAGTAAGATTGGTCCAACTAACTATGATTGTTCTTAGATCAATCATGGGCTAGAGCTGCTTCGGTAGTTCTAGGGTTATGAAGGTTTCATGAGTTAATTATTCTTTCGTGTGTAAACTCCGTACAACACTACTTGTGGTTTATTTTATATAACATTGCACATTTTTAATCCATACTCACGGTCTTTTTGTGCATCAATAATTGTTGTGTAGAGTCTGAATACATAACTCGGTTATTGGTTGAGTGCGTTCACTGTTGAGCTGGGTTTTATGTTATAATTTTAAGTGAAGGGATTTCGAAATCTTATTAAAACTATGTTATATGAATACTTGTTAATTGAATTATATTCGGGTTAATAAGTAGGATAAAGAGTATAACTTTATAGTACCTATAAAGGGAGATCAAATTAGGTTAGAGTACTAAGTGCACGGAAAATAATTGATTATGATAGTACCTAGAAAGGGGGGTAAAGTATACATCTTGCTCCGAGGATATTCACATGTGTCATACGCATATGTACTTATGTCTATTTAGTGAATTTGCATGGTCAAGTGATGCGTCCATAAACCACAAGGCAGAGTCAGACACCGTCACATGAAAGATGAATTAATAAGTGGAACTGGATTACCTGACGGACTACCTACTATCTTACTTGATCATAACTCACTTATCTCTTATTCTTGTTATTTTTACTTGCTATTTCAATCATTATTTATTACCTAATCTCAATATCACAACCGTTATATTTATCAACATAGTCATAATTTACTAGAACATAATTAAATTGATAATTATTCATCCCTTAGGTTCGATATATAACTTGGTCACCTTCGAAATTAAGACTGATATCCTTCATACTTGAGGATTAATTGTGTGTTGAGAAAATGTCTATCAAGTTTCTGGCGCCGTTGCCGGGGACGACATAAAATATCTTTTTGTTATTTCTAGTTTTATTAGGACTATTTTAATTCTTGTTTTACTATCTAATGCTTATTCTTTTCAGGTGTGTGCTCACAAGATCAAAGTAAGGTGAATTAGTACCATATAATCCGAAGATCGGAGCATCATCGAGGAAGAAAAAGAAGAAGAAGGGTAAGAATAGGAACATAGATCCAACTGAAGCTCTTAACCTTGGAGTTGAAGTTGAAGTGCTAAATTTGTAAACGATTGAAGCTACAATAGAAGTTAATTTGGAAGTAGAGACTGTTAACATGGCAGCGAATCCGAACAATCTGGCTATCCGTGAAGTTTTCAAGAATAACGGGGCTGGATACTCTGGGCTTCTAGGAGCAAGGGGGCTAATGCGGACTTCGATCTTCATCCCACTCTTATTAGCATGATAGAAAGGAACTCCTTTTCAGGAGGGACTTTCGAGGATCGGCAGCAGCATCTAAAAAAGTTCTTGGGCTATGCAAGTACTAAAAAAATGCAGAAGAACATGAAGATGCTAGGAAGATCCTCTTGTTTAAATTCTCGCTTACTGAAAAGGCGAGAGATTGGTACGATACTATTAACGCAGCTGAATGCACTACTTGGGAGCAATTGAAGTTAAAGTTCTTGGAAAGATACATGCCACCTTCGAAGGTGTTCAAGATGAAACAAGACATTAACTAATTCGCTATCGGTGGTGGAGAGAAGTTTCATTAAGCTTGGGACAGATTCAAGGACATGCTTCGTATGTGTCCATAACATGGGCTATCTAAAGCTTAATATATCATCATATTCTATAATGGATTGGACTGTGATTCATGTGTGTTATTGGATGCTTCTTCTAATGGAGCATTGCTTACTAAGTCATCCGTAGAGGCCGGGAAATTATTTGAAGATATTTCGATGAACTAAAGAGATTGACTAACTGATAGAGTGAGAGGCACTTATGTCCTTGGAAAAGTGGCTAAGGTTTAACATGCTTTGGTGCAAACAAGTAGAGAAGATGAGATCGTCTCTAGCTTGTCGAATATCAACAAGCTACTTGAGTCCCAACAAAAGCAAATCAGTGATATATCTCAGCGCGTACCAATCATGCAGCATGAAGTAATGAATGATGGAACAATCCAAGAGGATATGGAAGAAGCTAACTATGCTATGGGCCAAAGTATTCATGGAACGAAGTATCAAAATCAAGGCAACCGAAATTATCAAGGGAACTACAACAATCGTGGTCCTCCGGGTAATTATCAACAGTCTAGGAGGCCGGAGTTTTCATGGAGTAATCCTAACAATGCAATTCAAGCTCCGACGGGTGTTGATCCAGGTGCAAAAATGGAAGAAAGAAAGCCAGGTTTCGAGGATACTGTAAATAGGTACATGGCTAGGAATGATGCTAGAGTGGATCATCTTGAGGCCAAGTTAGAGAAAAAAATTGATGCAAACCATAAGGATTTGACTACACAAGTGAAGGACCTTACATTGTTGAAAGGGGAGATGGCAGAAAGTGTTAACAAGCTAACTCAAACTATTGAGAAAGGGAAGCTCCCGTCGCAGAGTATTGAGAATCTAAAGTCCTACAATGCCATCACATTGAGGTTTGGAACACAATACGAGGGACTGATGAGGCCAAAATCAAAATTGGACATGTCGAGGGCTCAATTCGACCCTAATTCGACCAACATCACAGGTTGAATTTAATAGGAGAGTTTAAATTGGACGCTGGACGTGATTTGGAAGCATCAGAGCCTCGATTCGACCAAAATCAATTCAATTCGACCTGGGGGCCAGGTCAAATAGAGGTCGAATTCACCTTTCTGGAGCACTCTATTTTATCAGAAACCTAATTCGACCAGCAGTAGTTCAATTCGACTAGACCTTTAGTTCGAATTAAGGTCAAATCGGAGGGCAGAAATCTTACAGTGAGCTGATTTGACCAGGGGGACTTCAATTCGACCAGACCTCTAGGTTGAATCCTGGTCGAATCGGAGATACTGGGTGAGAATCGTGTTCCAGGTGCGCAATTCGACCACTATGTGCCCAATTCGACTAGAGTACCTGGTCGAATTGAGGTCGAATCATCCCATACTGCATCTGTTTCTTCACCGAACACTCCTCGTGATGTGAACATTACTCCATTAGTTCTGAATGAGTAAAATACTGAGATCATAGCAGAGAAGAAGTGGGAAAGAGCCAAGAGGTTGAGAGCCGAAGAGGATAATGCGGAGAAGGTCGAGCGTGATGAATGGAGTATCCCCAAAACAAAGATACCTCTGCTGTTTCCTTATAAGTTGGTTAAGAAGGGATTGGAAGAGTAGTTCAAGAAGTTTTCTGATATCATAAATAAGATAAGCTTGAGTATTCCTTTCTCTGAGGTAATATTGGAGATGTCGTACTATGACCCGATTCCTTGGGATATATTGTTGAAAAAGAGAAGCTTGAACGGAGTTGAGATGGTGAACTTGTCTGAAAATTGCAGCTCGATTATCCAAAGGAAGCTGCCACAGAAGATGAAGGATCCTGGAAGCTTCACTATCTTGTGTGAGATTGGAAAAGGGCTGACACGACGAGCCTTGTGCGATCTTGGGGCAATCATCAATTTGATACCACAGGTCGATGATGTTTTCGAAAGGTATTATTGAAGACGTTCTTATCAAAGTGGAGAAACTAGTCTTTCCTGTGGATTTTCTTGTACTTGTGATGGAAGATGACAAGGATAACATCCCTCTTATCTTGGGGAGACCTTTCCTTGCTACTGCTGGGGCCATGATTTATGTTAAAAAGGGGAGCTCAGGTTGCGTATGGATAAAGAAAAGGTCCTATTCAACCTTGACAAAGCAATGTAGCTGCCTATGGAGTCACAATGTCATAGTATTGATGTGGTGGAGGAGATTGTGAAGGAAGATATGTCTTTGATCCTGTCTAAGGACCCTCTTGAGACATGTTTGATGGAGTCTCTTACTTATCCCACTACAGAGCTTGATGATCTCTCCAATGAGGTATGTATTGAATATCTTGAAACTTACTTGCTTTGGGTGATGACAGGTATGAATTGAAAAGATCTAAGGTGGAAGAAGTGAAGTGGACTAGAAAGTACTTGCTGTTGGATAGAGAGAGCACTCTAATGGAAGAAAAGAAAGAGGAGTTGAAACTATTACCAGAACACTTGAAGTATGCCTTTCTTGGTGATAATGAAAAATATCCAGTAATAGTATCTTCTTCCTTTGATGATGATCAACTTGAGAAGTTGTTAGATGTTATTAGGAAGTACAAGTCTGCGATTGGGTGATCTCTTGATGATTTAAGAGGAATTAATCCTTCATATTGAATGCATCGAATAATGTTGTTAGATGAGGCCAAGAGTAGTATCCAAAATCAGCAGAGGGTGAATCCCACGATTCAAGAGGTGATTAGGAAGCAAATCCTAGCATGGTTGGATGCTGGAATTATTTATCCGATTAGTGATAGTCCCCATGTGAGTCCGTTGCATATTGTAGCTAAGAAGGGGGGCATGACTATTATGAAAGCAGAGAATGGAGAGAAAATAGCCACTAGGATTTCAACGGGATGGCTGTGTGTACTGATTACAGGAAACTGAATGAAAATACATGCAAAGATCAATTGGCCCTTCCTTTCATGGATCAAATGCTTGATCGTCCCACAGGGTATGAGTTCTATTGTTTCTTAGATGGGTAATAGGGTTATAATCAAATCATGATTGCTCCCGAGGATGAGGAAAAGACGACTTTTACTTGCCCATACGGGACCTTTGCTTTTAGAAAGATGCCATTTGGATTGTGTAATGCGCCTGCTACTTTTTAGCGCTACATGATGACAATTTTTGATGGGTTGATAGAGAAGATCATGGAGGTATTTATGGATGATTTTTCTGTATTTTGTTGCTCCTTTGATATTTGTTTATCTAACCTAGCTACTGTGTTGAAGAGATGTCAAGAAACTAATCTTGTCTTGAATTGGGAGAAGTGCCACTTCATGGTGAGAGATGAGATTGTTCTTGGGCATCATGTTTCTGCCAAGGGATTGCAGATGGATAGAGCTAAAGTGGTGGCAATTGAGAAGCTTCCACCACCGACCAATGAAAGAGGAGTGCGGTCCTTCCTTGGACACACTGGTTTTTATCGAAGATTTATCAAAGACTTCACAAAATACTCCAAGCCCTTGTCTCATTTACTTGAAAAGGATGTTCTTTTTGTGTTTGATGATGAATGTCTAACAGCTTTTCAGGTTTTGAAAAAGGCACTTACTACTGCTCCTATCTTGATCGCACTGAATTGGATTAAGCCGTTTGTATTTATGTGTGATGCAAGTGATGTAGCACCTGGAGTGGTGCTTGGGCAGCTGAGGGAGAAGAAGTTCTACTCCATCTATTGTGCGAGTAAGAATTTTGATGCATCACAAAAGAACTACACTGTGACTGAATAGGAGTTTTTAGCTGTGGTGTATGCATTCAACAAGTTTCGATAGTATTTAGTTGGCATGAAGACTGTAGTGTACACGAATCACTCTGCAATTCATTACTTGATGGAGAAGAAGGAAACAAAGCCAAGAATCATAAGATGGAATCTTCTACTTTAAGAGTTTGACATGGAGATCCGAGATAAAAAAAGGTACAGAGAACGTAATGGCTGATCACTTATCAAGGTTGGAGACAAGGGAGCATTGTGATGATTATTTTGAGTATATTGAGGAGATGTTCCCAGATGAGAAGATTATGGCTGTGTTCGTTGAAGGAGCTGAACGAGCATGTGTGGTTGCTGCACAAGGAATGGATCCATGGTATATGGATTATGTCAATTACATTGCCATGGGTAAAATTCCGAGAGATATCAACCTATATCAACTTGTTAAATTCAAGAGAGATGTTGAGACTTTAATATGGTACGATCTGTTTGTTTAAAAAATATGCATGGATTCTATCATCTGTAGGTGTGTGCCTGAGATGGAGATGGAGAGTGTTCTCGAGTTTTGCCAAGCACAACCTAATGGGGGCACTTCGGAGCTCAAAAGACAGCAGCCAAGGTACTTCAATCCGCTCTCTATTAGCATACTTTGTTTAAAGATTGTGAAACCTATGTGGCATCATGCGATAGATGTTAACAAATGGGGAATATAAGTAGGAGAGATGAGATGCTGCTTTAGCCGAGCATTGTTGTAGAGATCTTTGATGTGTGGTGGATTGATTTTATGGGGCCTTTTCCCCCGTCTAATGGATTTCTCTACATTCTTTTAGCTGTGGATTATGTTTCTAAGTGGGTGGAAGCCATTCCTACTCACTTGAATGATTCGAGGATTGTTATATCTTTCTTGAAGAAGTATATCTTTGCCCACTATGGAGTTCCTAGAGCACTAGTGAGTGATGGAGGTTCTCACTTCGTTAATAAACTTCTGGAAAAGGTGCTTAAGGATTATGTTATCAAGCATAGGGTTACTACACCCTATCATCCTCAAGCGAATGGGCAAGCAGAGGTATCTAACCGTCAAGTGAAGCAAATCTTGGGGAAAGTGGTAGGAACCAATAGGAAGGATTGGGCTATGAAGCTCGATGATGTTTTGTGGGGATTCAGTACCGCTTATAAGACGGTGTTGGATATGTCACCGTACCAAATTATCTATGGGAGCCGTGCCACCTAACCGTGGAGATCCAACACAAAGCTTTTTGGACTTTAAGAAGCTTGAACTTGTCTCTTAAGGATGTGAGAGAATTGAGGATGACTCACATTAATCAAGTTGATGAGTTTAGAAATCGTGCTAACAAGAATTCTGAGATTACAAGGAGAGGATGAAGAAGTGGCATGATTCTAAGATCTCATACAAAGAGTTCAAGCAAGGTGATGAGGTATTACTTTTTAACTCTCGTTTGAAGCTTTTCGCAGGGAAACTAAAGTCGAAATAGACGGGGCCGTTCATGATTCATTGAGCCTGTGGAGGGGGGAGTTTTGAGCTTATTGACAAAGATGGAGACATTATCGCGGCGAATGGGCATCAATTGAAGCATTATAAGTCTCTGGATGATGCTTGCATCATCTTTGAAGATACCTTGTCCTAGATTAGTACCGTCATAACTCTCTGACGTTAAATAAGAGCACCTATTGGGGGCTTTCCCTTCTGTTTTATTACTTTATTTCATTCGTGTGAGTAAGAAACTTTTATATTTGAAGTGCTTACTTATCGGCAATTACGTCTCTTTGCAAACTTAATTTTGACTATAATTTCTATTAAGTTTGGGGAGTGTGATGTACTTACCTCAATAAGCACCGATAGTATAATGTTTTCTTTGTAACATTTGTTAGGGGAGTTGATTTTTTGTGGCATATTTAAACATTAATTGGTTTTTATGTGTTGATTTTTTTATAATTTGTCTAATTTTTTGTGGTGTTTTGTTTCGTGTTTTGTGTTGTTTGCGGAGTTACTCATGAATGTTATGTTTTAGGATTGATTCTTGATGAAGTTATACTCTATTTTGGTACCTAATGCTCGTGTGTTGAACTTGAAGTGTGTAGGGGATGAAGAAAACTCAATTTTGGAGTATCAGGGTGCCAATTCGACCTGAGGCATGGCAATTTGACCATATGCCCAGGTCGAATCAAGGTCGAATCGAAGTGCGAAATCTTCCAGTGAGCCGATTCGACCATGACTGTTTCAATTCGACCAGTAGCACAGGTTGAATTGAGGTCGAATCGAGGACCTGAATCTTACATTGTGTGGATTTGCCTTGAGGCTTTCCAATTCGACCAGGGGAACAAGTCCAATCAAGGTCGAATCGAAGGTGAAAGTTGTCCAGAAGGTCGATTCGACCACGATGGATTCAATTCGACCTCGTCAACAAGTCAAATCGAGGTCGAATTGGGCCAGGTAAGTGAGTTTTAATTTTGATTTTTGAATCATTCAACCACTTTTTGCACACCATCTCCACTCAAATTCATCCCTAATCGAAGAACCTTGAATCTAATCTTCAATCCCATTCGTTTTTGTATCGATTACACTGCATTCCATCCCTTATTACTTCTATTCGTCATGGTTTTAGGCGAATTTAGTCGCAATTTAGGGTTTATCAGAGCAAATTTGAAGAAGTTCAGTCACCTGTTCGATTTTAGCCATGGGAAGAACAAAATGTATGCTTTCTCAACTCTATTACCCTAGGATTGATGATCTATGCATTGATTTTGGTATGGGTAAATTGATTAAACTTTGTTTTATTGAGAATTCATGGTGATAGTTGAATATTGTGAACAAATTCATATGAATACTTGTTTAGTTTGGTTTGATTGCTTAATTGATGTTAGAACCGTGAGTTTTATGTGAATTGTTGGGTGATTAGAGGGTGTAATTGATGAGCATGTTGATATGGGCTAGAATTGTTGAAGTTGAAGTAGTTCATGGTGATTGTTCATGTTGAATTGAGTGAATTGCTTGATGTATGCTTGTTGTTGGTTATGATTGCTGATTAATATGTTTGATTGGTGTTGGAATCATGTTGAATAAGTAAGAGGATTGAGTTTTGTTTGAATGAATTTGGCTTGGTTATGCATTGAAATTTGAAGTCTTGAGTAGAGTTGGATGTTATGCTAGTCAATTATTTGGTTTGTCTTCCTTGTTGGTTGTTATTGAAGTATTGTTTTCAGGACAAGGAAAAGACAAGGGAAAGGAGATGGAAGTTCGATCAAATAAGAGGCAAGATAAGCCTACTTGTGTGGATAATGTGACGAAAAAGTTGAGGCTTAAGAAGAGGCTGCCTACGAACTTCAAGATTCAAATGAACGAGTGGGATGAGATTAAAGAAAATGGGCTGAAGTTTCAGAAAAGATAGCAAGGACAAGGTACCAAGATGAGGATGCTATTATCACAATGAGGATCCAGGATGATATATTATGGATGTTTGATCAAGTAGAGATCCGGCATTTCATGGAGCTAAAGAAGCTGATATATTTCCATGTGACTGCTGAGGTACTATGCTCAATCACAATCGAGAAGGTCCTATGGGGTTTCCTTACGAGTGCACCTTTTAGCTCGGAAGAGTGATAAGGACGTGATCTGCGGAGGAGTTCAATGTGCTATTTCAGACTCCTACAGAGATTGCTCGAGTGGAGAATGGATTTTTCAATGCCAACAGGTTTTGGCGAGAGATTTCTGGGGAGGATGTCGATTATAAGACGCCGGACGCTCGTGCCTCGATGATCAAGAATCTGGTGCTTCGATACATGGATAGAGTATTGAGCAACACGTTGTTTACCCGCTCTGAGGGAAGTTGCATGTCGAGAGGAGAGCTCTATGCTCTATGGTGCATGTTGAATGGGGTGAAGTTCAATGTAGGTTCATATTTCATCTATCAGCTGAATCGGTTTAGGACCTACGGGTTTCAAAAGGTGAATATCGGAGGGTTGCTCACGATCGTGGCTGAGTATTATCACATGGATTTCACCGGCATCATACCTGTTTTTGGAGTGCCTGATTTGGTGATGTTCTCTTGTGTGATGGGAGGATTTGCACATTTCCGAGATGGGAATTGGTTTTTTATGAGGGGACCTAAGCCCTTCGATTTCATGTTCCCTTTCGATGTGAGTGACATGACTAATGTTCGTGAGGAGAGGAACAGGTTGATGAGCTCATACCACCTTGTCCGTTACTGTTCGGACGAGAGGAGATTGGAGGGCAGTGACCAGGATGTGTGCAGCCAGTATGATTGAGGAGCTGCAGCGGATTGTTGATCAAGAAGAGTTTCGGCCACCACCGCCACAACAGTAGCCGCCACCACCACCGCAACTACATGGAGACGAGGAGGAGCACCATGAGATGGATATCCCGGAGCAGCACGAGAGGGTTCCTCATCCCATTCTGGCGGTGCCATAGCAGCAGGTGTGGGTAGGTCCGAATGATTATACACGAGAGAAGTTCAGCCTGTTGAACGAGCATTTGGCCACAATCAGCGCGAACCTGCGGGAGTTGAACAGGCAGCTTGAGCTGGTGAATGCCAACTACGCCACGCTTAATGATCAGTACAGGGCCATGAATGAGCGGGTTGGTAGAGTGAGTGATCGTGTTGACTTGTTGGATAGACACATCTGCAATCTGCACCGGATTGTGGAGCGGAGGTATGATGAGATTAGTGAGGATGATGATGATGAGGATGAGGATGAGGATGATGATGCTCCGGAGGAGTTGAGCTGCATGTTTTTGTGTTCTCTGATTCATCTCATCTCCATTCTTCTTTTTATCTTTACAGGATGGGTGTGTCTTGCATGAGTGGCATGTATTATATTGTCATATTTGATCGTCTTGGATGTGGATTGTGAGGATAGATTGAGATTCATGAGTTGAGATTTGTAGAGATGCTTGTATGATTGATTTGATATATGGGTTCATGGATTTTGTGCATTCATATGTTCATGTGTTAATTTTCGTTGATGAGAGCATGTATAATTTGATAAGTATGTAGAGTTCTTGTGAAAATTGATCTTGATTATGTGCTATGAGGAGTATGCAGGATTGTATTTACCCATGTGAGGATATGAGCCTTTTAATCATGCTTGATCATGATAGTTTATTCTTTAGAGAATCATTCATATGAACGTATTCTAGAACTTGGCTTGAAGTCTTATGTGAGACTTATAATTGGTGAATTACTATGACATGATCTTAGGCCATTCTTGACTACTTGAGTTACTTAGCCAAAAATTTACCTACCTATTGGTTATGTATACCTTTGGTAGCCCCGTTTGAGCCTTAAAAGCTTTTTCTTTGGCAAGCCGAATAAAAGAGCCTTATTTAACCTTTACTTGAGCTTTTTTAAATACCCTATTAGTAGAGAGTTGAGGTGAATAAGTGTTGCAAGAGGAAGGAAGATGGTAGAGTGTGGTTGAGTAAAGTAAGAGAAGTGTATGGTTAAATCTTATTTAGGTGTAGTGCCTGAAACTGGTACCCCAATTGCTGTTTAAAATGGGTAGTGCCTACAACCGGTACCCGAGTTACCAAAAGAAGAATGATGTTGATGCAAGGAAGAGAAGGGAAGTTCAAAAATTGCAAGTGAAAAAGAAAAAATTGGAGGAGAATATGTAGCCGAATGAAGAAAGCAAGAACCTCCAAGGTAACTCTCTACTACTGTTTGAGTCACTTTATCTAAATTTTCCTACCCTTTCCAAAGAGCCAACATTACAACTCAAAAATAAGTCCTTTGTGATCCTAGTAATGAGTTGATTGTGAGTTGATTTTTGAGACCCTTGCCAAACTTTTGGTTATGCATGAGTATGGATTGAGTATGAGCTTATATATTAACCTTCTGAGTACAACTAGCACTTGAGTGAGAGAGAAAACACTCATCTTGTGAGCTTGATGACTTAGTACTCCAAATGGTAATATGATTGAGTAATGTTTTGCATGAATGATATATATGATGTAGGAAATACTTGTCTTTAATTGATGAAATTGCATGTGTAATATGTGTTGTACTTAGTGATTTCGTGAATTATACACGACTTCTTGTTTTGATTGCATTGCCTTGGGACGAGCAACATGTAAGTTTGGGGGTTTTATGAGTGTGTTAATTCACGAATCTTGCACCTGGATTTGTGCTATTATGGAGTGTTTGAAGGTTGAAATCGGTTGTAAACCGATATATATTGTGAAAAGGCATGATCAGGTGTTGTTGGAGCTATTTGAGTGGTTTTTCGAAGAAAATCGGAGTGGAAGTGTTGAAAATTGAAGAAAGGAAGTCGAAGCCATCCGATTGGGCGAAGCAGGAGTGCGATTCGACCTGAATGAGGTCAATTTGACCATCCCTTCAGGTCGAATTGGCAACACAACATGTACAGAAGGTGGATTCGACCACGACATGGGAATTCGACCTGAGCATCAGGTCGAATCGAGGTCGAATCGATTGGCGGAGATGCCGATTCGACCTCGTCACTTTGATTTGACCAGGGCAGTTGGTCGAATCGAGCATCTGGGACTTACAGTGTGTTGATTTGACCTGCGATTCTACTTGGAGGAGTTAATTTGATCTGTTGCTATGGTCGAATTGAGGCTCGGGAACTTACCATATTCGTGTTTTTACACCGTCAATGCGTGTGATCACTTAAAAATCCCATTCAAAGCCCAGGAGACGTGATTACAAGTATAAAAGAAGGCTTTTGGAGCATCAGAAGGAGACGACTTGATCAAGAAGACGTGGAGACGTAGCGTTGGGAGAAGAACAATCATCCATCCTCCGGAGGGGCTGTGACAGAGGTTCCGCTGGAGATTCAAGTAAGATTAGTCCAACTAACCATGATTGTTCTTAGATCAATCATGGGCTAGAGCCGCTTCAGTAGTTCTAGGTTATGAAGGTTTCATGAGTTAATTAGTCTTTCGTGTGTAAACTCCGTACAACACTACTTGTGATTTATTTTATATAAGATTGCACATTTTTAATCCATACTCATGGTCGTTTTGTGCATCAATAATTGTTGTGTAGAGTCTGAATACCTAACTCGATTATTGGTTGAGTGCGTTCATTGCTGAGCAGGATTTTATGTTATAATTCTAAGTGAAGGGATTACGAAGTCTTATTAGAACTATCTTATATGAAGACTTGTTGATTGAATCATACTTGGGTTAATAAGCAGGATAAAGAGTATAACTTTATAGTACTATAAAGAGAGATCAAATCGGGTTAGAGTACTAAGTGCACGGGAAATAATCGATTATGATAGTACCTAGAAAGAGGGTAAAGTATACATCTTGCTCCGAGGATATTCACATGTGTCATACACATATTTACTTGTGTCTATAGAGTGAATTTACATGGTCTAGTGATGCGTCCATAAACCACAAGGCAGAGTCGGATACCGTCACATGAAAGATGAATTAATAAGTGGAACTGGATTACCTGACGAAATACCTACTATCTTACTTGATCACAACTCACTTATCTCTTATTCTTGTTATTTTTATTTGCTATTTCAATCATTATTTGTTACTTAATCTCAATATCACAACCGTTATATTTACCAACATAGTCATAATTTACTAGAACATAATTAAATTGATATTTATCTGTTCTTTGGGTTTTATATATAACTTGGTCACCTTCGAAACTACGATTGATATCCTTCATACTTAAGGATTAATTATGTATTGAGAAAATGCCTATCAAGCTTTACAGCCCAATCCTTCCTATTAGTTCCGACTACCTTCTCCAAAATTTATTTCACTTATCGGTTGGAGACTTCGGCTTGCCTATTAGCTTGAGCATGATAGGGTGTAGTAACCCTATGCTTAACACCATATTTCTTGAAAACTCTTTCAAGAAGCTTGTTGATGAAGTGGGAACCTCCATCAATTACAAGTTCTCTAGAAACTCAATAGCGTGCAAAGATAAGTTTCTTCCAGAAAGACAACACGGTCTTTGAATTATTCATGTGAGTAGGAATGACTTCCAACCACTTAGAAACATAATCCACTGATAGAAGGATGTAGAGAAATCCATTAGATGGGGGAAATGGCCCCATAAAATCGATTCCCCATACATCGAAGATTTCAACAACAATGCTCGACTGAAGTGGCATCTCATCTCTTCTACTTATGTTACTCATCCTTTGAAATCTATCACATATCGCCACATAAGATTCATTGTCTTTAAACAAAGTAGGCCAATATAAAGCAGATTGAAGTACCTTAGCTGCTGTCTTTTGGGCTCCGAAGTGCCCCTGGTTAGGTTGTGCATGGTAAAAATCAAGGACACACCATCTCCATCTCGGGCACATACCTACGGATGATAGAATCCATACAAATCTTGTAGACGAACGAATCATACCATATAAAAGTCTCAACATCTCTTTTAAACTTCGCAAGTTGATACCTGTTGAGATCACTCGGAATTTCTCCTACGGCAATGTAATTGACATAATCCGTATACCATGGATCCATTCCTTGAGCAAAGACCACACAAGCTCTCTTCGCTCCTTCAGCAAATACCGCCATAATCTTCTCACAGGGAACATCTCCTCTATGTAATCAAAAGAATCATCACAATGTTCCCTTGTCTCCAACATTGAAAGGTGATCTGCCAACACATTCTTCGTACCTTTCTTATCCCGAATCTCCATATCAAACTCCTGCAAAAGAAGGACCAATCTAATTATTCTTGGCTTTGCTTCCTTTTTCTCCATCAAGTACCGGATCACAGAATGATCCGTGTACACAATAGACTTTATGCCAACCAAATACTGTCGAAAATTATTGAATGCATACACAACAACTAGAAACTCCTTTTCACTGACAGTGTAGTTCTTTTGTGCTGCATCAAAAGTCTTACTCACATAGTAGATGTCGCAACGTTAATTTTCTCTCATCTGCCCAAGCACCACTCCAAGTGCTAAATGACTTGCATCACACATAAGTACAAATGACTGAGTCCAATCCATTGTGATCAAGATAAGTGCAGTAATAAGTGCCTCCTTAAAAACTTGAAAAGCTGTTAGACATTTTTTCATCAAAAACAAAAGGAACATCCTTTTCAAGTAGGTTAGACAACGGCTTGGAGTATTTTGAGAAGTCTTTGCTCTATCCACCTGCAATCCCTTAGCCAAAATATGGTGCTCTAGAACAATCCCATCTCTCACTATAAAGTGGCACTTCTCCCAATTCAAGACAAGATTAGTTTCTTGGAATCTCTTCAAAACAGTAGATAGGTTAGGTAAACAGATATCAAAGGAGGAGCCGAACACAGAAAAATCATCCATAAACACCTCCATGATCTTTTCTATCAACCCATCAAATATGGCCATCATGCAGAGCTAAAATGTAGCAGGTGTATTACATAGTCCAAAAGGCAACTTTCTAAAGGCAAAAGTTCCATAAGGGCAAGTAAAAGTGGTCTTTTCCTGGTCCTCGGATGCAATCATGATTTGATTATACCCCGAGTACCCATCCAAGAAACAATAAAAATCATACCTTGCAAGACGATCAAGCATTTGATCCATGAAAGGAAGAGGGAAGTGGTATTTTCATGTATTTTCATTCAGCTTCCTTTAATCAGTACACACATGCCATCCCGTAGGAATCCTAGTGGCTAAAGTCTCGCCATCTTCGGCTTTCACAGTAGTCATGCCTCTTTTTTAGCTACAACATGCAGTGGACTCACATGGAGACTATCACTAATTGGATTTATAATTCATGCATCTAGCCATGTTAAGATTTGCTTCCTAATCACTTCTTGAATAGCGGGATTCACCCTCCGCTGATTCTGAATGCTACACTTAGCCTCATCTAATAATCTTATCTTATGCATGAAATATAATGGATTAATGCCTTTCAAATCATCAAGAGACCAACCAATCGCAGACTTATACTTCCTAAGCACATCTAATAACTCTTTAAGTTGATCATCAGTTAAAGAAGAATATACAATTAACGGATATGTTTTATTGTCACCTACATAGACATACTTCAGGTGCTCCAGTAGCGGTTTCAACTCCTCTTTTTCTCTTCTTTTACTGTGCTTTCCCTACCCAAAGGCAAGTACTTTCTAGTCCACTTTACCTCTTCAAACTTGATTATTTTTTATTCATCCTGTTATCACCCAAAGCAAGTAGATTTTCAAGAAATTCAATAATACCTCATTAGAGAGCTCATCTAGCTCTGTGGTGGGAAAAGTAAGAGACTCCACCAAGCATGTCTCCAATGGATCATTTGAAAGGATCAAAGACATATCTTCCTTCACTATCTCCTCCACCACATCAATGTTGTGACACTGCGTCTCTATTGACATCTTCATTGCTTTATCAGGGATGAATAAATTCTCTTCTTTATCCATCCGCAGCCTTAGCTCACCCTTTTGAACATCAATCATCGCTCCAGCAGTGGAAAGGAATGGTCTCCCTAAGATGAGGGGACATTATCCTTGTCATCTTCCATCTCGAGTACAATAAAGTCTACAGGAAAGACCAGTTTCTCTACTTTTACGAGAACATCTTCAATCACTCCCTTCAAAAAAGTCATAGACCTATCCGTCAATTGTAGACCCATTGTCGTGTGAGTCAACTACCCCAAACCAAGCCTTTGAAATATTGACAAGGGCATCAAATTGATGCTTGCCCCAAGATCACACAAGGCTCGTCTTGTCGGCCCCTTTCCAATCTCGCATAGAA
Source organism: Pogostemon cablin (assembly GCA_023678885.1). Classification (NCBI taxonomy): domain Eukaryota; kingdom Viridiplantae; phylum Streptophyta; class Magnoliopsida; order Lamiales; family Lamiaceae; genus Pogostemon; species Pogostemon cablin. The sequence goes on along the minus strand of CM042978.1, from coordinate 9,432,695 downwards.
TAGTGAAACTTCTCGGATTCTTTAACTTAGCTGGAAATTTCCTATGAATGATCGAGATGCAGTTCTCAGACAAATTCACCATTTCAATTCCGTTCAAGCTTCTCTTCTTCAATAGAATATCCTTAAGAAAGCGGGCATAGTATGGCATCTCTAAGATTGCTTCACAGAAAGGAATGCTCAAACTTATCTTGTTTTTTATATCTATAAACTTCTTGAACTTTTCTTCCAATCCCTTCATGACTAGCTTGAAAGGAAATGGAGGAGGTATCTTTGTCTTGGGAATTCCCCATTCACCACGTTCAACCTTCTCCGCTTTGTCCTTCTCGGCTCTCAATCTCTATGCTCTTTCTCATTTCTTTTCCACTATAAGCTCAGTATTCTGTTCTTGGGATGACACTAGAGTAGCATTAACATCAGATAAAACATTACGCATGGAAAATGGTACCAAACGAGGTGGTTCGACCTCAGTTCCACCTTGAGTGTTGGTCGAACAAGGTGTGTAATGGTCAAACCGTGCTTCAGAAAGTGTGTTCTCTCTCGGATAGGTCGGTTCAACCATGGTTCGACCAACAGGGTTGGGTAGGCCAAACCCAACTTCAGAAAAAATAGATGGTCGCGGACAGGCTGGTTCGACCATGATTCGACCTTCAGGGTTGGTCGAACCACTTTAGTGTTGGTTGAACCGTCCTTCTGGATGCCCCGGAGGTTGCCCTGGTGCTTGGTTTAACCTCTAGGATGTGGATCAACCTGCTGGCTTGGTCGAACCCTGGTCGAATCGAGCTCCTAGTCCTGGAGCTTCAGAATTCATTTCCGGCATCATCGGTCCCTCATACTGCTTTCCAGACCTTAACATGATGGCCTTTCACTGCTTTGGGTTTGTTATACTCTTAGATAGGAACTTACCCTTCTCCATAGTTTGCGTCAATTGATTTACATTCCCGTGTATTTACCCCATCAACAACGTCAAGTCCTTCATCTGCTTAGATAGAGTTAAAATCATTTTTGGTCCTATAAAAATATGAATTTTTGATTTTGTCCCAAAAAAGTTATTATTTTAAATTTAGTCCGGTAACTATCGACATTGGCCAATTTTTGTCCCAAAATCGCAGGAAAATGATTTTTTTGCCGGAATTAGGCATGTGCCTCCCACGTGATAATTTAAATTGGGGGTTTCCGGCTAGTTTTTCCACGTGGCAATGAATAATTTAATTTGGTTAATTATTCTGCATAAAATACACCATATCAGCCGGAGTTGTTGTTTGCGGCCGCGGCGTAATCAGAGTCTGTACCGCCTACTTCCTATTCCAGAAAGGCGCCGCTGTACTTCTTATCACAGAAAGGCGCCGCCATCATACTTTTGTAGAAATCATCGATTGCTTACGCTGCCTCTGATAAGATAGGTGGTTTTCTGGATCTTGGCTGGTGCGATGGCGGCCTAGTCTCTTCCCTCGCACGTGCCAGCTTCAATCTCCACTCTCAGCGTCACAGTGACAGAGATGACGTCGTCCGCATTTCTCTAAATCTTCCTTCCTGGGTTGATGAGCCGGCGAAAGGGCCAAAGACTATTGGGACAACTATGACAACGGCCCAGGTCCGCCCACAGCTATTTACAAAGACTTTGGTATCGAAAGTGGTGGAGGAGTACAGTGCGAATTGAGGATGGTGATAAGGAAAGTGGAGAAGGTGGAGGTAGCAGAAGGGGCGGCGAAGTCGGTGGTGTGATTGAGGGCGATGCGGTGGTTTTGGTGTTTGGGGAGTGGTTTTGCAATTGATATGTGAGTTGACAGAATAATTAATAAAATAAAATTATTAATTGCCATGTAGGACAATTTAGCCAGAAACCCCAATTTAAATCAACATGTGGGAGACACATGCCTAATTCCGGTGAAAAAATCAATTTTCGGCGAGTTCGGGATCAATATTGGCCAAAGTCGATAGTTACGGGATTAAATTTAAAATAATAACTTTGTTGGGACAACATCAAAAATTTTATATTGTTATGGGACCAAAAATAATTTTAACTCGCTTAGATATATCCTCATAGTTTACCTCAAGCTTCGCCTCTAGACGATCCACTCTTGCATCATTCCTTGCCATGTACCTGTTCGCCGTATCTTCAAAATTGGATTTTCTTTCTTTGACTTTCGCACCCAGATCAACACCAACATGTTTTTGTACTGCTGTATTAGGATTACTCCATGAAAACTCCGGCCTCCTTGGTTGTTGATAATTACTAGGTGGACCACGATTATTGAAATTCCTTTGGTAATTTTGGTTTCCTTGATTTTGGAAACTCATTCCTTGAATACTTTGACCCATGGCGTAGATTGCCTCTTCTAATTCCTCTTGGCTAGCTCCTTCATAACCAACATCCTACAACATAATTGGTACTCGCTGCACTATATCAGTAATCTGCTTTTGCTGAGACTCAAGTAACTTGTTGATATTAGCCAAACTAGAGACGATCTCATCTTCTCTACTCGATTTAACCATAGTGTGCTCAACCTGCACTACTTTTCCAAGAAAATACGTGCCTTTCACTCTATTAGTTGGCCAATCTCTTGAATTCATCAAAATATCCTTAAAGAGATTTTCCACCTCAACGGACGACTTTGTAAGTAGTGCTCCATTTGACGAAGTATCAAGTAAAACTCGAGAAACATAATCCAATCCGTTGTAGAAAATACTGATGTATTGAGCTTTATATAGCCTATGTTGTGGACACTTTTGAAGCATGTCCTTGAATTTGTCCCAAGCCTCATGAAATTTCTCTCCACTCCCGATAGCAAATTGATTGATGTCTTGCTTCAACTTAAACACCTTGGAAGGTGGTGTTGGAATTCAATCGTTTGGTTAACGTGACTCTTGGAGTTCTATGCGTTTCAAAATCAGCGGAAGCAAGAAGATAGAAATGTATTACCTTTCACCAAGGTATGTTGAGGAAGAACATGAATTCTAGCTGGCAGCATACGCAGTATCACCATTTTTGGCTTAACTTTCTCATTCGATCTCCAATCTGAGAGATCATTATGCCAAAACGATTCCCTCTTCAGTGGCTTTCCAACGGTTTATTACACATCTAGTTTAGAGTTCCACACAATTTAAGAAAAATTTTGGAAGTTGACAAATAGCAGCACCAAATAATCTCTTGATCTTCTGCTGTATTCCCAAGTCCAATCTTGACGTCGTGTGGGAGACGATATTCAAGATCTTCTCAATATACTGTTCTCTCTACCCTACTCATGGTTAGGTGTGTCTCATCTAGGGTTAGAACAGTTGAGATGACTTATATATGGGCTACAACAGGGACCAGGAGGAGAAATTAGAGTCAGGCCTTCATTGGACTTATGTATCGAAGTTTAGCCCAAAACTTATACTTAAGTCTAATAATAAGAATATATTCCACTAAAATATTATTACTACACTGCTGCTTTAATCCCAAAATTACATTTTGGGCTCCTTCTTATTATGAGCCCATTAGTCTCACCATGTTTAATATATATAATGCCCATTAATTAATTAAGTTACTGACAACTCCATTAATTAATATCTCATCCGAAAGTAGTACCACTCAACCTTATTATCAACCTATTTAATAGGACACAGATTTCTTCTACAATCAACAGCACACCATAGAGATAGCACCATTTCCCAACTCACCGAGTTTGTTGATTTAATTACATGTAAATCTCACCCATTGATGAATCAAAGAAATACACAATGCGTTACATGGCGAGGTTATTGTATAGAGATTAAAAGCATGAACATCCATAATAACCGAGATCAAGTTCTCCTCTATAGTCAGTATAAGTAGAACGATCTCAAGCAGTTCTGCTCAATACATAAAGTGCACTAATTTTATAGTAAAGACAAACTAATACCAAATCACACTACAATCATCCTGATAGAGACCCCGTCTATCTCGGTTGTGAGCATCTGTTTATACTTTATATGAAAACCGCTAATATGATCTTCTGCGTGTTGTCGCATAATTTACTATCTACAATATAAAGTAAGTGGACTATTGCATTGGACATATAAATAAATTATAATACGCAATCATTTGATCATATGATTTTCATATCAAATTCATTGTTTAAACATTGTTCATACAAAAAGCTAGACTTTTAGTATACAATTCAACAATCTCCACTTATACTGAAAGACTATGCTGTCAACTCCGCTGCCATACTTTTGATTCCCGCTCCCACTATACGACCATCAAAAGCTTTCGCCTTAAGGTCCTTGTAAAAGGATTTTACTAGGTTGTCATCCGATGCAATCTAGGCGCCAACAACCTTCCCCTCATCATATGATTTCTCGTAATAGGTGATACTTACGCATAATGTGTTTAATTGCTTATGGACTCGTGATTCCTTCAAGTTTGCAACTGCACTATTATTATCACAATAAATTGTAATAATCTTGGGCAAACTCAGAAAACACATCCAAGTCCATCATGAAGTCTCTATAGTCATACAGATACTTTGGCTGCATCAGAGGCTCCAATTTATCATCTTTCCATGATGGTGTCCGAAATATATATTTCTATATAACACTCCTCCATATTATGACTTTACTTCCAAAATTAAACACATAACCTGGAGGTAGATTTAATGTTGTCCTTATCTGATTTGAAAAATCTGAATCTATGTAACCCACAAGAGGCAGTGAAGCTGTCCGGTAAGTCCATATATAACTTTAGTCCTTTTCAGGTACTTAAATATATGTCTTATCACAGTTCAACATTCTTGTTTTGGGTTACCTTGATACCCACTGTTCATGCCTTCGGCAAAATAGATATCCATTATCGTGCATAGCATTTCATGTATTAGGTTTCCTTATTCACCGAAGCATAAGGAACCGCCTTCAACACCTTTATCTTCTTTTATGTCATAAGACACATTTTCTTAGATAAAGTCACATGCTAAAACGAGTAGGGGTTGTACCATACATGAAGCTTGAGATGAGCACAACATCCTATCTTGTGATCATGATCGCAAGGATATATTTTGCTTCTCTTAAGTCTTTCATTTTGTACTGCTTTATTAATCATGTCCATACGCCCGACAATACACTTTCAATGTCTCCAATTAGCAAGTTACTATCTACGTACAATACAAGAAATACCACTATATTTTCATCACCCTTTTCAATACACAAGGCCCATCCGAACATTGATTAAATTCATTTTGCTGGATTTCCTTATTAAAATGGATGTTCCATGATCTTAAAGCTTACTTTAGTCTATCGATGGATAATTTTAAGCTTACACTCAAAATGCTCTTAGCCCTTTGCAATGAATCTCTCTAGTTGCTTCACATAGATGTTTTCTTCAAGACATCCCTTTAGAAAAGCTGTCTTGACATCTATCTGTTGTTCATCATAATCAATATGATTAGCAATAGATAAAAGAATCCGGATCAACATAAACATAGCTACCGGCGAATAGGTTTTCTCATAATCAAACCTATTCTTTCTGAGTATACCTTTTCGCAACAAGCTTTGCTTTCAAGGTTTATACCTTACCGTATGATTCTCTTTTATTTTGTATGACCACTTCCAATGGCTTTTACCCCCATTTAGTGGTTCTACAGGCTCCCAGATCTAATTTAAAATTCATGAATTCTAGTTCAGAATTCATTGCACTTTGCTAAGATTCTGCATTTCTATCTTGTAGTGCTTTGTCGTATCCATGGGTCGATTTTATATTTACTAGGGACTGTCTCAAGACTCTCCCAAAACATAAATTTATCCAGTTGTTGGACAACCCTCCCACTATGACAAGACACTACAGGTAATTGTGTATCAGATGTGACACACAATGCAGTTTACTTGTGGTACATTCTCTGGTACAATTGGTACTATACTTTGTGTTCTCCTTTAACATTCTTTAGAACAATTTATACATGGGTTTGTGATTTAATACATAGTCCTTTTCCAAAAATATAGTGTTTGTGTTAACAATCATCCTTCGATCTTTTGGACTAACAAACCACCCTTCATATTCCTAGAATTTCCCAAAATGAATTTTGTAATTTCAAATAATTCATCATCTATCTAACCATTTCCACAAGAGTCCTATTCCTTCTTTCCGCCACACCATTCAGCTAGGGTATGCCCGGTGTAGTCAACTTGAGATTTAATCTCATCCTCTGATAAATAGCTCCTAAACTATCCTAAGAGGTACTCGCCACCATGATTAAATCGTAATGACCACCTCTTGCAGGGATAATCTTAGGACCGCTTAAATCAGTATGAATCATTTTCAAGATATCTTTGGCTCTAAACTCATTTGCCTTGAAAAGTCTTTAATCATTTTACTTCCAAGCAAGACTTGCAAGTCAGATAGTTTTCACGGATAAACCCAACGGTCCATCGGCTATCAACCTTTGAATCATACTCAAGTAAGATTGATCTTGTTTTAGATGCCAAAAGTATGTTTAGTTCATCTTCAAAGGTTCCTTTCTCTTACTAATTGTCACCAACATATCATAACAGATTATAGCTCATTCCTTCATTATAATGACCATGTCATTTAAATAAAATAAAGTATCCATCCGTAAATGCATAGAAACTGAAATGAAATTATTTCTATGAAAACGTACGTAAAGACAATTTCCTAAAATTAAAAGTTTATTCCAATCATAAGATAAATAAACAACTCCCATTGCAACAGGCACTACTCTTGTAGCATTACACATGTCCACAATAATCTCATCATTATTAGTTATAGGCTTTTAGTGATTTCGGTATCTACACACAACGTGTCAGTAGATGCCATTACTAATCATGCTTCAACGACTAATGAATGAGATACTAACCTTGTCCATACCTTGATGAAATTGGATTTCCTTCGCCACTTGTTTTGTTAGAAGTTTCCCACCAAATACAACCTCTTGTATTTCAGGTGGAACTTGCTCAAACCATCTAGGCAAATTATGAAGAATAAATTGATCTAGATTTCCCATTAAATTTCTACTCCAATCATTTCCAATTCATTCATCAAGTTATCCATGACCTCTTGCCTTTCTAACTTGCTCAAGTATCTGAAGAGTTGTATAAGACTGTCATATTTCTATGAACCTCTCACCTCTCCACTAGAGACTTAAATAGGTATCACAGGGCATTCTTAGTGAGAACACATTTTTATTTTCTAAACAGTAAGAACTAAAACTAAGATTCTTTTCTAATCATCTAATTTTGGACGAGTAATAATTTCTTTTAGTAAACAATAACTGAAATAAACCATTCGAAATTACAGAGAATCACGTAAATAAATAAACTGATCAAATCATCAAATTTATCCATTTATATTGATTCCCTCAAAATAATATAAAAATAAAATTCACCGACCTCTCAAGCACCGTGAGTTTGCATGCCACGTTAGTGTGCTCATATATAAACCCGAACATTTACAGGAGAAGGTTTTACCCATTAATTTCATTCGTTAACCTAATCTCATGACAAAATAATTAATAGTCGGTTCCTCTTTAACTATCAAATAACATCAGTGACTCCAATGGGAGGATGCTTATTATTTGAGCCCAAATCCGCGACTCAAGCTTGTGTGCCTTATAGATGGAGAAGTACACACACTCTTGGATAACTTTCTATAATCATCAATTATAAGTTTGTACCAGTGATCCGTAAATAAACTCATCCGATGGGGAGGAAGGTACTATAGCCAACACGCAAGTCAAATTACAAAATAATAATTATTGAATGAGGTCTGTACTAGTGATCCACAAATATACTCATCCGATGGCGAAGAAGGCACTATAGCCAACACGCAAGTATACTTGCATCATATTACAAACTAATAATGGAGGCCGCGGGAATTATTAATCAATTTTCTCTTCCACTTAGTTATTTAACACCGAGGGTTTTTACATACATATAATATTCAATAATAAAGTACGCATCTTAGCATGCTCATATCAAAGTAATTTAAAGCAATAAATCACTTAGAACATGCATAGCATATATAACAATAATCAGATAATAAAATCAATTATAAACAGTTATATGTTAGCAAATTCGATTGTTTGCCACCAAGTACTAATATGGACAACGCAGATGGGGATCAAACCTAATCTGATATTCTGGAAGAATCTGATGCCGAATCTTTCTCTAGATTCATTGCCCGACGTTGACTACACCACCCATCTATCCGCTCGTCACATGCCACCAGACGCCACAACGTGCTCCTGTTCTTGCCCCCATACGCGACTCCGAGCATTGAAACACGTAATCATGCAGCAACCACACTAACAACCATGCACCTCACCTGGCATGTCGCCTTACACTTCGCCCGGCATCCAATCTGCTCACCCGACAGCATGCACGACACCGCGTGCCCCTTCGAGCATGCCACCAGGTGCTCTGCCTGGTTTCCAGAAGCCACGCTCGATGCCATGATCGACGACACGTACGACACCACGCACATCGCCATGCACGTTGCCACACACGACGCCCGGCCATGCGCTTGCCTGCATGTTTGATTCCATGCCTAGTTTCTCGCACGCCAATGAACACACAACCGTGCGCCCTTTCGAGCACGCCACCGGATGCTTTGCTCGATTTTTTAGAAACAACACACGATTCCACAAACAGAACCCGACCATGCGCCAGTTTTCCTTCATGACTCGCCCAGCAATGCGCCCGCGAGAATGCCCTGATGACCATCGTGCAACAACCCGTGCGCCATGCCAGACTTCATGTTGCAAATGGACGACACGTCGAGCGTACTACCGGGCAATCTGCCCGACCTTTCGCTCACCCCGACGCAGACCTTATTGCTCGATTTTGATCACCAACGCTCGACAGTCTTCAAGGCATGCCATCTGCTGGTCTTCCATGTACAAAACCGTGCGCCCTTTGCAAGTATCGGGCTCACCATTGAGCGACACTTTCGTCATCTCCAGATGTAATATCGATGGACGGGTTTCGACGTTCACCACGTTTCACGACTAGATTTCACATACGACGATACAGGGTATATACAGATATAATCAAATTACATCAAAACCCTAATCCTCATGCGATTCTAATTCATAATTAAACCACATATTCCACATAAACCCTAGCCCAACGTGTCACGCTTCACCACAAAACTGAAGCTCTGACACTACTTGTTGGTGTTCGATCATTTGGTTAACGTGAACCGTTAGGAGCCTATGCGTTTCTAAATCAGCGAAAGCAAGAAGATAGAAACGTATTACCTTTCACCAAGGTATGTTGAGGAAGAACATGAATTCTTGCTGGCAGCATGTGCAGCCTCACCGTTTTGGGAATAACTTCCTCATCCAATCTCCGATTTGAGAGATCTTTAAACCAAAATGATCCCCTCTTCAGTGTCTTTCCAACGGTATATCACACGTCCAGTTTAGAGTTCCACATGATTTAAGAAAAATCATGGAATTTGATGAACAACGGTAGCAAATAACTTCTTGATCTTTTGCTGTGTTCTCAAGTCCAATCTTGACGTCGTGTGGGCGACAATCTTCAAGATCTTCTCAATCTGCTGTTCTCTCTGCCCTACTCACAGTTAGGCATGTCTCATCTAGGGTTAGAACAGTTGAGATGACTTATATATGGGCTACAACAGGGACCAAGAGGAGAAATTAGAGTCGGGCCTCCATTGGGCTTAAATATCCAAGTTTAGCCCAAAACTTATACTTAAGTCCAATAATAATAATATATTCCACTAAAATATTATTACTGTATTGCCGCTCTAATCCCAAAATTACATTTTGGGCTCCTTCTTATTATGAGCCCATTAGTCTCCCATGTTTAAGATATACAATACACATTAATTAATTAAGTTACTGACAACTACATTAATTAATATCTCATCCGAGAGTAGTACCACTCAACCTCATTATCATGCCGGAATAAATTCACCTGCAAGGTTTACATGATAATCCTTATAAGCTCCTTAAGGGGACATCATCAACCTATTTAATAGGACACGGATTTCTTCTACAATCAACAACACACCATAGAGACAACACTATTTCTGAATCACCAAGTTCGTTGATTTAATTACATATAAATCTCACCCATTGACAAATCAAAAAAATATATACTGCCTTACGTGTCAAGGTTATTGTATAGGAATTAAGAGCACGAACATCCATAATAATTGAGATCAAGTTCTCCTATATAGTCATTATAAGTCGAACGATCTCAAGCGGTCTTGCTCAATATACAAAGTGCACTAATGTGATTTTATAGTCAAGATAAACTAATACCAAATCACAATACAACCATCCTGATAGAAAGTCCCCGTTTATCTCGATTGTGAGCATCTGTTTGTACTTTATAAGGAAACCGATAATATGATCTTCTGCGTGTTGTCGCAAAACATGTACTATTGCATTAGACATATAAATAAATTATAAGACGTAATCATTTGATCATATGATTCTCATATCAAATTTATTATTTAAACATTGTTCATACAAAAAGCTAGACTTTTAGTATACAATCCAACAGGTGGCATGTATCTCTCCAAGAACTTCAATTTCAATTGCTCCCAGGTAGTGCATTCAGCAGCATTAAGAGTATCGTACCAATCTCTCGCCCTTTCAGTAAGCGAGAATTTAAACAAAACAATTCTCCTCGCATCCTCATGATTCCCTATGCTTTTTTGTGTGCTTGTATATCCCAGGAATTTATTTAGATGCTGTTGAGGATCCTCAAAGGTTCTCCAGAGAATGGACTCCTTTCTATCATGCTAATTAGAGCAGGGTGAAGACCGAATTCCGCATCGGCCCCTCTTTCTCCTAATAGCCCCAAGTTGCCTCCTCCGTTGTTCTTAAAGAATTCATTGATGGAAAGATTATCTGGATTCACCGCCATGTTGACTGCTTCTGCTTCGAACTTGTCTCTGACTGTAGCTTCAATCGCTTGCGATTTTAGCTCGTCAACTTCAACTCCTAAATTAAGAGCTTCAGTTGGTTCCACATTCTTGTTCTTGTTCTTCTTTTTCTTCCTCGACGATGCACCGATCTCCAGATTAAAAGGTACTAATTCTCCTGTCTTTGATCTAGTGTGCATACACCTAAGAAAAATAAGCGTTAGAAAGTAAAAGCAAGAATAAAATAGTCTCAATTAAACTAGAAATAATAAACTAATAATTAATGTCGTCCCCAGCAACGATACCAAGAACTTGATGAGCGTTTTCTCAACACACATTATTAATTCCCAAGTGTGAAGGATGCTATTGTAGTTTGGATAAGCGACCAAGTGATTATCGAACCCAAGGGATGTATGATTATCAATTTAATTATAATCTAACTTATTAAGACTAGGTTGGCAATATAGTTGTGATAAATTAAGTAACTAGTAAACAAATAATTAAAATTACAATTAAAATAAACAAGCAGTAGAGATGGAACAAAAGTGAATAAGTGAGAGATTAAGTAGTCCTTCGGGCCATCCAGTTTTACTTATTAATTTCCCTTCCGTGTATCAATGTTCGACTCTGCCTTGTGAAGTATGGACGCATCACTAAACCATGCAAATCTACTCTATGGACACAAGTAAATAAGCGTTTGACACGTGTTAATATCCTTTGAGCAAGAGATATAATTCACCCCCTTTTTAGGTACAATCAGTATCAATTATTTCCCTTGCACTAAGTACTCTAACTCGATACGATCTCCCTTTATAGGTACTATGAAGTTATTCTCTTTGTCCTACTTATTAACCCGAATAAGATTCAATTAATAAGTATTTATATAAGATAGTTCTAATGAGACTTCGGAGTCCCCTCACTTAGAATCATAACATATAATCCTGCTCAGCAGTGTGTTGGATTGTATACTAAAAGTCTAACTTTAGTATGAACAATGTTATAACAATTTATTTGAAATGAGAATCATATGATCAAATGACTGCGTCTTATAATTTATTTATATGATCGATGCAATAGTCCACTTACTTTATACTGTAGATAATATGTTGTGAGACAACACGCGGAAGATCATATTATCGGTTTCCTTATAAAGTATAAACAGATGCTCACAACCGAGATAGACGGGGACTCTCTATCGGGATGGTTGTAGTGTGATTTGGTATTAGTTTATCTTGACAATAGAATCACATTAGTGCACTTTATGTATTGAGCAGGACCACTTGAGATCGTTCCACTTATACTGACTTATAGGAGAACTTGATCTCAGTTATTATGGATGTTCGTGCTCTTAATCCCTATACAATAACCTCGACACTTAGGGCAGTATGTATTTCTTTGATTTATCAATGGGTGAGATTTACATGTAATTAATTCAACAAACTCGGTGAGTTGGGAAGTAGTGTTGTTTCTATGGTATGCTGTTGATTGTAGAATAATTCGTGTCCGTCATAGATTGATGATATCCCCTTAAGGAGCTCATAAGGATTATCATGTAAACCCTGCAGGTGGATTTATTCCGGCATGATAATGAGGTTGAGTGGTACTACTCTTGGATAAGATATTAATTAATGGAGTTGTCAGTAACTTAATTAATTAATAGACATTGTATATCTTAAACATAGGGAAACTAACAGGATCATAATAAGAAGGAGCCCAAAACGTAATTTTGGGATTAGAACGGTAGTGCAGTAATAATATTTTAGTGGTATATAATATTATTATTGGACTTAAGTATAAGCTTTGGGCTAAGCTTGGATACTTAAGCCCAATGGAGGCCCAACTCTAATTTCTCCTCCTGGTCCATGCTGTAGCCCATATATAAGTCATCTCAGCTGTCCGGAAACCCTAATCTATGAGATTAATCACGCCTAACACTGTGAGGAGGATGAGGGAATAGCAGATTTAGAAGATCCCGAGGATCATCGCTCACACAACGTTGAGATTGAACTTGATAATACAATATAAGACTAGAAGGTTGTTTGCTGCTGTCCGCCACTTTCTATGATTTTTAAAAAATTGTACATACTTCAGAACAGAACATGTGATATACTAACGGAAAGCCACAAAAAAAAGAATCGCTTTGGCACATAGATCACTCAAATCTGACATCGGATGATAGAGTTATGCCCAAAATGGTGAGGCTGCGCAGGCTGGTGGCGAGAATTTATCGTCTTCAACATACCCTGGTGAAAGGTAATACGTTTCTTGTTTACTTGTTCCGCTGCTTGTTAGAAACATATGGAACCCTAATGGTTCACGTTAACCAAATGATCGAACGCTAATACAGTGAACACACTCAATCAATAATCAAGATATGTATTCAGACTCTACATAACAATTAAAGATGCACAAAGCAACTCTGAGTATGAATTAAAAATACATAGTCTTATATAAAATAAACCACAAGTAGTGTTGTACGGAGTATACACACCGAAGTTCAATTAACTTATAAAACCTTCATAAATCCTAGAACTATCAAGGCGGTTCTAGGCCATGATTGATCGAAGAACAATCATGGTAGTTGGATAGATCTTACCCATAGTCTTGAAAATTACAAGATAAATTAAGATGCGAAGTAAACCCTAGATGCGGGCGCCGCCGCGTCTCTCTCCGTCTTGAATCTTCACTTGGTTCTCACTTGATTCGATGGAAGAATCTCTCTCCGCCGCTCCGTAGATAATGGTAGGGTTTCGGATGTTGTGTAGAATGAAGGTGGTGAATGGTGTCTCTTTCTGCTTCGTAGGGTCTTCCTTTTATAACTTTAGCTCCTCCAATGGACCTCTAATGGGCTTTTTGAGAGAAAACACATACTGAAGGTGTAAAAATATAGATCCGGAAGCTTCCCACACATCGGTTCGACCAAGCCCTTGGTCGAATCAATCATGCCTTGGTTGAACCGGCCTGTAATGCACTGGCAGGTGGCTGGTTCGACTCGAACTGCCGATCGAACAAGAAGCTTCGTGGTCGAATCACTTCTACAAATCTTCAGGCTTTTGGTTCAATCACAGTTCGACCATCATGCCTAGTCGAACCACAATGTTGTGGTCGCAACGTTTTGAAATACAACTTTAGATGCTTGGTTCTACCAAGAGTGCTGGTCGAACCACCTCTCATTTGGTCGAACCAAGCACTTGACTTCTCTATTTTCCCATTCTGTGCACTTCTGTCCTATTTTCTTTTGAGAATCCGCTAAAACGGCCTCAAATGCACCTGATTCGTGACTTTTCGCTACATATCTCGTTTTATCTTGACTTAAGATCAAATCATACATCATTATCACGGAAATCAGAGCTCAAATTACGTGAATTTACACTCTCATCATCTGACAAGTCATGAACATAAAATTCTAATGAACTCCCTGAGTTTCCAATTAGAAATACAGTGGAAATAAACTAGCGATAAATACTCATTGTATCTCTTAATTTATCACTAGATTTAAATAACGTTCCCAATCAAATTCTTTAGTCCCCACACCAAAGACAACTCGCCCTTGAGGATCTATATGAGGATTCTTTATCTGACGTTTGTCTCGACCACTCAGTCTAAAAAAATTAGAACGTCGAATACTTCCCATCCTCAAGCAGGCTGATCTCAGTGCCTGTGTCCTATATTCTGCTACAGAAGCATTGAACAAATCAAGCATAATGAAATAACCATTAGGTTTCACTTGGTAAGTCTCACACTTAGCCCAAAAAACCTTTTTAAGGTAGGGAGGCAAAGTGTTTGCCCAGGTTTAAGGACTAATAATTTGAAAATACACATTACTTGGAATCGTTTTGCTTTAAATCAAACGCATCATCTGGTTGTAGAGTTCAATCAAAACCAATGTATGGTCCCTCATGTTGTGTGTTGACTTCATTTTATAATTCAAGAATTCATGGAGGACTTCATCCTTAATCCTAATGACTTCCTCTGTAATTGCTCCTTGTCCTAACATTCCTCTGAGAAAATGAGCAACCAAAAATAAAACACACCAGTGTTAGTCAAACTATATCACATGAATTTCCTCTCCATATAATGCAAATGGAAATAACTTTCCAAGATGCAATAGACATATTCACAAGTGAATAAGTCCAAATCACTTTGGCTCCCACTTTCATAGACTAGAGGAGTTTTAACATTTTTAACATCATAAATTTAGAATTAAATGACATATTAAGGTGCATTAGTATAAAAAATTGCAACCAAATAGCCACCCCCATAGGTTTGTATTCAATAAATATGTCACAAAATGAAGTAAAACTACAAATACACACTTAAGATGACGTCAAACACTTTTAAAAACATCATCATTGGACTCCACGCTCCGAAACACATCGGAAAACATCATCCAATTGCCGAAAAATACCTCCACGTGCCGGCACGCGCCGCCAGGAGCCTCCCACGCTCCCGCACGTGCCACCGCGCGCCACCAAGGAACCTCCCACGTGCCGCCACCCGCTGGCTGGCGGAAGGTTATTAGCCTGTGAGTGTACCACACGCGCCACCACCGAAAAAGTTGTCGGTCGGCGCATGAAACCCACGCGCCACCACCGGAGTCGCCGGCTACCGGCGCGTGAGCTTCAAGCTCCGCCGCCGGTAACGCCTTCTGTCGGCACATGGCCTTCACGCACCACCATAGGACATCTGACTTTCGGTGGCTCTGACCCTTTCTGGTTCAGATCAGATCCGATCTAGTCCACGTGCTCAGTCCGGTCTGGGCCGGTTCGTATCAGTTTTACCCGGTCAACCCATAAATTTATTTTAATTGCAAAAAAGTCTCTGACCTTTATCGAATTCTTAAAAACAGACCCCCAAACTTTCTGAAACTTGGCAGATTTGGCCCAATTACGAAAAATACTGACGGACTCCTCTCGACGAGGCCTATCCAGTGGCATAATTAAAACATGCTTTTACTTGCACGAAAAATTGACGAAAAAATGAACCTATGAAGAATTTGAAATTAAATTTCGTCTAAATCATGAGATAACCATTGGACATATTATTTCTTCTTTTACCTCATACGCATGATCAGTCAACATCAAATAAACCAACAATCATACTCCATTAAACATGAATAATGTATGAGTAAATTCAGCACAAAAAGACAGAAAATATAAACCATGAAATTTTTCAATCCAGAAAAACATACGGAGTACAAACTATTGGCTCTGATACTAATGTTGGAAAACTCACGTTCATAAAACACACAAACATACAAAGAGATTAATCTTACTCACCTCTTCCTATAGAGTTTAAGTCGCAGCGGAAGAGTATGTATGAATCGATTGGTATTTAGATTGGTAAACTGTGATCTCTGGATCAATCCTTCAACACGGGGTTGAAAGAATATGTTTTCACGATATTGTATTAATTGTGGAATATGATAACTGGATTTGCATTGTGATTTCGGGAGAGAAAAAACAGCAAGAGAGAAAATACTTCTCGGCGTTCTGTATTCAGCGTAGTGTTCTGCACTTCGCGCTTGAGCGTTTTAGCGTTCTGTGTTCTCTCTTCTGAATAAGCTTGTCGAGCGTATTCTGGGGAAAATATCAATTTTGGTCCTCCAGGATAGACCAAATCTAACTTCAGTCCTCAGGTTTTGTAATTTCTCAAAAGTGGTCCTTCAGTGTCCGATTTTAGTCATTTTCGCCTACTTTTGGTCATTTTTCTCTACTTTTGGTCCCTTTTTCCAGTATCTTTAAGGACCAAAAATGGTCAAAAAGGACCAGAAGTGGACGAAAAGGACTGAAATTGGACTCCGAAGGACTACTTTGAGAAATTACCAAACTTGGGGACTGAAAATGGATTTGACATATTCTAGAGGACTAAAATTTATATTTCCCGCGTATTCTGTAACACACGCATGATAACTCCCTCTCTCTCTTATCCACTTTCTCTCATACGTGGATTTATTAATAATTAAATAATATTATTTATTATTTACAGCTTTCATATCTCAAATCGTGCTCACTCAATTTGTATTCCAAACCTCTTTATTAGTGATACAAGTTATGATGCTTGATTTAAACCGAAAGAATGTATGGACGAGACCATATATCTGGGTTGATTCTTTCTTCGTATTTAGTTCACTAAATTACTAATTTTATTTTTATTTAAGAATTAACTAGTAATTATTTTATAAGAATGTTAACATAATTTTGTTGTAAAATATTATACTCCTTCCGGCCAATATAAAGGTAATCGTTTGCTTTTTACGCGTAGATTAAGGAGTATTATTATTATATGTGTAGTGGATAGTTGTATTAGATGGAAGTGGTGGGCCATGTGATGTACTTTTTTGCTAAAAATGGAATATGAATATCTTTGAATTGGACGCCCAAAATGGTAAAATGGATACATTTGCATTGGCTGGAGGGAGTATATAATTAAGATAGGTTTTGGGTGAGACTGTCTCACGGATCCCCTTATCTAAGATGGAGTATCCGTGAAAAAAGTATATTTTACATTCAATTAAAAAATAATTAAATAAAAATAAAGTCCAAGCATTAGATAAAGGGTAAGTCTTGTGTGAGACCGTCTCACGTGAGACCATTTTATACTTTTAAAAATAGTTATTACTTTCGCTATAAAATGTTAACTTTTCGTTTATACTATAAATTGTTTATGAAATAACATTATCATTTTTCATTAATTTAGTATCACTTTCCAGTATAAAAGATATCACTTTCTAACCGTCTTAAGGAAATCCTTACCTGAGACGATCTCGCACACGTCTTTGTCTTAGATAAATTAATTACAATTAACAATAAAACCTACAACTCACAAGCGCTGCTATGTTGTAACGTTTTAACAACATAAAACAACACTTTTTTTTGGTTAATAAATAATTTTATTATTTATTAAAAGTTTATGGAGTATATTTTTATTTTTTTATTCTAAAATTTTTAAAATGGGCATACTTATATATTATCACTTTTATTCATCTTACAAATTAATTATAAAATGATTTATTTAATTCATTATCACATTTTATAATCAAATACTTATTAAAATCGTTATTATTTTTTATTTATCTTACAAATGGTTTACAAAGTAGTGCAATTGTACTATTATCACTTTTATTGATCAAATATCAATTTCTATTAAAAATATTACCACTTTCTATCCGTCCTACTAAATATTCATGAAATAGTTCAATTGGTCACTTACCTAGTATAACTTTTTTTAAAAAAATATTATCATATTTTATCAATTCTATAAATTAATTGTAAAATTCACTTTCGTAATTATTTTTCACGTTTTATTAAAGATGTTATCTCATTTTCTAAAAAATTTATCACTTTTCATTTATAATATAAACTGTTCATGTAATAGTTCACATCAATATTATCATTTTTGCATTAATTGGATATCACTTTTCCTTATAAAATTTATTACTTCTTATCTTTATCATGGAAATCATTTGTCAAACGTACATAAAATTTTTACATTATGAATTTGTTATAACATAATTCAAAAGAAAAATTATCATTTTTATATACATTATAGTTTTTTTAAAAAATTTTATCATATATTTACAAAATTATAATAAAACATTTTAGTGAAATAAAATATTTATAATATTATTTTTTAATCATATCTATGTTATGAATTATGTATATTTAATTATAATTTTTAAATCTATCATCTTTTACGATGTATTATTACGGAAAATATTAACCATTTTAGTATTCCCTCCATCCCATGTATTTTTATCTATTTATCACATTGGGATGACCCACGTATTTTTATCAATTCCATTAATGGTTAAAATACATTATAAATTTTACCTATTTTTTACACTTTATTCATCAATTTCAATAACTTTATTTACTTTTTTACACTTTATTCATTATTCCCAACAATTTTATTTACTTTTGGTAAAAACTTGAGTGTCCCCAGGGCACACTGTGCGCCCATACTGTTTAGTATTAAATTGTATAATTAATACTACTAAATAGCATGGGCGCACTGTGTGCCTCGGGGCATAAGAGACCAACTCTTTACTTTTTCTCTCAATATTATTAATTTATCCCTATTTTTTCTTACATTCTATATTAAAAAAATAACACATCTTAATCTATGTGCCCATATAAACGGGTAACAATACCCGGAATGGAGGAAGTAATACTTTTTAAAAAATATATTAAGTATGTATATTTAATAAAAAGATTCAATATAATAATAGAAAAATTAACAAAGATTTTTATGAAATTAAGCACCATAAATGATGGTGTGATTTTTTTAAAGCGTAAAGTCTAGTGTTAAACGAGTTTACACGTTAGTTATATGTTACAAAATTATTTTTTTTTATATATATAAAATTATTCTTTGAATTAAGAAAAATATTTTTATATAAAAGAATAATAATTTACTTCTTTAAAAAATAATTTTTCATGTATTAAAAAATAATTCATAAATTAGGCTGCGCAAAAATTTGAAAAATATATATATTTTTTTATCTCTCTAAAGAATAATTTTTCATGTATTAAAGATTAATTCATAAAAATAGGGTTAACATGTGAATACGATTAACAGAAGTGTTTTTCTTTTGAAAACATTGTTTAATTTTTCATATGAAAAAGTTGTACTTGCTCCATTTTGATATTTTATGGAGTATATTTGATTGTTTTTATAGTCGGATTGAAGATTGAACTTTGTAGAAACACATGTTCAAGGTTCAACAAGCCGAAACAGTTTAAAAAAATGGATTTCACATATTTTTAATCATATTTTAAAATATCATCATTTATAAAAAAAATATATAACTACCAAAATTATTTTACAAAGTAAAAAAATTAATTGAAATATAAATATTTATAATTCATAAATTTGTTCTTCATACATAGTTTATAACATGTCCATTCAATAACATAATTCATAATTTGATTCAAAATTAAAATATTATAGGCAAAGACTTGTGTGAGACCGTCGCAAGCCCTTATGTGTGACACGGATAAAAAGTAATAACATCAATAACGAAAAGTGATACTCAAAACAACATAACTTGCTTTATATTACACGTCAAAAGTATTATTTAATAGTAAAAATGTGTTATTATAGATAATATGTAACATGTGGTATTCTTTTTATAAAACACATTTTATATGGAAAAAAATATACTTACAAAGTTTGAACCTTTGACCACTTTATTAGAATAAAGTTACTTCAAACACCTTGACTAACAATAATTTTATTAATATTTTGAGTTTTTATTTTATTATACATGATTTCAATATTTTTTATTTAATTTATTCAAATATAATTTTTAATACCATCAAATACATTTAAACTTGAGTTGTTATTATACTAACTAATTTTAAAAAATTATTATATTATACGATATAATTTTATCAAGAAATATAATAATTTAAATAATTAAAAATAATCACATTATATATAATTAAAATATATTTATATTATAAATAAATTTATATGTATTAAAATTATTTAAAATGAATATAAATATTTTTATTTTCATACATTATTAAAATTTTTATATAAAATAATAAATATTTTACATAATAAACATTTTATTATATGAGCATATATTTTTTCAACTCGTATAATATATTAATTATTTAATAGTGTGTTAGTTTTTTTTAATTATTTAAACTATATAAAATATTACATATTTCTTTTATATAAAATGTTATGTATTTAAAAATGTAATATGATAGTGTTAAATATTTCATAGTATTATATAAAAAGTGTAATATATGAAAAATGATACTACTATAATGTTACCTATAAAAAATATAATTTGAAAAGTGTTATATTTATAAAAGTATTATTTAAAAGTGTTACTTTCATAAAAAATGTTACTCATTGATGTTACATAAAAAACAAGTGTTACATATTATTAAAATTTAAATAGTGTTACAATTACATATCATATATAGCAAAGGTGTTACTATGGAGTGTAACATAAACTCATTTATATTATCAATGAAAAGTGATAATGGTTCAATGAATTATTTTATAAACAATTTATAGCAGAGATGGCTACTCGCACTCAAAATCACTTAATATATCCCATAAATATTCAGACTAAAATATTCATAATTAAGAAGACATAAATATACGTATAAAAATTAGAGCTACTCTCTACATGTGAGACGGATCGACACTCTATTAAAGTACGTTTGTTGATTATATAATTAATCTATGTTTATTGATAGCTAAAGTATGTTTGTAGTGAATCATACTATAATAATACCCTAAAAGCATACTTTAATTCATTATTCATCGTACTTTAAAAAAATATACTTTAACTAACAATAAGCATACTTTATTTAGATAAGAATAATACTTTAATAATGAATCTACTCGTCTCACAACCCATCTCATAAAATAACTGTCTCACAAGAGACTTTTTCTAAATATTATTATATAAATAAAACCTCTATTAAGACTATTATTCATACCCCTAATCTCTAAACTTACCCATTTATTATATCCTAATTTAAAAACCCTAATTCATAAAACCGTACACCCTAATTCAATTTAATTCTTAGGTTCTTGCATATTCACAAAGAATCAGTCGTCTATTAAAGATGAGTCAAGCTGGATCAATGGCTTCTCTCCTATTGGCTGCTGTTACAAAGGGTGTGTCTCCCGAATGCTACAATTATGATTCATCAACTATCATCCAAGATATGAATATTCATACCAACCATATTCTTCATGTTTGGACTCTTGAATGAACTTTCAGAAGAATATTTCATGATAGCAGTAGAGGCAAAATAATTTGGAATTATAGACGAGCTGAGGTTATAAATGAGAGACCTATGAAACTTGATTGCAATAAAACTTGATTGTGTCATTTTATTTCCTCATCAAGGTAATTAATCATCCTTACGATGAATGTATTAATTAAAGAAAATAACAAGTAAAAGTATTGAAATTTGAAGGTGTTCGTCCGGGCAAATTTGGAAGTTTGAATTGCTCATGAACATAAATGATATTTGTATTTAAAAAGGAAAAATTGAGTTAATTGAAATATATTCAATAATTTTGGGGTGGAAATAGCTTATTCATAATTAAAAGGCTAAAATGGTTTAAAATTTTAAATTGAGGTATATTTAGTAATTTATGTATGTATTTTTTAATTTTAAAGGGGTACATTTAGTAATTGGGTACGTTTAGTAAATTGTAGGTGTGAATAGCCGCGCCCTTTATTATAATATATTAATAAAAAGTTATAATATTTTTATAGTGAAAGTGAAACTTTTTATAACGAAAGTTATAATAATTTTATTACTTTTTATCCTTTTCACGTGAGAGCTTATGTGAGATTGTCTCACATAAGACCTATCCTAAATATTATGTTCTAAAATATATCAAAGTAAAAAGAAACATCATAAAAAAAAAATAGATAAAATTGAAAAAAATAAAAAGAAATTGGGTAGATTGGTTCAACCTCAAAATCCCATTTTTTAGGTATTTCCGATTTCATTTCCCAGTTCAATGGGTCAATCCGGTCCGATTTTTCCATCATTACAAATAGGGGGCGGCTATTCGCACCCTCAAAATTACGGACATACAAAAAAAATTAAATTTAAATTTAAATATATTAATTCGCATGACTTAAATACCCTTATAGAAATGTATATCCTAAATATATTACTAAACATACTCCACCGCTTAAATACTAAACATACCCCCACTACTACCGCATCCTTTTAATCGTTGTTATACATACATTGCTAGTTCTTTCGTGGTCCGAGATTTTAGATTTTATAAACTAATCAAAATGAAACATCGACATCAGCTCGATCATATATCCAAGTTTAAATAGAACAATTACTTAAATAGATTATAATGCCTAAACTCCTAACATTTTGTTGATAAACAGGTGTTCTTAATGATGGATTCATGGCTAGTGGTGTGACCATCCAGAACACAGCAGGTTCTGACACTTATCAAGCAGTAGCATTCCGATTAACGAGCGATCTTTTCATATTAGAAAACTGCGAATTCATCGGCAATCAAGACACCCTCTATGCCCACAGCTTGCGTCAATACTACAAATCGTGTCGTATTCAAGGCAACATATACTTCATATTTGGTCAAGCAGCCGTTCACTTTAAAAATTACCTCACCCTCGTCGCCCCTCGCAAGTCTAACCCAAAGAAAGATGACAACAACGCAGTGACGGCTCATGGCAGGATAGACCCCGCTCAATCCGCATGCTTCGTCTTCTAAAACTGCATAGTTTGTTGGAAAATTTAGGTAAATGCAAATAAAATTAACACACTGTAGGGATATTAATTTAGGATATAACAAATACAATTACAAACATTCAACTAAAGATAAAATGACGGTAAAAAGTAGTTTGGGTCGAAGCACGTCGTAGCACTATCTTTAGAGAAGAAACGCCCTCACTGCACTGTTATGATATTCTTTACTAACACGTGTTCTCCCAAGATTCGACAACCCGATAGTCCTCTCGTATGCAGCGATGAGAACTCCAAATCACAAAATACTCAATGCTTAAAAATAATATATTGGTATATATAAAAGTAGATTTTTGTAGTGTATATGTATATATTATACTTGTATGAAAGTATGTATATTAATGTAGTATGTCTCTTTCTGTACAAAAACATATGAGAGTAATATAGCCTTAAAAAGTTAAATGCACATTCATGAGAATTAATAGCAATAATGGGGTCATAAAACTAGACGGTTACATAACTTTTGGAGGTTTTAAAAATGTGTAATAAGTATCATAATAATTATAATAAAATTATTATTTTAAATTATAAAATATCCAACAATCCCCCACATAATTTAAAATAAATAATAGATAGTAAATTGAGCATATATACCATATAATAGGTGTAGGTACCTTTCGGGTTTGAACCTCCACTTAGTGTAAATAAATTATCACATTAAGTACATAGTGACATGAATTTCTTGAACTATGTCCTTGAGAAAATATGTCAATCCATCACACAAAAGGTATGAGTAAACATTGTGGTTCTATTAGTGGTGTACTTTACGGTCATGCACAAAATCTTGTATAGTGAACATTTTTAGGGAGTAGTCCACACCCGCACAATAGCGACCACACCACTATGTTCACTTTGGTGAATCCTCCAAGGGTGATTTGTGACCAATCACCCCGCAAAGAATATAAGCCTTTGTATTCATTAAGAGTTATACTCAACCTCAAATGTCACATGAAGAGCACTTATCACCATAGGAATGGAACCCGAAAATATTTTCGCAAAATTATTTTATTTATCACGTGTGCACTTCCAAGTCACCCCTTTGCAGTTTTATTTTTACCCGTTGAACTTCGTTCATGTGATTGTCATACCTTCGAAGATGGGTTTCCACTATGGTGACTTAATTAATAGGCTCAAATCCCATCCCCCTTGATGATTATATATAAAACTTATTGACGTGTAAGTCTCTTTGTGAGCGGATCCGCTTTATAATTATTAGACCTGACAAAATCTAAAGAAACAATAATGTGAGAAATTAAGTGTCTAATTGATTTATGCCTAACAGTAAATGGCCTTATTTTTTCATTAGAATTTTTGCTTTTAGCTCTACCAATTGTCTCTTGACTATCACAAAGTAAAAATATTGGAGGAATTGGCTTAGGTAGCAGAGGGATATTGTTTAGCAAACTTTTTATCCACTTAGTCTCCATACAAACGAACACAATTAACTCCACCTCCATTGTTGATCAAGATATCATTGTATGTTTATCCAACTTCCATGATATTCCTCCACGTGCTAAAGTAAATTCATAGCCACCCAAGATGAGAGTGATAACTCACATGTTTTGAGCACTAATTTATGTGGAAATTGAGTATGATTTGATCTATTATCGAGGCAAATCGGATGTTTATGGAAAAGTTATGAATCAGATGCTACTGAGGCTATTTGAGCATATTTATACAGGAAAATAAGGAGGAGACGCTCGACCAAGCCAGTTTGGTCGAGCGACGACATGATTAGTCGAATGAGATACTGTACAGAGTTTCAGTGCTCAAGGATGCCACTCGACCGCCGCTCGACCAAGGTCGAGGCAGCTTGACCAAGATCACAGGGACATGGAGTTCTATTTTTGGTAATTCCATACCTTCAGTGCGTGTTTTGGCATATTTTTCAAAAAAAAGTCCAGAAAGGTCCATAAGTAGATTTTATAAGTATAAAAAGGGAAGCAGATCACACCAAGAGCAGAGTTAGATTCCACATCCATTCTACACCACATCCAAACCCTAACTCCACCCTATAGAGTTATAGAGAGAGATTCGTGAAGCGAATCAAATAAGAACCAAGTGAAGATTCAAGGCGAAGAGAGAAGCGACGGCGCCCACTGTAGGCAATTGAATTTTATTTCCTATTAAATAAAAATATGTGGCAAATTAATGCAATAATTATCAATTAATTATTTATTTATTAAGGGATTTAAATAAATCTATTCCTAAAACAAATGAGTGAATAATTGATAATTATGTCAGATCCAGTCAAATATGTCTGACTTAAAGCCTAAGCAAGTGAAAGACCCAAGCCCGCAGAATCAGGTCAAATCAGCCCTAGACCAATCAGACTACAAGTTATTTATAGGGCGTCCTCACCCTTTACCTATATAAGGAGCCCTCCTACATTCATTCCAGACACACACTAAAACAACAGAAGATGCAGACGCTTTTGAAGAGATCAAGAATACGAGCAGTGTTCTCTTGAGATCTTTAAGCATCTTTAAGCCAAGAATGGCCTGCGATCTGAGATTAAGGTGTCAAGCCCCACTGATCCAGCGTTCTTCTAGCCAACCACCTCCGATTAGAGATCAAGGTGTCAAGCCCCTCCAATCTGGCGTTCTTCCAGCCAATCACCTTCAATCAGAGATAAGGGTGCTAAGCCCCCCTGATTCGGCATTCTTCTAGCCAAACGCCTCCGATCAGAGATCAAGATGTCAAGCCCCTCCGATCCGGCGTTCTTCCAACCAATCACCTCCGATCAGAGATCAAGATGTCAAGCCCCTCCGATCTGGTGTTCTTCCACCCAACCACCTCCGATCAGAGATTAAGGTGATAAGCCCCTCCTATCCGGCGTTCTTCCAGCCAACCGCCTCTGATCAGAGATAAAGGTGTAAAGCCCCTCCGATCCAGCATTATTCCAGCCAACCGCCTCTGATCAGAGATCAAGGTGTCAAGCCCCTCCGATCCAGCGTTCTTCCAGTCAAGACTTTCTCCATAAAAAGCTCTCCAGTCAACGTTCAATTTGAACAAATGCTCAACGCCTTCGGATCAACATCACAAGACTACACATCTGAGCTCAGACAGGCTTCAACTGAAGATCCAACTCAACACACACGCTGTCAATATAATCAACACACAAGCTGTCGACATAGTCAACACACACAACCAGTCAAAGTCAAGTCAACAAGTCAAAGTGAAAGCCAAATTGGTTCGAGAGAAGAATTAGAAGATTGATTGAGATTGTAACCCGTTTACATATCTTTCAAATTTAATCCGTCTAAATTATCTTTATAGTCCAATTTGTATTTATTTCATCATAAATACAAAAGTTGTTGTTACAAATTTTAGCATGTCAGGTGGGATAGTCTCCACCTCTCATCTCTTCTCTCTACAAGAATAAAGAAATTACTCCTCTTAGAATCATGATCAAAAGGTCACCTACCTCAAAGCCTTCAGAGCTACAACCTGTGAAGACTCAAATGATGACTCCACTAAAGATTACGATACGAAGGAAAACTGCATCAAAACCTCCAGAGTTGCAAATTGAAAAGGTTGAACTCACTACAAGAAGTATATCTTAAGTCTCCTCAGAGACAAACCATGTGGTTGCGATTGCTCTCAATAAGCCATTACAA
This sequence comes from Pogostemon cablin, assembly GCA_023678885.1. NCBI lineage: Eukaryota > Viridiplantae > Streptophyta > Magnoliopsida > Lamiales > Lamiaceae > Pogostemon > Pogostemon cablin. The sequence continues at coordinate 9,405,930 of CM042978.1, read as the reverse complement.
GGCAACAAGGATGGTGAAAATGTTTCTGTCTGCTTAACTTCTCACTTATGAAAAGGATGGAGAATGGTGAGGCAAGTCATGCAAATGAGAAACAAGTCAAGGATGAACATGAGGAGGAGGACTCCGCAAAACATCATCCATCCGAAGAAAAAGCCAGCTGAGGAAAAGATACAAGTTTCAACTGACGAAACGCTTCTATCAACCAACTAATGGCCATCGTATTGGAGACAATAAAAGATAAGTTTGAAGAACGCTCCAAGTCTTCTTCAACCTACGCCAAGCCATATACAAAGAGGATTGACAACTTGAGGATGCCAACTGACTACCAACCTCCCAAGTTTCAACAATTCGACGGCAAAGGCAACCCAAGGCAATATGTGGCACACTTCGTCGAGACATACAATGATGCTGGGACCTATGGAGATCACATGGTGAGGCAATTCGTCCAATCTCTAAAAGGAAATGCTTTCGATTGGTTCATTGACTTAGAAGCCAACTCCATTGATAGTTGGGGGCAAATGAAAAAAGTATTCCTCAATTGTTTCTATAGAACACGAAGAACTGTTAGCATGATGGAGTTAACAAATATTCTTCAAGGTAATGAAGAATATGTAATCGACTACATCAACAGATGGAGGAGCATAAGCCTCAATTGCAAAGAAAAGCTGTCAGAAACTTCAGCTATCGAAATGTGCATTCAAGGTATGCAGTGGAATCTTTACATACTCCAAGGAATTCGGCCTAAAACTTTTGAAGAATTGGCTACAATGAGCTTGACATCAAATGACATCGAATGGTGATCTACTCAAGACTCTTATGAGTTTGAAGACATAACTTTTGATGAGCCCTTGAAAGAGGAACCACATCCAAAGACTGCAGTTTCCATAAAGATTCATAGAAATGAAGTTAAAGAGAAGATAGCGCATCCCAAGATATGGGGGGCAATGAACACTTGACAAACTTAAACACAAAGCTCCTTGACACGAGCTAAAATAGTCTACATTACACTCCTTGATACGAGCTTAAACTATCTAAAATCTCCCATGTCAAATCTCCCTGACACGGGCGAAAACTGTCTACATCTGACACGAGCAAAAACTGTCTAAATCACACTCCTTCACATGAGCTAAAACTATCTACAAGTCATGCTCCTTGATACGAGCTTAAACTATCTAAAAATCCTCAAGTCATGCTCCTTGATACGAGCTTAAACTATCTAACACAAATCAAATTCAAGGCTCCTCGATACGAGCGAAAACTATCCACACTATACTCCTTGATATGAGTATAAATTGTCCACACATCAAATCATATCTCCTTGAGAAGAGACAAAACTTTCTACATGTTCGATCCTCCTTGATATAAGTATAAACTATCTACACATCAAATAAAATCTCCTTGGGAAGAGAATAAACTCTCTACACATAAAGCTCCTCGGCACAAGTAAAAACTGTTCACACAATTCTCCTCGACATGAGTGAAAAATATCCACACAAGGCTCCCTGACACGAATATAAACTGTCTACAAGTTCAAACTGAAGACTCATTGACACGAGTATAAAATGTCAGCAAATTCAAGTTCAACACTCCATGACGCATGAGCATAAACTGCATGTTACTCCTGGCCCGCATGAGTATTAACTGTGTATGGCACCCTAAATCAAATCATGTCCCCTTGAACTACGTTATGACTTGATCCTCTTCAAAGAGGCACGTAGGCAGCTTAATACTCTGCTAAATTCAGTCATAATTCAAGCTAGGATTATCAAGTTGGTGAGAAAAGCAATAAAATTCATCAAGGATAGAGTATCGCAATTTTTTCACTTCAACACATAGGCGTCCGTGAACAAAATGGGAGGGGATTGTAGGTACTTGAATTTTATTGTATATTAAAGGAAAATATGTGGCAAATTAATGCAATAATTATCAATTAAATATTTATTTATTAAGGGATTTAAATAAATCTATTCCTAAAATAAATGAGTAAATAATTGATAATTAGGCCAGATCCAGCCAAATAAGTCTGACTTAATGCCTAAGCAAGTGAAAGACCCAAGCCCGCAGAATTAGGTCAAATCTGCCCTAGACCAATCAGACTACAAGTTATTTATGGGGCATCCTCACCCTTCACCTATATAATGAACTCTCCTACATTCATTTTAGACACACACTAAAACATCTGAAGATGCAGACGCTTCTGAAGAGATCAAGAATATGAGCAGTGCTCTCTTGAGATCTTCAAGCATCTTCAAGCCAAGAACGGCCTGCGATTCGAGATTAAGGTGTCAAGCCCCTCAAATCCAGCGTTCTTCCAGCCAATCACCTCCGATCAGAGATAAAGGTGTCAAGCCCCTCTGATCCGGCGTTCTTCCAACCAATCACCTCCGATCAGAGATAAAGATGCTAAGCCCCTCCAATCTGGCATTCTTCCAGCCAACCGCCTCCGATCAGAGATCAAGGTGTCAATCCCCTCCTATCAGGCATTTTTCCAACCAATCACCTCAGATCAGAGATCAAGGTGTCAAGCCCCTTCGATCCGACTTTCTCCCAGCCATCCACCTCCGATCAGAGATTAATGTGTCAAGCTCCTCCGATCTGGCGTTCTTCCAGCCAACCACCTTCGATCAGAGATAAAGGTGTCAAGTCCCTCCGATTCGACATTCTTTCATCCAATCGCCTCCGGTCAGAGATCAAGGTATCAAGCCCTTCTGATCCAGCATTTTTCCAGTCAAGACTTTCTCCACAAAAAGCTCTCCAGTCAACGTTCAATCCGAACATAGGCTCAATGCCTCCGGATGAACGTTCAATCCGAACATAGGCTCAATACCTCACAACTTAATCTTTCTTGTAATTTTCAAGATAACGGATAAGATCTATCCAAACACCAAGAACGTTCTTAGAAGCGTCATAGGCTAGAACTGCTTTGTTAGTTCTAGGGTTTATGAAGGTTTTACTAGTTAATTAAACTTCCATGTGTATACTCCGTACAACACTACTTGTGGATTTATTTTATAGATGACTATCCATTTTTAATCCATATTCAGAGTTGTTTTGTGTATCATTAACTGTTATATAGAGTCTGAATAAATATTTTGGTTATTGATCGTGTGCATTCACTACTGAGTAGGATTCCATGTTATGATTCTAAGTGAGGGGACTCTGAAGCTTCATTAGAACTATATTATATAAATACTTATTAATTGAATTGAATTCGGGTTAATAAGTAGGAAAAAGAGGATAGTTTCATAGTACCTATAAAGGGAAATCATATCGGGTTAGAGTACTTAGTTCACGGAAAATAATTGATGCTGATACTACCTAGAAAGGGGGAGTGAAATTGTGTTCTTGCTCTGAGGTAATTCATACATGTTATATGCTTATTTAATTGTGTCTATAGAATGATTTGCATGACTTAGTGATGTGTCCAAATTTTACAAGACAGAGTCGGACATTGATATATGGAAGGGAGATTAATTAGTGAAACTGGATGGCCCGAAGAGCTACCTATCATCTCATTTGTTCAACTCTCGATTATTCTCTACTGTTTCCTATTTTATTTTTTATTTAATTATTTTATTTAGTAGCTTAATAATATCCCTCAATTAAATTGCCAAACTATAATTTTAGTTAACTTAGATAATAAAAAATTGATAACAATCCGTCATTTGGGTTCGATAATATAACTTGGTCGCTTATCAAAGTTACAATCGCATTCTTCATATTTGGGGATTAATTGTGTGTTGTGAAAACGCCCATCAACACACTAGTGGACTTTATTTCATTTGAATTAACGATTTAGTCTGCATCACTAAAATCTTATAAAACATTAGTATAATCAGTAAATTAATTAAAAACATAATTTATAGTCCCTTTCAAAATATTTAAATAGCAATTCAAGTGCATATAAGTATACCTCATTAATCCATTAATAAAATATGTGCACTAACATCAAAATAATAAAACTATTTCATCAAATTTTCAATATAATGAGATAGTGACAAATAAATGGAGTCACCATTTTTAATGAGTTTAGTCTAAAAAAATGTCATCTAGAAGACCAACAACTTTCATTTCTAAATGAAAAGACAATAATTTTCAATGTCATAATAATATAAATATTATTATCCGAAAAAATTCATGTCCAAAGGACAAAACAATTATCTTCAATAACTTTTAATAAACATACAAATGTATCATGCACGTAATACAAAACGATAATAAGTAATACCACTATCAAGCTTTCCATGCTATGTAGTGGAGAACTTTTAAATCTATAAAAAGATTTAATAACTTTATAAACTTTATTCTCCTTGCAAGCCACAACAAAAACTTTTGGTTTTGCTATGTAAATTTTCTTATCCAAATCTCCATTTATGAAAGAAATTTACACACCCATTTTATGGATACTAGTCTAGTTTATAAAATAAGCAAATAGCAATCAATATTTAATAGTCGTAAAAAAACATAATAGTAAGTGTCAATGACACACCCACATTTTTCTTAAAAATCTCTAACAATTAAACTATAATAATTTATTCAGGACATTAAAAATTCAATTAATTATTAAAAGCGATTAATGTCCTATACCAATATTCAAACAAGGGAGGGGGGGGACATAATTTTTGGGATGCGCATCAATTAGCAGATAATACTCTCACAAGTATTTCAAGAAAATAGTTATCACTTATTTTCTTTCTTTCTTTCTATTATTTTTTTAAAAAATATATAAAATCAAACATGATTTTGTTTTGTAAAGATGGAAATTTCTTTAAATGCCAAATTTCAATTAAAGCGACATTCTTAGATACATGTTTTAATTGCAGTAGTACCGAAATAAAATGCTTGAAAGTATAGATGTCCAAGCACGTAATACAATAAAGTTATTTAACCACACAATTAAACAAAATGCATCAAGTAGTGGCATCAATTTAACTCCAAATTAAACAAATCTAAGTCATCTGTAATTTAATTCAGGAAAACCAACGTATATTGAAAACATATCACTGAAGAATGGAGCTCAAGTGTTAGAGCGCCTTGAAGCCGCCAATATATATCTAAGAATATATTGTAATTCACCTTAATTAATGTTACTATCCAATTGATTATCAAAATTGTAAGAACCTATTCAAGATCCAATTATCCCACCTTTACCGTCAATAACAATATACTGATTAAAGAGCTCTTGTATAAATAATCAGAAACTTGCATGTTCATCATATGACATGAGGATCCTACAACTGTCATCTTAAGTGCATTTTTACTTTAACTTCATACTATATTTTTGCATAAAATATAGAAAATTTTCACAATCAATGGATTGCAAATATCATTGGATGATGATTGACAATTCCTAACGAGAATATTAACAACCATCCTTGAAATCATAAGAAGTATCAATTCAATGAATTTGCACTTCGGAATAAAGTAATACTGTAACTACATCAATGTTAAGTTAATAGGCTAGAAATCACTCAAGCTTTGTAGGTCAGTTTCTAGTTCCAAAGCAATCACCAATCATTTATAACATGTCATACAGTAAGTTTATTTAAGTTGTGAAAATAAATAGTTCCTATCACTTATACAGTATATATGCTTCATAAGAATCTACTTTCAATTTTATTTGAGGGAAATATTTAAAAGAAAACCACAAAGATGTGACTTCGATTCAAAATCAGACCATTTTTAACCAGGAATTTAAATTTAATTAATCAAAAATCCAATATAAAACCTTTAATAATGATTATATTTAAAAATAACAATTTTATTGAACTAAAATTCAACTCAATAACTATTTCTCACCTTAGTAAAGAAAAAACTAATAATATTTTTTTACCCCTTTAAATCACACACAGCGACTAAAAACAAAATTTCATCATATGACAAAATTTTTAAAAAATTCAAATTGAGCACAAAACTAATAATCCTAAATTAATAAAGTATTTCTTCTCTAAAATTGTTGAAAAATTTAAGTAAATACAAACAAAATCAACACGGTAGGGATATTAATTTAGGATATGACAAATATAATTACAAACATTCAACTAAATATACTTTCCTTACTTTTACTAATAAGTGGTCGGTACTCCTAGGGTTAAGAGTAGCCTAGGTCAAAGCATGCCGTAGCGCTATCTTTAGAGAAGTAATGCTCCCACTGCACTGATATGATATTCTTGACTAACACGTTCTTCTTCCAAGATTCGACAACCCAATAGTCCTCTCGTGTGCAGCAATGAGAACACCGAACTACAAAATACTCAATGCTAAAAAATAATATATTGATATATTGAAAAGTAGATTTTTGTAGTGCATAGGTATATATTATACTAGTATGGAAGTATGTATCTTAGTATAGTATGTCTCAATGTGTACCAAAACATATGAGAGTTATATAGCCTCAAAAAAGTTAAATGTACCTTCATGAGACTTAATAGCAATAATGGGGGTCATAAAATGAGACGGTGAGTGTTTAGTGTGAAAATCTGCATGTTTTAGTATCCGATTTAGCACCATTTTATGGAATTTATGTTCGTATTTTAGCACTAAATGATTAATTTTCATATATTTAAGATATTGGTGCATTTGAGGTGTTATTTCGTGTTTTTAGGTGAAAAATAATTAAAAGTGCAAAGTTGGAATGGGGAGTGAATTTGTGCAAGATGTAAAGGAAACAGAGGACTACATTCTATAATTTTCTGTATTTCTGTAGAAGTCCAAACTGGTTGTGTAATACATGATTAGAAAGCTACGGAAGAGAAAGTCGCGTGAGCGTAAAAATCGCTTCAATCGGAATTTGGATGAAGAAGTTATGCTTAAAACCGTGAGGTCGCACAGCTGCCAGCGAGAATTCCAAAAATTCAAGAAAATTATCCTCTATTTCCTATTTTCTTGGTGGCCAAGTTATTTCCTAATTTAATATACCTCCATATCTTCCATAATTATATTTTTCCTGATTTTTCAAAATCTCACATCCTTTTACTCCCTATCTTTTATTCCATTCTCACACCTATATATACCACATTCTCATCACCACATAAAGTGTGAAGAAATCGCCCAATCTACAAACACCACCACATCAACTAGGGTTTTAAGCCCTAATCCACCATATCCACTTCTATCCATCACCAGCCTTTCACCTATTACACTCAATCACGACATTTGCTACTTGAGAAGGAGAACGGAGAAGGATCATCAAGACGGAAAGAGAAGACAGAAAATTATTTCTGACAAGGGTTTTTCTTCCTTCTTTAATTTCTTATTGTTGATTTATAGACTCATGGATAAGTTTCATTCCATAGACATAATTGTTGCTTGTAACACCATGGACTAGTACTTTTCTGGATAGTTCTAGGTTTTGAAAATTGAATTGGATTGAATTGATAACTTAGACTAGGTTATGGATTTCTGCAGTATTCTTATTCCCTTATTAATGCTTTGATTTTGAGACGTATTTTTGTTTTATATGGTCTGCCCTCATTCATGATATGTCAATGTCTTATGCATATTTATGCTTGTTGCTTATGCCATAAAGTGATTATATTTGTCTATCTGTTATGGGTAAAGGGGATCGGATCTAACCATATAACCTTTATTCATTAGAATAATTAATATTGGACACATATTATATTTATTAATTACCATTCCAGAGGATTTGGTTTCTTAGATTGTTAGGTGGGAACCGAGGTTTAATTCTTAAATACCTATAAAGGGAAGTCTAGTGCTCTAACCTTTAATGAAATTTTGCATGAAGTACCTAGAAAGGGAGTTTGAATTATTCTTCTGCATCTAAGGTTTGAACCAGAT